>OX155953.1:884404-1183000 GCA_944548615.1 Micropterix aruncella
TTTATACGTTATGTTTTGTAATGACCGCCCTCTTTCGGTTATTAACTGTACTAATGCAGCACTATATAAGCCGATGGGAAATGAAGATTAATAACATCGCGGTATATGTACAATACATTTTATTTCAATTAAACCTCTGTTGCGACCTCTGTTGTGACTATTTAAACCCCCGAACTGTAAGACGATAAAGAGAAATAACTTAATTTGGTAAACACATTTTTAAAAACAAGCTTTTATAAAAATGCTCTGTCCCGAGGCAACCCTGGGTGCAGCAGCCCTGTCGCGGTAAAACTCACAACAGGCTATTATAATTGAATGCGTATACAAAATTTCGTTTCTGTGCTGTTAACTGTTGAGGTGTCCCCTCGTTGGAAGCCAACCCTGGGTGCAGCAGCCCTGTCGCGGTGAATCTTAGAACGGCTATCTAAATTGAATGCTTATACACAATTTCGTTTCTGTGCTGTTGAGCGTTGAGGAATCCCATCGCCGGGAGCCAACCCTGTGTGCAGCAGCCATGTTATGGTAAAATATAGAACGGGTTATCATAATTAAAAGCGTATACAAAATTGTGTGTCTGGGCTGTTGACCGTGGAAGAGTAGCCTCGTCGGGAGCCGATCCTGGTTGTAGAAACAGGTCATGCTTACCATCAAAATTTATTGTCATCGGAACTGAACCAACGTGTAAAGTTTCAACCACATATGATAAGGGAAGGTGGTTCTAATTGATCTTGCAAGATTTGACCTAAACGAACATAATAACTTCCTTTGCAAGGTAAATAAAAGCTAGTAAAAATAGGCAGGCCAACGCTGGAACTAAACCAGCAGCGCTGCAAACTGAGTCCGCGACCACACTAACCACTCGGACACTGCTGATTGTCAGGCCGGCCAGATGTTTCCTTATATTATGACGTATGGTATACTGATATGGGGAAATGCCACGGACATTTCTAGGGTTTTCATTTTGCAGAAAAGTGGACTGAGAGCAAATGCAGTAGTATCCTGCAACACTTTATTAAGTACAAAATACTCACTTTTACCTCTGAACATGTTTTAAAATGTCTACTATACGCTATATCTCATATAAACGACCAAGGGATAAACGGGAATATGCACTCCCACAATTAACTAAGACGTGATCATGTTGTCTTGCCTAAAGTACGCCTTATACACAAACACAAAAAAGTTTTGGATATTTGAGCTTCAAGATCTTTAACCCCTCCTATGGCGGGGTAAAATTTCTGCATGGGATAGTTTTGCGCATAACTTTTAAACTACTATACGGATCGTAAAAAGAATAACTGCAAAATGATCACATTGAAATTTGAAATATTATAACGTTACAACATTATCTCGTAAAACAATTAAGATAATAATGAATAAATATTACAGTTAGCACAGCGCGAAAAGCGTCTAACCAAAAATGGTTAGCTCACATAGGAAGGGTTCCAGGTACCAATTTCCACAAGAAAAATTGAAACAAATGCGTTTGAAATGTTTTTTAAACAAAAGCTGCAATCCACACATACTTTCTTTAAGCTGGGTGATTTGTTTGAGCATGCCAATTCCTTTAAATCTGTTTAACATTAACATGTAACTTTCGGACACCTTATTTTTTTATAGTTTCATTTTATAAAAAAAAAAAGACAACATAATTTTTATCAAAAATAATAATATTATCAATTTAATATTTAATCTGTAGATTACAATGTTTAACGTAACATACGTTGTTTAAAAAATACGTGTGGCACTCGGGGACTGCCGCAGTAAAGCTATTGCATAGCATTTTTAACAACTTATGCAATTATAATTATTTATTTATTTTATTTTTTCTGATATCAGATAACCGCGCAGATAACTGCGCGATCGAAAAACGTTGAAATAATTCCGAATCATTTGCTGCTGCGGAAGCAAATGATTCGGAATAATTTAAAGGTCTTCCGATAGAGCGCCGCGCACGAATTTTTTATTCGATAAAGCAAAAAAACGGATTATTCGAAAAAAATCGTCGATAAAAAGATATATAATTAAATTATCTTTAAAATGGTGTAGGTTTCATAATAATACGCCAGATAGTATTTGCGTAGTGGTCGTTTTTGTGTTCGGTTAGACCTAATTTCACAAATTAATTACACTATGTAATATAAACAAAATCTAAAATATTCAAAGCTAAAAATATTACAACAATATTCTTGTTTAACATATATTTTTTTCGAATTGTAAGCAGTACTAGTTTAGACGTAATTATCAGTTTAAAATCATTAATTTTCGTTAAGAAATTTCTTCATTCGGTCACCGCGCTGGCCTAGGTCCGCGATAAAAGTTATGCAATAGCCTAATAAAAACCACGACTGCCGTAACAGGAAGTGAACTATTGTATATATAATAATTTCATTACGATTTTTAAGCTATTGCATAGCTTTTATCGCGGGCCTAGGCCAGCGCGGCGACCGAATGAAGAAATTTCATAACGAAAATTAATGATTTTAAACCGATAATTACGTCTAAACGAGTACTGCTTACAATTCGAAAAAAATATATGTTAAACAAGAAGATTTTTCTAATATTCTTAGCTTTGAATATTATAGATTTTGTTTATATTACATAGTGTAATTAATTTGTGAAATTAGGTCTAACCGAACACAAAAACGACTACTACACAAATACTATCTGGCGTATTATTATGAAACCTGCACCATTTTAAAGATAATTTAATTCTCTATCTTTTTATCTACGATTTTTTTCGAATAGTCCGGTTTTTTTGCTTTATCGAATAAAAAATTCGTGCGCGGCGCTCTATCGGAAGACGTTTAAATTATTCCTAATCATTTGCTTTCGCAGCCGCAAATGATTCGGAATAATTTCAACGTTTTCCGATAGAGCGCATTTATCTGATATCAGAAAAAATAAAATAAATAAAATAAATAAATAAATATAATTGGATAAGTTGTTTTAAAAATGCTATGCAATAGCTTTACCGCGGCAGTTCCCGAGTGCCACACGTATATTTTTTTATCAAATATGTATAGTTTATGTATTTATGGAATTATTGCAGAATAGAAACCTTTTTCAGAAATTGATAAAATAAAGAAATACTACTAGATTCGATCATTGTAATGCTAAATTTGAAAGAAAAAGCTTCGGACGCGTAGAATTTCAGGACAAAATTTACATACGAAAAAAAACTTTTTTTAAATCCAGTTAATCTAGCCTACCGCCAATTAGGTGTTTATGTATTATTTAAAAAACAATAACTAACCTAACCTACCGAAATGTATGTGTTTGACGCTTTTTTAAATGCCTATATCTCGCTTATTTATTGAGATCGAATAAAGATTATTGCAGATTCGGAATCAGCGTGATAAACAAAAAATTAACAATAGGTATATAGAAGAGGTTCCTATACTGAAATAATGCCGTATTTATCCATATATATATTGTATATTCCGGAATGTATTCAATCACACCTTCCATTTGACACTAAACATGATATATTTACGTAAAATTATTGACATTTGGACATTTAGACAACTACATACTTGATATTAGGACAGTACCCTATGACACTCGGAATGACATAACGGTTCTAACAATATCACACTTCTAAATCGGACCAAGCGGTTAGAGGTTATGATGGAATAAAAAACACGGAACACATTCATATACCTACCCTGTACGTACACATTACACTCCTCTTTTGTTGGGCAGTTGTGGAAAGACACTTATATTGCGCGATTTGGAAAAAAATCATGTGGGGCTACCTGTTACGCAGTAAATACGCACTTTCGGTAACAGTTTTTGTATGGAATACTAAAAATTACTCACTACGAACTGAATTTTAAATAAAAAAGTCAGAGTACGAAAACTTTGACAGATTTAACGAGAATGATCAATTGTCAATAATTTGTGCCTGCCTCCATGGCAGGCATCGATTTGCCTCTCTATCGATTTGCAAATAATTTATTTACATAACTACCTTGTTTACTTTTTGAACTCGAGTATAATAATTGTTACAAAATCGTCACGGTAACGTAGCGACACAATCTAATTCAGTATTCAGTTTTCAATTTTTGATTCATAATATAAATAAAATCACGAACAATCAATTAAAGCTAGTTATCGTATATTGGAATTCTCAGTTGCTAGTATTATGTATATTGTTATAAAAACTAATCAAACAGAAATATTCATTTTACAGTAGCGTTGACTAAAATCAGGTTTACACGGTACAAATATATATATATATATATATATATATATATATATTTAGGAGTATGATCGATGAGTAAACCCACTATTTTTTTGCAACTCTTGAATACTAGATTGTATTGTTTAGACATAATAATCGACTAGGTACAATAGTTTTAGTTCGCCGATCACAAGTTTTCTTTTCTTTCTTTTTCTTGTAGCAAATTTTCTAAAACTGGAGAAATTTGAATTTAAGCGAAATCTATTTTAGTTTTTTTTAGGTGCATGCGAAATGCTTCATTTTGTTGCGTTGCGTAACTCTATCAGGAAATCATGGCCTTGCTCAGAATACAGAATCATCAAGTCAAAATAACATCAATAGCACCTTAAGTCACAGAACTCGGTTTTACTCTTACTATTTTCCCTTATTATGTAACTCGATTATGGAACCAGCTCCCTCCAAATATTAGAGACCAATATTTCTTCTCTCACCAAACTAAACCCTCTGCCATCTCATCCTTGTAGCTAGGCTTGGGTTGCGGGTCGAGTTGTCGATAGCGTATAAATATTAATATAAATGCCATCTTTGCGTTAGTTTATTGCAGCTGTGAATAATATAGGGACTTGTAACGGACCTTAAGTCCATTACATGCGATCAACAAATGCATCGATTTCCAGTGAAATCCACTGACACAATTCAGCTATTATTTTAACCCGTGCAGCCATGAATCACCAGGATGAAACAATACTTTTACTCGGAATATTTCGGATTGCATCATTTATCGGCCTACATAAACTGGCGAAAAAGCAACCAAAGTATCATTCCCCGAGTGATCACCTTCCCCAAGGTTGCGACGGCATATTCGGTACCCTTCTCACGAGGTGTGTCAACGAATCCGGCTCCTTGGTTTCCTTTCCTTACCTTTCCTAGTCACGAAGCATCAGTCTGTAATCCCACAGACTCGAGCCGTGCCCAGTACAAGATACTAGGAGCACACATACAATCCTCATCCATATATCCTCGTAACGGCAGTCGCGCATCTATACACTCGCGTCAACATAACTTGTTCGGGAAGCGTTATAACTGGCAATATTCAAACCTTCAATCAATAAATACCTTCTACTTCATTCAAAACCGCCTTTCAATACGGAGATAACTCGTAAGTTGATACCACCACCTCACACCGAACAATTTGGAGTCTTGTGAGGGGTGGTCCCTCACAGACTGTTTGTTCCAAGTTTTTGGGTGATACTATTTTTGTTGGCAATTTATTCAAACAATTCAGCCGATATGAAAGTCACAAACTCATTTGGATCTTTTTTATTATACTGGGTATATTAATTGTGGTATCCTTATCAATCCCTAATATTTGTTTTTCTTATCGAAACATAAAAAGGTAAAATGTGTTTTGCGCAATTTAGAAAAGGAAAATGTTTTTCCTTTTCTTGATTTTTTCCTTTTCAAAATATTAAAAAAAATACCCTTGACTCAATTTAATTATTTGTATAGTTAATACTAGATAGGTTGTCTAAACACTGAAAAATGTTTCGGATTAGTCAGTATTATTTTAAATTCGAAATGTCACAGAAGTCTTTGATAGCGATGAAATGGTAAGTGACTTCTTATTTATACATTGCTTTCTTTTCTATTAAAGACAGAAGTCGTTTTATGATAACTGCTACTAATTATTAATAGCTATACCGGTTTGGAATTGGAATGTATGTTGAAGTAAAGCTGAAGCTGGGCATTGACGGTCAGTTTTTCGCGTCAGTTGAACTGGCGTGCATCCAAATTTGATCGTGAATGTCGAATCGTCACTCCAGAGTTTTAACTGACGACGCGCCACGAATATTTTCCGTGGCTACCATAATCCAACTGGCGCGTCGCGCCAAACTGACCGTGAGTGCGCAATCGGCAATCCAACGCGTCAGTTTGCTCTCAGCGCTCGCGGACCGCGGTGACAGCGCGTGCTACGTTTTTGTTTTTGTCATGGCGGTGTCGTCGTCGTCATCATGGCGGTATAGGACTTGTCATAATGATAGATTTCATCGAAAAATATAGAAATTCAGAATGTTTATGGAAAATAACCGACAAAAATTTAAAAAATAAACAGTAGGTATCGACAAAAAGCTGTAGAAGATTTTATTTAGATAAAATATTCCAATTTTATTTAGATATTATTTATAAAATTTAATTAGATATTATAGAAGTGAGATTTCATTCCCGATGCGAAGAAACGAAGAGTGGCAGTGAATCTCTCATGAGGGTTTATAGATTGTCTCATATTAGTATCTTGTTTAACAATGTGTCGCGTTTTTGATAAATCGTGTAAAGGATTAGATATATTTTATGATTCCATTAATTTGATAAAAGACTCGATCATACCTAGCCTATCTCCTACTTCTTAAGATTTCACTAACTGCCATCCTTTTAAGTACTGTATTATATGATTACTATATTATAACAGACTATTGTATTATATCATATTATGTATAATAAATATTACTATCCTATTACTCATACTTCTATTTTGCTCTATCCAAATAACCTTATTAACAACTTATTTAATTATTAATTTTCTTACCCTTATATTATATTAGCTTTATTATAATTTTTTCTACTATCAACTTGTTCATGTATTTCTGTTAATTTGTAATGCAAGCATTGCAAACTGTTCATAGGATAGTAAATTTGTTTGTGTGCCGGCAAATCGTCGGGACTTCTTTAAGTCTCGGGATGGGTCGGTTAAGTACACACACTGCGGCAGTTCTGCGATGGTTGTCGCAGACTAGTTGGTGGAATGCCTCAATATTGTGGTCGAGGGTCCACAGGCTGCCGTCGCGATCGGCCAGATCAACGACGGGAAGAAACGAAATTTTAGTTCGTTCGTTTCGACGGCGATCCTGTCAGTCACCGTACAGTTTCCGTGTGGTTCGAAACTGTGGCAGTTGGGTGTGAACCGGGCGTAAATCCGGTCACAGTTGTTCCCAGTTTTGATGTGGATTTTGCTCGCTGAAGTTCTTTGCCAATAAATCTAACTTATTGGCTTTGTTGTGGCAGTCGTAGGTACATGTGATGCAGTTTTAATAGAAAAACGCTCACCTTGGTCTCTCGATGAAGGGTCTTGTCGTCGCTGCAGGTCGGAGATCAACTTGAATCGGGCCGGTTATTATGCGGGATCGGTCAAGGTTTGTTCGTCGGGCGGCAGGACTCCAGATGGCTTTTCGTAGATGTTTTTGTGATATTTGCTAATAAAACTAGCGTTTTGAGGCGCAATTTCGATTTTATTTACTAACGGTTTTTAAATAAAGCCGAACTTAAGGTTATTTTACACAAGACTAATAACCGGGTGACATAAAGAATGTTTACAATTGTATGACGCGCACAAAGTTGATATTAGTCACTCTCGGTGATGTTGACCGTACGGGCTGTTGTTAACCACTGACTCGTCCCCCTCCCGTCACCTCGGCTACCTAGCCAGCGGGTCGAGGTGGGGTTCATAGCCGTTTAATGAGGAGTGGGGATATAATTCAACGGCTCGTATTGCTACGATTGGCCGGCTTAATGAGCTTAGTCATTAAGAGGCTTGGCCGTGTTTTCGATATTGACCGATAGTGGTCGCTTATATTTCTAATTTATATTTCTATTTCTAAAACATATTTATAATTCTTAAAATTATACATTCTGAAGCTTAATTATTAATCAAAACATACATTAATGAGATTGATAGTAATAATGGTATTCTACGGTATATTATAAGAGCCTATTTTAATGTACATATCTTCTTTTATATTTTAATCCTACTTTACTAACGCTTCCACTTAGAAATAAGCGAATAATCTTAAAGGTTTTTTTTAATATAAGTAAACAATATAAGTAAAATATATACAAAGATAGTTTTGCAGGTCCAGTGATCCGTTATGCAAATCTGAAGCACATGAACAGTAGAAAGCAGGCGTGGATGTCGCAACACGTTTGTTTTGGAATTTACCGTAACCTATCGTTATAAGACTTGCTAATGAGCACAGCTGGCGTTTCGGTATTAGAAAGCAAAATTTTTATGAAATGCACTTAGGAACTGTTTCCTTAATTAGGTTTTCAGTGTCCCGAGTCGTTAAGCCTAAAGGTGTGATTTTATAAATGGATTTTGGTTACAACACAATTTTGTTCTGAAAGATATTATTCTAGATACATTATTTTTATTCAAGAAAGATATTTTGAGCCTTTTAGAAGTATCGTTTTTTTTTTTTTTTTTTTTTTTATTATTAACGCGACATTCCCTCCTCCGTGAATAAACCTATTTATTCACCGTTTTTCGGGAGTGTTAATAATAGCTATTTTCGTCGCGGGTCGTTGATAGCTTTTCCCGCGGCATTGTATCGTCACAGTCCTAACTTGCCCGTCCTTCCCTGGGAACGTTTTTGTTATAATACCTTTCAACCATGTATTACGAGGGAATTGCGGGTCTACCAGAAAGGCTAAATCACCCTCCTTTATTGGTGGAACCTCCTCGTGCCATTTGGACCGCTTTGCTAGGGTAGGTAAGTATTCCTTAACAAAGCGGTTCCAGAAATGGTTGGCCAAAATCTGCGAAATCTGCCATTGTTTCCGCAGACAGAAGCTCTCTGGGTCTATTACCCCGAAATTGAGGCGTCCAGATGATGATCCTATCAGGAAGTGGTTAGGGGTCAAGCTTTCGTCATCTTGACTGTCAAGAGACACGTGCACTAGTGGCCTACTGTTGACGGAGTTTTCCGCTTCGGCCATTAATGTAAGAAGGGTCTCTTCGCGGGGAAGCTTTTCTTTTAATGTGGCATAAAAGGCCTTTTTTACCGCTTGAATGAGACGTTCATAGAACCCTCCCATGTGAGGGGCGGCTGGGGTGTTGAACTTCCACTCGATTCGTTTTATGGAATTTTGGTTTTTTAAGTCGTCCCAGTCGAGGTTTTTTAGAGCAGTTTTTAGTTCATTATTAGCCCCATGAAAACTGGTGCCATTATCGGAGAATATTGTCGAAGGTACTCCGCGTCTTGCACACATGCGCTTGATGGCCATCATAGTCGAATCACTTGTCAAACTATTGGTGATTTCGACATGGACGGCTCGGGTGCTCATGCAGCAGAACAAAGGACCGTACCTTTTCTCCTTACGTCGCCCGACTGCCACCTCAATCGGTCCAAAGAAGTCCAGGCCGATATTAGTGAAGGGGCGTATGTGGTGCTCTAACCGCAGACCGGGAAGATCTGCCATTTTTGGGGGAACTGGTTTGGCTCTGTCGAGTTTGCATTTTTGACAGTCATAAGTGACTTGTCGAATAGCACCTCTTTGACGAAGAATCCAGTAGCTTTGGCGAAGCTCATTAGCTACGAATTCTCGTCCTTTATGGTTAGCTGCCTCATGCTGGTGTTGTATTAAAAGTTTCGTAAAGGGGTGTTTTGCATCTAAGATGGGGGGTTTTTTTACCTGGAGTGCCACTCCTTGGATCGCGTTTATGCGTCCGCCTACTCTCAAAGGGCCCTCGTCATCTAGATATGCATTTAAATGGCGTAATTTTGTGTTTTTCTTATTAGGTATGTTTGACCGTATAGCAGTAATTTCGTTTTTAAAATCATCTAATTGGGCACCTTTTATCAAATGAAGTTCTGCGCGAGTCATTTCGAACGCGGAGAGGGAGTTTTCATTCGTACCTTTTTTCTGACACCTATCTACGAAACGGAGCGCCCATGCGGTACTGCGAATGAGGCGGTTAAGTTGTGAAAATCGCGTTATATCGATAAGCGGTTTCGGCGCAGGCTCCCTACTCACATGTACCGTATGTTTTAGTTCTTCTTGTGTTTCAAATTCAGTAGGATTTTGGGTGTCGCGGGGCCACTCGCTAGGTGGTTGTTTTAAAAAGGTCGGTCCTGATGTCCACTGAGTTATATTGGTTAAACCTTCGCTAACCGTGTCTCGAGTCGCTAAGTCAGCTGGGTTTTCCTTCGACGGCACCCAATGCCATTGTCGAAGTTGGGTCAGCTGGTCAATTTCACCGAGCCGGTGCGCAACGAAGGTTTGGAATTTGCGAGGGTCGGAACGGATCCATGATAGCACGGTTTTGCTGTCACTCCAAAGAATCACCTCATCAAATTTCCACGTGTGTTGCTCAATTACGAATTTGGCTAATCGACTAGCTAGTGTAGCGGCTTGTAATTCAAGCCGCGGCAGAGACATTGTTTTTAATGGGGCAACTTTATTTTTACCGGCTAGGAAGGCCACACAGGTTTGTCCGTTTGCGGCAATATAACGAACATATGCCGCGGCTGCGTAGGCCTTCTCGCTCGCGTCGGCGAAAACGTGTAGTTGTGTACTACCTATTAGATCGCCCTCGGCCTGGTAGCACCTTGGAATTTTAAAGTTTTTGATGTATTTGAGTTCCGCGAGCCACACTTTCCATTTTGTAAAGGCGCTTTCGCCAATTACTTGGTCCCATTCTACATACCTTTTGCAACCATATATGTTGCAGCTAGATTTTTGCCTTTACGGCAAGGGGTCCCAGTAGTCCTAAGGGATCAAAAACGCTCATAATGATCTGAAGCGTCTGGCGTTTAGTCGGCATTGTTTCACCGTTTATTAAATTGGGGGGTATTTTTCGAAAATTGGTGTCGAAAGCAAGTGTGTCGGATTTGGGATCCCAACGTAAGCCCAAAATGCGCTCGACGTTATCTTCGGGATTTGTCCACGTGACGCTGGCTTTCGATTGGTGTTCTATGGGTATAGTTTTGAGAGTATGTGGGTTACTACTAGCCCAGTTTACTAAGTCGAATCCTCCGGTTTTATGGATGTGTGTTACGTTTTTTATTAATGATTCGGCGGACTCTACGTTGTCCGTACTACCTAAGTAGTCGTCCATGTAAAAATTATTTTTTATATTTATTACTTCTTCCGGATAGGCACTTTCGAAACGATCAGCGTTACGGTTTTTTATATATTGAGCTAAGCATGGGGAAGAAGTAGCGCCGAAAAGTACTACTTTCATTCGGTATTCTTCAGGTTCTTTGTTGGTGTCTAGGTCTCGCCATAAAAAACGTTGACTTTGCGAGTCGATTTGCATCCTGTATTGGGGGGACCAAATACAGGATGCAAATTCTAGTATACTACGGACATAGGCTCCATATATTACTATTAAGGTGGATGTCTCGGAAAAGGGGTTTAGCACGCCCGTAATAGAACCTAGCGATTTGTATGCTCTGGTGACAATACTTTCAATGTGCTGGTCGAATTTCATTTTGGAATCGAGTAAAACCCCCAAATCTCAGACAATGTTAGTCTCCTTAATGTTATCGTAACCAATGTTGTAATCGTAAAGTATTTTATTTCTGTTTCTCGTAAACGAGATTCGATGGAACTTCTTGACATTAAGATCGAGCTTGTTCAAAACACAGTATTCGCTAAGACGGCTCAGGTTAAACAGGCGTAAACAGTCGGACTCCTGAGATAACAGAATAGACTTTAAGGTTATCCGCGTATAGGATAAACTGGCATGATTTCAAACAAGGAACCGATATCGTTAATATATATATATATATATATATATATATATATATATATATATATATATATATATATATATATATATATATATATATATATATATATATATATATATATATATATATATATATATATATATATATATATATATATATATATATATATATATATATATATATATATATATATATATATATATATATATATATATATATTTATATAGATATATATATATATATATATATATATATATATATATATATATATATATATATATATATATATATATATATATATATATATATATATATATATATATATATATATATATATATATATATATATATATATATATATATATATATATATATATATATATATATATATATATATATATATATATATATAAAATTCTTTTTTTAAAGAATTCGTTTAAAGGATGACACTTTGATGAAAAAATAAAAATAATAAAAGCCACTTACATAGCTGGAAGGTTTTCCCGGACTGGACTGGGAAATGCTTATTGTTTAAACGAGATGTATTCTTGGATGAGTACCACTTTTGACGGTACACTGTAGGTTTAATGGGATCCCTTTATCGCTAGCGAACGATCACCCTTCATCCACATCTCAAAAACAAAGCGTATCCTTTTGCAAACCAAAATAAAATGTCTTTATTAAAGACAAATTTAAGCAAAAAACAATGAAAAAAATCACAATCAATCGTCTCTTAAATGCGGAATGACATTTCGAAAATTCGATTTGAAATTCGAATATATCCACTCTTTAAAAGGACGATATACGATTGCTGGGCTCGCTATCAGCCAGCTATTTTATATATATATATATATATATATATATATATATATATATATATATATATATATATATATATATATATATATATATATATATATATATATATATATATATATATATATATATATATATATATATATATATACATATATATATATATATATATATATATATATATATATATATATATATATATATATATATATATATATATATATATATATATATATATATATATATATATATATATATATATATATATATATATATATATATATATATATATATATATATATATATATATATATATATATATATATATATATATATATTTATATATATATTGAATAAGAGCGGCCCCAGGTGTGATCCCTGTGGAACACCCAGGGATTAGTAGTAATATCGTAAATTCCATAACATATTATAAACAAAGTTTAAATATAAATGTATAAATATTTAGATACATGAATAGCGATATAAATATAATAGTATAAGGAAACAAAATACATTCGTATACATTTATTAGTTGATAGTAAAACGGATTCTACCGCACGGAAGCGAATGATAGTTTTTCTAAGTTTTACATGACATAGCTGCTGCACCCAGCGCTGGCTCCCGACAAGGGGACTCCTCAACGCCCAACAGCACAGACACGAAATTGTATATATTATTATGCATTCAATTATGACGGCCCGTTCTAAGATTCACCAAGACAGGACTGCGGCACCCAGGGTTGGCATTCCAACGAGGGAACTCCTCAACAGTCAACAGCACAGACACAAAATTTTGTACACGAATTCAATTATGATATGTCGTTCTAAGTTTCACCATGACATGGCTCTGAACTAAAAAAAATTGGAGTCGGTTTTTTTTTTGGTAAAATTTTGTCTATTATTTTAGTACATACTGAGCTTTACTTCGATGTCGTCAAGAAATTCTCTCTTAAATCCTCGAATATCTTGACGAATGGTATGCAGACATTGAATTTTCTAACGTACGGTCGTTAAGCTTTCTACGAACATGGTTAGGGTAGGATTAGTACCAGGCGTATTACATAGGTGTGTATGAGTTTGCTAGGGTCGAGCTAGAAGGTGTTATGTTCGCGCATTGTAGACATATCAGTTTCTTTAGGCGTTCCTTGGTGAGCATAAAATATTCTTCTTTACCTATGCTCATACTTATGGTATTTTAACTTGCAAAAGAAGCATACTAAACTAATGTATTCGGAAAAAGTAGTTGAGCTGCATTGATTGGAGTTCATATTGTAGTAGAATTGCACCGACCGCTATACATTTTCGAGATCAGTGACTGCCGCCAAAGTACTTCATGTTCACGGTGAACGCTATGGCTGGTTTTTATATATTATATTTCTGCCGTGTTGAAAATTGATGATATTGTCATTTATACGTTATGTTTTGTAATGACCGCCCTCTTTCGGTTATTAACTGTACTAATGCAGCACTATATAAGCCGATGGGAAATGAAGATTAATAACATCGCGGTATATGTACAATACATTTTATTTCAATTAAACCTCTGTTGCGACCTCTGTTGTGACTATTTAAACCCCCGAACTGTAAGACGATAAAGAGAAATAACTTAATTTGGTAAACACATTTTTAAAAACAAGCTTTTATAAAAATGCTCTGTCCCGAGGCAACCCTGGGTGCAGCAGCCCTGTCGCGGTAAAACTCACAACAGGCTATTATAATTGAATGCGTATACAAAATTTCGTTTCTGTGCTGTTAACTGTTGAGGTGTCCCCTCGTTGGAAGCCAACCCTGGGTGCAGCAGCCCTGTCGCGGTGAATCTTAGAACGGCTATCTAAATTGAATGCTTATACACAATTTCGTTTCTGTGCTGTTGAGCGTTGAGGAATCCCATCGCCGGGAGCCAACCCTGTGTGCAGCAGCCATGTTATGGTAAAATATAGAACGGGTTATCATAATTAAAAGCGTATACAAAATTGTGTGTCTGGGCTGTTGACCGTGGAAGAGTAGCCTCGTCGGGAGCCGATCCTGGTTGTAGAAACAGGTCATGCTTACCATCAAAATTTATTGTCATCGGAACTGAACCAACGTGTAAAGTTTCAACCACATATGATAAGGGAAGGTGGTTCTAATTGATCTTGCAAGATTTGACCTAAACGAACATAATAACTTCCTTTGCAAGGTAAATAAAAGCTAGTAAAAATAGGCAGGCCAACGCTGGAACTAAACCAGCAGCGCTGCAAACTGAGTCCGCGACCACACTAACCACTCGGACACTGCTGATTGTCAGGCCGGCCAGATGTTTCCTTATATTATGACGTATGGTATACTGATATGGGGAAATGCCACGGACATTTCTAGGGTTTTCATTTTGCAGAAAAGTGGACTGAGAGCAAATGCAGTAGTATCCTGCAACACTTTATTAAGTACAAAATACTCACTTTTACCTCTGAACATGTTTTAAAATGTCTACTATACGCTATATCTCATATAAACGACCAAGGGATAAACGGGAATATGCACTCCCACAATTAACTAAGACGTGATCATGTTGTCTTGCCTAAAGTACGCCTTATACACAAACACAAAAAAGTTTTGGATATTTGAGCTTCAAGATCTTTAACCCCTCCTATGGCGGGGTAAAATTTCTGCATGGGATAGTTTTGCGCATAACTTTTAAACTACTATACGGATCGTAAAAAGAATAACTGCAAAATGATCACATTGAAATTTGAAATATTATAACGTTACAACATTATCTCGTAAAACAATTAAGATAATAATGAATAAATATTACAGTTAGCACAGCGCGAAAAGCGTCTAACCAAAAATGGTTAGCTCACATAGGAAGGGTTCCAGGTACCAATTTCCACAAGAAAAATTGAAACAAATGCGTTTGAAATGTTTTTTAAACAAAAGCTGCAATCCACACATACTTTCTTTAAGCTGGGTGATTTGTTTGAGCATGCCAATTCCTTTAAATCTGTTTAACATTAACATGTAACTTTCGGACACCTTATTTTTTTATAGTTTCATTTTATAAAAAAAAAAAGACAACATAATTTTTATCAAAAATAATAATATTATCAATTTAATATTTAATCTGTAGATTACAATGTTTAACGTAACATACGTTGTTTAAAAAATACGTGTGGCACTCGGGGACTGCCGCAGTAAAGCTATTGCATAGCATTTTTAACAACTTATGCAATTATAATTATTTATTTATTTTATTTTTTCTGATATCAGATAACCGCGCAGATAACTGCGCGATCGAAAAACGTTGAAATAATTCCGAATCATTTGCTGCTGCGGAAGCAAATGATTCGGAATAATTTAAAGGTCTTCCGATAGAGCGCCGCGCACGAATTTTTTATTCGATAAAGCAAAAAAACGGATTATTCGAAAAAAATCGTCGATAAAAAGATATATAATTAAATTATCTTTAAAATGGTGTAGGTTTCATAATAATACGCCAGATAGTATTTGCGTAGTGGTCGTTTTTGTGTTCGGTTAGACCTAATTTCACAAATTAATTACACTATGTAATATAAACAAAATCTAAAATATTCAAAGCTAAAAATATTACAACAATATTCTTGTTTAACATATATTTTTTTCGAATTGTAAGCAGTACTAGTTTAGACGTAATTATCAGTTTAAAATCATTAATTTTCGTTAAGAAATTTCTTCATTCGGTCACCGCGCTGGCCTAGGTCCGCGATAAAAGTTATGCAATAGCCTAATAAAAACCACGACTGCCGTAACAGGAAGTGAACTATTGTATATATAATAATTTCATTACGATTTTTAAGCTATTGCATAGCTTTTATCGCGGGCCTAGGCCAGCGCGGCGACCGAATGAAGAAATTTCATAACGAAAATTAATGATTTTAAACCGATAATTACGTCTAAACGAGTACTGCTTACAATTCGAAAAAAATATATGTTAAACAAGAAGATTTTTCTAATATTCTTAGCTTTGAATATTATAGATTTTGTTTATATTACATAGTGTAATTAATTTGTGAAATTAGGTCTAACCGAACACAAAAACGACTACTACACAAATACTATCTGGCGTATTATTATGAAACCTGCACCATTTTAAAGATAATTTAATTCTCTATCTTTTTATCTACGATTTTTTTCGAATAGTCCGGTTTTTTTGCTTTATCGAATAAAAAATTCGTGCGCGGCGCTCTATCGGAAGACGTTTAAATTATTCCTAATCATTTGCTTTCGCAGCCGCAAATGATTCGGAATAATTTCAACGTTTTCCGATAGAGCGCATTTATCTGATATCAGAAAAAATAAAATAAATAAAATAAATAAATAAATATAATTGGATAAGTTGTTTTAAAAATGCTATGCAATAGCTTTACCGCGGCAGTTCCCGAGTGCCACACGTATATTTTTTTATCAAATATGTATAGTTTATGTATTTATGGAATTATTGCAGAATAGAAACCTTTTTCAGAAATTGATAAAATAAAGAAATACTACTAGATTCGATCATTGTAATGCTAAATTTGAAAGAAAAAGCTTCGGACGCGTAGAATTTCAGGACAAAATTTACATACGAAAAAAAACTTTTTTTAAATCCAGTTAATCTAGCCTACCGCCAATTAGGTGTTTATGTATTATTTAAAAAACAATAACTAACCTAACCTACCGAAATGTATGTGTTTGACGCTTTTTTAAATGCCTATATCTCGCTTATTTATTGAGATCGAATAAAGATTATTGCAGATTCGGAATCAGCGTGATAAACAAAAAATTAACAATAGGTATATAGAAGAGGTTCCTATACTGAAATAATGCCGTATTTATCCATATATATATTGTATATTCCGGAATGTATTCAATCACACCTTCCATTTGACACTAAACATGATATATTTACGTAAAATTATTGACATTTGGACATTTAGACAACTACATACTTGATATTAGGACAGTACCCTATGACACTCGGAATGACATAACGGTTCTAACAATATCACACTTCTAAATCGGACCAAGCGGTTAGAGGTTATGATGGAATAAAAAACACGGAACACATTCATATACCTACCCTGTACGTACACATTACACTCCTCTTTTGTTGGGCAGTTGTGGAAAGACACTTATATTGCGCGATTTGGAAAAAAATCATGTGGGGCTACCTGTTACGCAGTAAATACGCACTTTCGGTAACAGTTTTTGTATGGAATACTAAAAATTACTCACTACGAACTGAATTTTAAATAAAAAAGTCAGAGTACGAAAACTTTGACAGATTTAACGAGAATGATCAATTGTCAATAATTTGTGCCTGCCTCCATGGCAGGCATCGATTTGCCTCTCTATCGATTTGCAAATAATTTATTTACATAACTACCTTGTTTACTTTTTGAACTCGAGTATAATAATTGTTACAAAATCGTCACGGTAACGTAGCGACACAATCTAATTCAGTATTCAGTTTTCAATTTTTGATTCATAATATAAATAAAATCACGAACAATCAATTAAAGCTAGTTATCGTATATTGGAATTCTCAGTTGCTAGTATTATGTATATTGTTATAAAAACTAATCAAACAGAAATATTCATTTTACAGTAGCGTTGACTAAAATCAGGTTTACACGGTACAAATATATATATATATATATATATATATATATATATTTAGGAGTATGATCGATGAGTAAACCCACTATTTTTTTGCAACTCTTGAATACTAGATTGTATTGTTTAGACATAATAATCGACTAGGTACAATAGTTTTAGTTCGCCGATCACAAGTTTTCTTTTCTTTCTTTTTCTTGTAGCAAATTTTCTAAAACTGGAGAAATTTGAATTTAAGCGAAATCTATTTTAGTTTTTTTTAGGTGCATGCGAAATGCTTCATTTTGTTGCGTTGCGTAACTCTATCAGGAAATCATGGCCTTGCTCAGAATACAGAATCATCAAGTCAAAATAACATCAATAGCACCTTAAGTCACAGAACTCGGTTTTACTCTTACTATTTTCCCTTATTATGTAACTCGATTATGGAACCAGCTCCCTCCAAATATTAGAGACCAATATTTCTTCTCTCACCAAACTAAACCCTCTGCCATCTCATCCTTGTAGCTAGGCTTGGGTTGCGGGTCGAGTTGTCGATAGCGTATAAATATTAATATAAATGCCATCTTTGCGTTAGTTTATTGCAGCTGTGAATAATATAGGGACTTGTAACGGACCTTAAGTCCATTACATGCGATCAACAAATGCATCGATTTCCAGTGAAATCCACTGACACAATTCAGCTATTATTTTAACCCGTGCAGCCATGAATCACCAGGATGAAACAATACTTTTACTCGGAATATTTCGGATTGCATCATTTATCGGCCTACATAAACTGGCGAAAAAGCAACCAAAGTATCATTCCCCGAGTGATCACCTTCCCCAAGGTTGCGACGGCATATTCGGTACCCTTCTCACGAGGTGTGTCAACGAATCCGGCTCCTTGGTTTCCTTTCCTTACCTTTCCTAGTCACGAAGCATCAGTCTGTAATCCCACAGACTCGAGCCGTGCCCAGTACAAGATACTAGGAGCACACATACAATCCTCATCCATATATCCTCGTAACGGCAGTCGCGCATCTATACACTCGCGTCAACATAACTTGTTCGGGAAGCGTTATAACTGGCAATATTCAAACCTTCAATCAATAAATACCTTCTACTTCATTCAAAACCGCCTTTCAATACGGAGATAACTCGTAAGTTGATACCACCACCTCACACCGAACAATTTGGAGTCTTGTGAGGGGTGGTCCCTCACAGACTGTTTGTTCCAAGTTTTTGGGTGATACTATTTTTGTTGGCAATTTATTCAAACAATTCAGCCGATATGAAAGTCACAAACTCATTTGGATCTTTTTTATTATACTGGGTATATTAATTGTGGTATCCTTATCAATCCCTAATATTTGTTTTTCTTATCGAAACATAAAAAGGTAAAATGTGTTTTGCGCAATTTAGAAAAGGAAAATGTTTTTCCTTTTCTTGATTTTTTCCTTTTCAAAATATTAAAAAAAATACCCTTGACTCAATTTAATTATTTGTATAGTTAATACTAGATAGGTTGTCTAAACACTGAAAAATGTTTCGGATTAGTCAGTATTATTTTAAATTCGAAATGTCACAGAAGTCTTTGATAGCGATGAAATGGTAAGTGACTTCTTATTTATACATTGCTTTCTTTTCTATTAAAGACAGAAGTCGTTTTATGATAACTGCTACTAATTATTAATAGCTATACCGGTTTGGAATTGGAATGTATGTTGAAGTAAAGCTGAAGCTGGGCATTGACGGTCAGTTTTTCGCGTCAGTTGAACTGGCGTGCATCCAAATTTGATCGTGAATGTCGAATCGTCACTCCAGAGTTTTAACTGACGACGCGCCACGAATATTTTCCGTGGCTACCATAATCCAACTGGCGCGTCGCGCCAAACTGACCGTGAGTGCGCAATCGGCAATCCAACGCGTCAGTTTGCTCTCAGCGCTCGCGGACCGCGGTGACAGCGCGTGCTACGTTTTTGTTTTTGTCATGGCGGTGTCGTCGTCGTCATCATGGCGGTATAGGACTTGTCATAATGATAGATTTCATCGAAAAATATAGAAATTCAGAATGTTTATGGAAAATAACCGACAAAAATTTAAAAAATAAACAGTAGGTATCGACAAAAAGCTGTAGAAGATTTTATTTAGATAAAATATTCCAATTTTATTTAGATATTATTTATAAAATTTAATTAGATATTATAGAAGTGAGATTTCATTCCCGATGCGAAGAAACGAAGAGTGGCAGTGAATCTCTCATGAGGGTTTATAGATTGTCTCATATTAGTATCTTGTTTAACAATGTGTCGCGTTTTTGATAAATCGTGTAAAGGATTAGATATATTTTATGATTCCATTAATTTGATAAAAGACTCGATCATACCTAGCCTATCTCCTACTTCTTAAGATTTCACTAACTGCCATCCTTTTAAGTACTGTATTATATGATTACTATATTATAACAGACTATTGTATTATATCATATTATGTATAATAAATATTACTATCCTATTACTCATACTTCTATTTTGCTCTATCCAAATAACCTTATTAACAACTTATTTAATTATTAATTTTCTTACCCTTATATTATATTAGCTTTATTATAATTTTTTCTACTATCAACTTGTTCATGTATTTCTGTTAATTTGTAATGCAAGCATTGCAAACTGTTCATAGGATAGTAAATTTGTTTGTGTGCCGGCAAATCGTCGGGACTTCTTTAAGTCTCGGGATGGGTCGGTTAAGTACACACACTGCGGCAGTTCTGCGATGGTTGTCGCAGACTAGTTGGTGGAATGCCTCAATATTGTGGTCGAGGGTCCACAGGCTGCCGTCGCGATCGGCCAGATCAACGACGGGAAGAAACGAAATTTTAGTTCGTTCGTTTCGACGGCGATCCTGTCAGTCACCGTACAGTTTCCGTGTGGTTCGAAACTGTGGCAGTTGGGTGTGAACCGGGCGTAAATCCGGTCACAGTTGTTCCCAGTTTTGATGTGGATTTTGCTCGCTGAAGTTCTTTGCCAATAAATCTAACTTATTGGCTTTGTTGTGGCAGTCGTAGGTACATGTGATGCAGTTTTAATAGAAAAACGCTCACCTTGGTCTCTCGATGAAGGGTCTTGTCGTCGCTGCAGGTCGGAGATCAACTTGAATCGGGCCGGTTATTATGCGGGATCGGTCAAGGTTTGTTCGTCGGGCGGCAGGACTCCAGATGGCTTTTCGTAGATGTTTTTGTGATATTTGCTAATAAAACTAGCGTTTTGAGGCGCAATTTCGATTTTATTTACTAACGGTTTTTAAATAAAGCCGAACTTAAGGTTATTTTACACAAGACTAATAACCGGGTGACATAAAGAATGTTTACAATTGTATGACGCGCACAAAGTTGATATTAGTCACTCTCGGTGATGTTGACCGTACGGGCTGTTGTTAACCACTGACTCGTCCCCCTCCCGTCACCTCGGCTACCTAGCCAGCGGGTCGAGGTGGGGTTCATAGCCGTTTAATGAGGAGTGGGGATATAATTCAACGGCTCGTATTGCTACGATTGGCCGGCTTAATGAGCTTAGTCATTAAGAGGCTTGGCCGTGTTTTCGATATTGACCGATAGTGGTCGCTTATATTTCTAATTTATATTTCTATTTCTAAAACATATTTATAATTCTTAAAATTATACATTCTGAAGCTTAATTATTAATCAAAACATACATTAATGAGATTGATAGTAATAATGGTATTCTACGGTATATTATAAGAGCCTATTTTAATGTACATATCTTCTTTTATATTTTAATCCTACTTTACTAACGCTTCCACTTAGAAATAAGCGAATAATCTTAAAGGTTTTTTTTAATATAAGTAAACAATATAAGTAAAATATATACAAAGATAGTTTTGCAGGTCCAGTGATCCGTTATGCAAATCTGAAGCACATGAACAGTAGAAAGCAGGCGTGGATGTCGCAACACGTTTGTTTTGGAATTTACCGTAACCTATCGTTATAAGACTTGCTAATGAGCACAGCTGGCGTTTCGGTATTAGAAAGCAAAATTTTTATGAAATGCACTTAGGAACTGTTTCCTTAATTAGGTTTTCAGTGTCCCGAGTCGTTAAGCCTAAAGGTGTGATTTTATAAATGGATTTTGGTTACAACACAATTTTGTTCTGAAAGATATTATTCTAGATACATTATTTTTATTCAAGAAAGATATTTTGAGCCTTTTAGAAGTATCGTTTTTTTTTTTTTTTTTTTTATTATTATTAACGCGACATTCCCTCCTCCGTGAATAAACCTATTTATTCACCGTTTTTCGGGAGTGTTAATAATAGCTATTTTCGTCGCGGGTCGTTGATAGCTTTTCCCGCGGCATTGTATCGTCACAGTCCTAACTTGCCCGTCCTTCCCTGGGAACGTTTTTGTTATAATACCTTTCAACCATGTATTACGAGGGAATTGCGGGTCTACCAGAAAGGCTAAATCACCCTCCTTTATTGGTGGAACCTCCTCGTGCCATTTGGACCGCTTTGCTAGGGTAGGTAAGTATTCCTTAACAAAGCGGTTCCAGAAATGGTTGGCCAAAATCTGCGAAATCTGCCATTGTTTCCGCAGACAGAAGCTCTCTGGGTCTATTACCCCGAAATTGAGGCGTCCAGATGATGATCCTATCAGGAAGTGGTTAGGGGTCAAGCTTTCGTCATCTTGACTGTCAAGAGACACGTGCACTAGTGGCCTACTGTTGACGGAGTTTTCCGCTTCGGCCATTAATGTAAGAAGGGTCTCTTCGCGGGGAAGCTTTTCTTTTAATGTGGCATAAAAGGCCTTTTTTACCGCTTGAATGAGACGTTCATAGAACCCTCCCATGTGAGGGGCGGCTGGGGTGTTGAACTTCCACTCGATTCGTTTTATGGAATTTTGGTTTTTTAAGTCGTCCCAGTCGAGGTTTTTTAGAGCAGTTTTTAGTTCATTATTAGCCCCATGAAAACTGGTGCCATTATCGGAGAATATTGACGAAGGTACTCCGCGTCTTGCACACATGCGCTTGATGGCCATCATAGTCGAATCACTTGTCAAACTATTGGTGATTTCGACATGGACGGCTCGGGTGCTCATGCAGCAGAACAAAGGACCGTACCTTTTCTCCTTACGTCGCCCGACTGCCACCTCAATCGGTCCAAAGAAGTCCAGGCCGATATTAGTGAAGGGGCGTATGTGGTGCTCTAACCGCAGACCGGGAAGATCTGCCATTTTTGGGGGAACTGGTTTGGCTCTGTCGAGTTTGCATTTTTGACAGTCATAAGTGACTTGTCGAATAGCACCTCTTTGACGAAGAATCCAGTAGCTTTGGCGAAGCTCATTAGCTACGAATTCTCGTCCTTTATGGTTAGCTGCCTCATGCTGGTGTTGTATTAAAAGTTTCGTAAAGGGGTGTTTTGCATCTAAGATGGGGGGTTTTTTTACCTGGAGTGCCACTCCTTGGATCGCGTTTATGCGTCCGCCTACTCTCAAAGGGCCCTCGTCATCTAGATATGCATTTAAATGGCGTAATTTTGTGTTTTTCTTATTAGGTATGTTTGACCGTATAGCAGTAATTTCGTTTTTAAAATCATCTAATTGGGCACCTTTTATCAAATGAAGTTCTGCGCGAGTCATTTCGAACGCGGAGAGGGAGTTTTCATTCGTACCTTTTTTCTGACACCTATCTACGAAACGGAGCGCCCATGCGGTACTGCGAATGAGGCGGTTAAGTTGTGAAAATCGCGTTATATCGATAAGCGGTTTCGGCGCAGGCTCCCTACTCACATGTACCGTATGTTTTAGTTCTTCTTGTGTTTCAAATTCAGTAGGATTTTGGGTGTCGCGGGGCCACTCGCTAGGTGGTTGTTTTAAAAAGGTCGGTCCTGATGTCCACTGAGTTATATTGGTTAAACCTTCGCTAACCGTGTCTCGAGTCGCTAAGTCAGCTGGGTTTTCCTTCGACGGCACCCAATGCCATTGTCGAAGTTGGGTCAGCTGGTCAATTTCACCGAGCCGGTGCGCAACGAAGGTTTGGAATTTGCGAGGGTCGGAACGGATCCATGATAGCACGGTTTTGCTGTCACTCCAAAGAAACACCTCATCAAATTTCCACGTGTGTTGCTCAATTACGAATTTGGCTAATCGACTAGCTAGTGTAGCGGCTTGTAATTCAAGCCGCGGCAGAGACATTGTTTTTAATGGGGCAACTTTATTTTTACCGGCTAGGAAGGCCACACAGGTTTGTCCGTTTGCGGCAATATAACGAACATATGCCGCGGCTGCGTAGGCCTTCTCGCTCGCGTCGGCGAAAACGTGTAGTTGTGTACTACCTATTAGATCGCCCTCGGCCTGGTAGCACCTTGGAATTTTAAAGTTTTTGATGTATTTGAGTTCCGCGAGCCACACTTTCCATTTTGTAAAGGCGCTTTCGCCAATTACTTGGTCCCATTCTACCTTTTGCAACCATATATGTTGCAGCAAGATTTTTGCCTTTACGGCAAGGGGTCCCAGTAGTCCTAAGGGATCAAAAACGCTCATAATGATCTGAAGCGTCTGGCGTTTAGTCGGCATTGTTTCACCGTTTATTAAATTGGGGGGTATTTTTCGAAAATTGGTGTCGAAAGCAAGTGTGTCGGATTTGGGATCCCAACGTAAGCCCAAAATGCGCTCGACGTTATCTTCGGGATTTGTCCACGTGACGCTGGCTTTCGATTGGTGTTCTATGGGTATAGTTTTGAGAGTATGTGGGTTACTACTAGCCCAGTTTACTAAGTCGAATCCTCCGGTTTTATGGATGTGTGTTACGTTTTTTATTAATGATTCGGCGGACTCTACGTTGTCCGTACTACCTAAGTAGTCGTCCATGTAAAAATTATTTTTTATATTTATTACTTCTTCCGGATAGGCACTTTCGAAACGATCAGCGTTACGGTTTTTTATATATTGAGCTAAGCATGGGGAAGAAGTAGCGCCGAAAAGTACTACTTTCATGCGGTATTCTTCAGGTTCTTTGTTGGTGTCTAGGTCTCGCCATAAAAAACGTTGACTTTGCGAGTCGTCATTTTTTAGTTTTACTTGGAGAAACATCTCCCGAATGTCCGCGGTAAAGCCTATTTTTCCCTGTCGGAATTTAAATAAAACTCCCATTAACGGGTTTAATAAGTCGGGTCCTGACAGTAGATGGTCATTTAAACTGACACCGTTTGATTTCGCCGCGCAGTCGAAGACTAGGCGCAATTTTCCCGGTTTATTTTTATTTTCAACTTGGAAGTGTGGCAAATACCAAATTTTTGAGCTTTCTAGCTGACATTCGTTTTTAGTTAATTTCTCGGCGTAACCTTTCGTTATAAATTCTGTAATTTTATCGCAGTATTGTCGCGCGGTAGAATCGTTTTTTGCCAGTCGCCTTTCTACCGAAAGTAGGCGGCGTTCGGCCATGTCGCGACTCGGCGGTAAGTCGGTATGGTCGGATTTCCATAACTGACCGATTTCCCAGCGCTCGTTAACCTGATTGGCAGATGACTGGAGAATTTGTTCAGCGCGGGCGTTTGTTACTTGTTTATGTTTTCGTAAATGGGGTCCTAGGTCTTCGATATTGAAATATTCGCGGACTAACTCATCTACTCTTTCTTCTTCATTTAACGCAGTTAAATGGGTCGCGTGGTCGCGTGTGGCTCCGGCCTTACCCGAGGCGCCGCCAAGAGTCCACCCTAACCGTGACGATGTCGCTATAGGTCCGTCTGGCGCACCTGCCTTAATAGTGCGAGGTACAAAGAGATCCCAGTGGTCAATACCGATTAGTAATGTCGGACGACCGTTTACGTCGCAAAGTGGAACCTTGTTTAAATGCGGCCATCTTTGCATCATGTCTTTAGCGCTGAATTTTTGTATTGGAAGGTCTAATTTATTAACGGTTCTTACATCTTTTAATGGATAAAATTTATTGTTATTTGCGGCGCGAATTTCCAAATTTACGCGGCGCGTAGACCCGTTTTTAATTGTCATGCCAGATGCGCCTACCAAGTGCAATGGACTTTTAGGGCCATCGGCTCCGATTTTATCGGCTACTGTTTCTTCGAGTAGGGTGATAGAGGAACCCTCATCGCATAACGCTAGGGTACTGAAACACCCATTGGGGCCGCGAATTTCTACTTTGGCCACTCGAAGAAGTATTTCAGTTGTATCGTGCCATGTATTAGCAACTGTTTTTGAAGTCGATGCTTCGTTTGTAGGAGATGGGCTCCCGGACATGGTCGTGTTTGAGGGAGTTGGGCTCCCGGACGATGACGTGTTATTATTTTCGGAGGTTTTTTGCTTGGGAGAGTGTAATACCGTATTATGAGGTTGTTGACACCCTTCTTTGCCGCATTTGTTATTTTTCCTACAGTCTTTTAACTGATGGCTTTTATGAAGGCATCTAATGCACAAATGTTCTTTTTTTACAAAATTCCATCGTTCATTGATGGTCAGCGCAAGCAAAAATTTACACTCAGGTGTAGTATGATTGTCTTTTTTACATTTAAAACAGGTGGGCGGCTTGTTTTCGTTTGTGACGTATGTTTGTTTTTTCGAGAAATTCTGATTTCGATTGTTCGAAAAATTACGATTTCGATTGTTGTTTATGTTTTGAGTGGTCGGCAACGACTCTTCTAACGAAGCTGCATCTACTATATTTTCTACCCAATTTGCAAATTCTAACAATGTCGGGTGCTCGTTTTTTACTGCTGAGAACCATTGAATGCGAAGATGCTGGGGCAATTTATTTACAAGTTCTTTTAATAAATGTGGATTTGTCAGATATGCTGCGTGTCCCATATTTTTCAAAGAATGCACCACGTTGCAGACTACTGTACCAAACTCCACAAGTTTACATAACGGATCACTTACCGATATGGTGTGTGTTTTCGCTGCCTCGTCCAGGAGTTCGGTAATTCGGGCACCTGGTCGGCCGAATCGACGCTCCAGCGCGCGTCTGATGTCCGGCACGTTTCGCGGGTCGATCAGCATCGCTCGCACCGCTTCCCGTGCCGGGCCTTGCAAACTTTGCTGCAGTCGGACGAGGTTATCCGCATCGCTAAAGCCGCACGCGGATGTCCCCTGGTCATAGAGCGCCACGAAGATTGGCCATTCTCGACTATCACCTGCGAACTTCGGGAGGTCTTTAAGCAAGTTTGCTCGGGCATGATATGTCATTGACGGATGGGGCACAGTACTAAAATTAACATTTTGACATGGCGTTATATTTTCGTTCTGACACGGCACTATTTTTTCGTTCTGAAACGGCACTATTTTTTCGTACTGACACGGCATTATTTTTTCGATCTGACACGGCACTATTTTTTCGTTCTGACACTGTTCTATTTTTTCTTCTTCCTCTGTCGGCTGGGTAGGCTGCGTTGGATGAGGTTCGAACTGCGTGTTCAGCCACGCCGTGGTGCGGCGAACGGACGCTTTCGATGCTGCAATCCTGATGTGCGGTGCTATCCGGCTTTCGGAGACGCTGCTGCCGTCGTCGTATTCTTCGTCTAATTCTCCTTGGACTTCTGCTTCGATGAGCAGTTTTTTAAGCGCCAATTTCTCCTCCAGCAACTCCAGTTTAATTTTTTGTTCAATGGCGGCGGCGGCGGCGGCGGCGGCGGCGGCGGCGGCGGCGGCGGCTGCTTCTGCTTTCGCTGCGGTCACAGCGGCGTCGGCCTTCAGGCGTGCCCGTTCGTCGGCGGCTTGTAATTCTGCTTCGAGCTGCCGTCTTACTACCGTAGTCGCGCTGGATCTTGATGATCTGCGACTGGTAGTCGATGTCGCCCGCGATGACGGTCGTTTTGAGGTCGCTACCGATTCTGTGCTTCGGTCGCGAGCTGCTTCCGCGCCTCCGTCCATCTTCTTGTCAGCAATTCGCTGGCTTTTTCTGGACGGCGTATTTTTCGTCGACATATCTTATTCAGCGATTTTGCAAGCGGTCTATTTTTCGCTTTTTCAAAATCCGTCTCGAAGGACCAGCAAAATGGTATGTGCCGGCAAATCGTCGGGACTTCTTTAAGTCTCGGGATGGGTCGGTTAAGTACACACACTGCGGCAGTTCTGCGATGGTTGTCGCAGACTAGTTGGTGGAATGCCTCAATATTGTGGTCGAGGGTCCACAGGCTGCCGTCGCGATCGGCCAGATCAACGACGGGAAGAAACGAAATTTTAGTTCGTTCGTTTCGACGGCGATCCTGTCAGTCACCGTACAGTTTCCGTGTGGTTCGAAACTGTGGCAGTTGGGTGTGAACCGGGCGTAAATCCGGTCACAGTTGTTCCCAGTTTTGATGTGGATTTTGCTCGCTGAAGTTCTTTGCCAATAAATCTAACTTATTGGCTTTGTTGTGGCAGTCGTAGGTACATGTGATGCAGTTTTAATAGAAAAACGCTCACCTTGGTCTCTCGATGAAGGGTCTTGTCGTCGCTGCAGGTCGGAGATCAACTTGAATCGGGCCGGTTATTATGCGGGATCGGTCAAGGTTTGTTCGTCGGGCGGCAGGACTCCAGATGGCTTTTCGTAGATGTTTTTGTGATATTTGCTAATAAAACTAGCGTTTTGAGGCGCAATTTCGATTTTATTTACTAACGGTTTTTAAATAAAGCCGAACTTAAGGTTATTTTACACAAGACTAATAACCGGGTGACATAAAGAATGTTTACAATTGTATGACGCGCACAAAGTTGATATTAGTCACTCTCGGTGATGTTGACCGTACGGGCTGTTGTTAACCACTGACTCGTCCCCCTCCCGTCACCTCGGCTACCTAGCCAGCGGGTCGAGGTGGGGTTCATAGCCGTTTAATGAGGAGTGGGGATATAATTCAACGGCTCGTATTGCTACGATTGGCCGGCTTAATGAGCTTAGTCATTAAGAGGCTTGGCCGTGTTTTCGATATTGACCGATAGTGGTCGCTTATATTTCTAATTTATATTTCTATTTCTAAAACATATTTATAATTCTTAAAATTATACATTCTGAAGCTTAATTATTAATCAAAACATACATTAATGAGATTGATAGTAATAATGGTATTCTACGGTATATTATAAGAGCCTATTTTAATGTACATATCTTCTTTTATATTTTAATCCTACTTTACTAACGCTTCCACTTAGAAATAAGCGAATAATCTTAAAGGTTTTTTTTAATATAAGTAAACAATATAAGTAAAATATATACAAAGATAGTTTTGCAGGTCCAGTGATCCGTTATGCAAATCTGAAGCACATGAACAGTAGAAAGCAGGCGTGGATGTCGCAACACGTTTGTTTTGGAATTTACCGTAACCTATCGTTATAAGACTTGCTAATGAGCACAGCTGGCGTTTCGGTATTAGAAAGCAAAATTTTTATGAAATGCACTTAGGAACTGTTTCCTTAATTAGGTTTTCAGTGTCCCGAGTCGTTAAGCCTAAAGGTGTGATTTTATAAATGGATTTTGGTTACAACACAATTTTGTTCTGAAAGATATTATTCTAGATACATTATTTTTATTCAAGAAAGATATTTTGAGCCTTTTAGAAGTATCGTTTTTTTTTTTTTTTTATTTTATTATTAACGCGACAGTTTGGTTTGTATATGTATTTAAAATACTAGTATTATATATTTACTATCTGTAAGTTTGTTATAAAATAAAATAAAACAAACAGTAGCCGTAGTAACAAGGAATGTTTCTTTTTCGGAATCGGAATCCATTTTTATTCGTGGATGTCCGCAAAGAGACACGTCCTTCATGCGGCCGGGCCGGTCGAAAACTGAAGAGCCGGAGTGACGCCAGTCAATGGGCAAATCTAGTTGGCATAAAACCATTTGGAGTGACGCCACAGTTTTACGTCTTGACTGACGCGAAAAACTGACCGTCAATGCCCAGCTGAAGTTATATTGTTAGTACATGTATAACAATAGTTAGTACATGTATAACAATGAGAGTTCGAATTTTGAATTCTAAGTGTCAACATCTTATGATTTTTTCTCCACAATAAATAGTAATGAAATATTAAATTTATTGAATACAGTGCAATTCTCGTCTGGATTCACTCGCGGTTAATGGACTTGCTTTTCATCGTGGTTGAGACAGGACGCGTGCCGGGCTGTCTCCCAGACTTGTTGCCGTTTTGACATCGGGGTGGCACGCTTTCGTAAACCGAGCAAAAGACCCCAGTGAGCACAATGGAAGCGGTACTTTTATTGGTGAAGGAGCTTAAGTGCGTCATTCCCGCGCAAGGTATCCAAATAAAGGAGTTAACGTGTGAAATACAAGATTTAAAATCGCAAATTTTCTCGAAGTCTAAAGATGAGGGCAATAAACCCACAGGGAGCAAGAGTGCACCTTCTGCAACGTTTCGAGCTAACCCGAAATGGGTGAATACTAGGCCGCGAGGAAATAATAGTGGACGAGAAGAATTGAGAAATGCAACTGTGTCAACCCAGCAAAAAAAAGTGCTATCGACATCTGCGTCGCTATCGCACTACGGGCGGGGTGATAAAATCGAGACGCCGTGCATGTCTTACTGAAGAACAGCCAGTGGTAACTCACGAAGGCGCAAACGCAGCGGACGAAAATGATTGGCAATTGGTGCGCTCCCGCAAAAGTCGTGCGGCCGATTCTAGGAAGATGCAAGAAGAAACGGCTGACAGGAAAAAGACACTAAATCGCCCAAAGAGGAAATTCATTCAGGGCTCTGCCATAGACAATTCGATAGAGACTGTCGAGCCGATGAAATTTATTCATGCGTTTTCTTTCGGCTTGAACGTAACTGACGAAAGATTAGAGGCATATTTAACGAAAAAGGAGAGTATTAAAATAGAGGTGGTTCAACTAACTGCTAAGGGCCCGTACGCCTCTTTCAAAGTTGGAGTACCTGAAAGTGTATTTGGTAGATTTTTGAATGAGTATGTGGCCAATTGGAGCAAAGATTAAACCATATTATTGTATTAAGCGTGATCCTCAACCAGCTTCTACTGCGTGACTGCAGCGTAACGGGACAATAGTTCTGGCGGAAATTTATTATCAGAATGTTAGAGGTTTAAATTCAAAAATTATTGAATATAGGAACAACATCCTGATAAATGATTATTTTGCAATTGCTGCTACCGAAACTGGCCTGGGAGAATTAGTTCAAAGTCAAGAACTATTTTCTGGCTGCTACTCAGTATTTAGAGCTGATAGATAAAGATAAAGACAAAAAGTATTTATTTCCAATACAACCATACAATTGTGTAGAAATGACAGTAATTAATCTTAAACTAGTTACTCAATTTAGACAAGAGATGATATACAATATATAGCTTTAAACTTACCAATTTACAAAAACATAGACTATATGATAACAGTTTACAACAAAACAATTAACGGTAAATAATATGTATTAGATTAAATGGGTAGATACGATGCTATGTATTTTCAAAATATTTTAAAAAGTCGTTATGAGCATACATGTTGATTTTAAGCAGATAGACTCGGATGGATCTGTTGAAAATATCGATGTTTTTAATTGCTTTTAATCTTTCGGGCAATTTATTGAAAAGTTTGAGGCCTAAGTATCGACTAGTCGCCTGGAACTTGGCAGTACGTGCTACGAACGGTTGGAGACACAGGGTTTTAATTCCTGTTGTCATGCCGATGTACTTCCTCGTGGGATATGGCCGAGCTCTTATTGCAATAGAATTCGCAAATAGCTTCTTGGGCAAAAATCGCATATACGGTCAATATCCCTAGTTTTTGGAAGTGTTCATGACATGACTGCCGTGGACCAATACCTACTATCGCACGTATGGCTCTTTTCTGGAGAGTGAATACACTGTTGATGTGCGCTGCATTACCCCATAAAAGAATACCATAGCGCAGGTGTGACTCAACTAGCGCGTAATAGGCCGATATTACTTCAGTTCTCTCCAAACAACTTCTGATGCGTAATAGAGCATAGCAGGCTGACGAAAGTTTTGACTTAACATGCTCTATATATAGATCCATGACATTTTTCCATCCAGATGTAGTCCGATGAATTTAACTGATTACGCAAGTTCAACCGGGTAGTTAACTTTTATAGATGATGTATTTCTATTAAAATTTATAATAACAGTTTTAGACATATTTAGACACATCTTGTTCGCATTAAACCAATCATCAAGTTCACCAAGAGATGTATTGATATTGGCAGTGAGCGTATTTATGTTGTCAGCTTCAACTACAGCGCTAGTATCGTCTTCAAATTGGGTGACTTCACATTTAGATAGATTTGGACTCAGGTCATTTATGTAAATAATGAAAAGCAACGGTCCAAGAATTGAGCCTTAGGAGTGATGGAAGAAAGGAGGAGGAAGTTTACTCGCCATTCGGAATGGAGTTGGCGCTCTAGCTGAGAGAGTGCCTACACTTGAATCTCACCCTGAAGCGGTGTGGATCAAATTGTCATATAAATCTCAAGTAGTGTTTATATGTGTAGTGTATTTTGGCCCCGAGAATAAATCGTGACAAATATGTAAATTTTTTCAACACAGCGGAAATGTATTTTAGAGACTACCGCCTACCTAATTTGATAATATTAGGGGATTTTAATTTTAATTCAGCACCTAATATAACTGTAGAATATAATTTATTTTTAAACTTATTTAATTTAAAAGAGATTAATAATATTTTCAATTATCGAGGAGAATTATTAGACTTAGTTTTATGTAATTTACCGGCCTCGGAGGTAGTAAGGGAGATGCCTGGTCTACTCGCCAAAGAAGATAATTACCACCCAAGCTTATGCATAAATGTAGAAGTAGAGAGATGTAGAGCTATTATTATATCTAAATTCCAAACACCTAATTTATTACAAAGGCGATGGGACTTACTTCGTGGTAGCCCAGAATGTTTCACGAGTAAGTTGCGTTTGGCCGATTGGAGTATTGTTTATAAGAGTGGAGATTGCAACTCAGCTGTAGAGTCTTTTTATGACATAATTTATGCAGTTATGGACGAATGTTTTCCGTACATACCAAATAAATCGGCTGCAGTGCGTAATTACCCTAGGTGGTTCACCTCGGAAATTAAAAATTTTATCAACATTAAATATAATTGCCACAAACAGTGGAAAACAACAAAGGATAAATATATTTATAGCTTTTTTTCAGCTTGTCGGACGGAAGTGAAGCGTTGCGTTAAAGTAGCGTTTGACGATTTCGTGCTTCAATCCGAAAGAGACATGCTATGTAATAATAAAAAATTTTGGAAGTATGTCTAAAACACTAAAAAAAGTTCTTCCCATCCGGACACTATGACATTTAAAGGCGAAACTTTCAAAGGAGACTAGAAATTTCTAAAGCCTTCGCAGAGTATTTTAAAACGGTATACAGCAGTACTGAGCCCCTGCTCAATGTAGATGCGCTCATTTGTGATACCGACAGTAATGGACCTGTCTTCGACATCCCACAGGTCACTTCGAATGAGATAAATCGCGCATTTTCTAAAATGAGTTTCAAAAAATCACTGGCTCCGGATAACGTTCCACCTTTCCTAGTTAAACACTGCGCGATGGCCCTACAAGGACCTTTATCACATATTTTCAATATTAGCCTAAAATCACATTGCTTTCCGCTCAAATGGCAGGTTACTCGTATTACACCCGTTCATTAAAGTGGTCCTAAGAACGTAATCGAGAACTACCGTCCCGTCAGCGTTATGTGTACATTTGCAAAATTATTCGAGTCTATTCTATACGAACGTATTTACTCATTTGCAGACATCTGGCTGTCGAAAAGCCAGCATGGATTCAGAAAGAAAAGGTCAACATGCACGAATTTATTGTCATTGACAGTGTATGCCACTACCGCCCTGGACCGGGGCCTCCTAGTAGATGTTATATACTTGGACATGGCCAAGGCATTTGACAGGGTTAACAGAGACATCCTCTTACAGAAGATTTTTGACTTCGGTTTCTCTGTACATTTTGTGAAGTTCTTCGCAAGCTACAAAAGCAGAAGTCAGTTAGTCAGCTTTGGTTCCTCCGAGTCAGCCCTCTTTAAGGTTCATTCGGGGGTGCCGCAAGGTGCGAATCTCTCTACGATTTTGTTCCTCATTTTCATTAATGATTTACCTAAATATATAAAATATAGTCACTGCTCACTATTTGCTGATGACGTGAAAATTATTCATCAAATAACAGATGCTCGAGAAGCGGAAATATTACAGCAAGATATAGATGCACTTTCAAGATGGGGCTCTGTCAATGACATGGAATTCAACACTAACAAGTGCTCTGTTTTAACCATCACTAAAAAGAAAACACCTTGCTTTTTCCCATACACAATAAACGGGTCAATTTTAAAAAGGTCAACCGAGGTAAGGGACCTGGGAATATTACATTTGATACGCAGTTGAACTTCGGTGCACACATTACAAATATTTGCAATCGTGCTAGCAAAATGGTCGGTTTTGTTATTCGCATATGCAAACAGTTTAATAATATTCATGTAATGTTTCTACTATATAATTGTTTAGTCCGTAGCATACTTGAATATAACTCGGTCATCTGGCGTACAAGTGAAAACAAATACATTCAGATGGTAGAGCGTATTCAAAGAAAATTTTTAAGATATATTTATTATAGAAAATACAATATTTATACATACTTATTTCCGTCCGATTTTGTGCTAGGAATGGTAGGATACAACAGTCTTGAAACTCGTCGATATATTTCACTAATTATATTTGCATATAAACTAGTTCAAGGAACGATTTATTTGCCAGATACTATGTAAGTTTGAATTGTACGTACCGGTAAATTACACAGCGAGGAGATCGCATCTATTGTTTAATTTGCCGTACCACCGTACAAATATTTTTGTAGACAGGCCAGTGGGAAGGGTTATAGCTCTTCTTAATTCCTTGGCGGGCGATATTGGCGGGCGAAGGGCGCTTCGGCCCGCGATAAATTCAAACTGAATTACCGATAACGTCAGGTAGATGCCGTGCAAGCGACCTCGAATATATGACCAGACTGGAGTATAAAGAAATCCGTCCGAATCTGGCAGTAAGAGAGTGATGTTTGCACGCTGGTTTCTCTTCCCAGTCTCGCGCGGTAAGGCGGTGGACTGTGGCTTAAATGGAGTATGCTATCCACTAAATATTTTACGTACATTTCACAGGCGACAGAATGGCTTGATGTCATTATAACTCTCTGTGGCGAATGTTTCGCCCGTTGTAATCGGCAACCCTCAGTGCCGACTTCCGTGAGATTTTTGTTCGGGAGCCGTTGCTGGCCCCCAAAGCACTTGTTAAAATATGTTAGCATAAATTGAATTTGGTCTTGGAGACCTGTCGTTTGGGCTGTGAATTTGACATTCAAAAAATTCCGCCTGATATTCAACAATCAGTGCCTGGCAGAAATTTGGTCAAATTTGGATTGTGTGCACGTAAATATATTTAAATATAAAAATAAAGTTATTAGAAGGTAGCCTAGGTGTACTTTAGTTATTAAAACGAGATTGCTTATTAGCATTTATTTCAGGAAGATGTGTAGTCCGCTGCGACTTTGGACGGCATATTTTATGGTCATAACATTATGGACGGCATCTGCCCAAGTTGACTATATCGTGGGCGTCGGTAGAGCCGACGTCACTGGTCCTGCAGCGGAAATCAATTTTGTAAGTTCGTCTAAGGCGCCCTCTATCATTGACGACGAGAAATGAGTGACACTTCAAATTCCGATCAACAGATGGGGTATGCAAACCTTCAGCAGTCTGGCCGAGGAATTCATATAAGGCAGTTCGCGAGATGTTACATCATCGAGAAAAATGGCATTAGGATCGTTTTCGTCAATTGCGATATTGCAGCGATGGGAACCGCACTAAAAAGAGAGGTTTGTGTCGTCGCTTCCATTTTAGATAATGCAATAAACAAACTCACTTATGGCGCTGATATAAACATTTTAACATTTCTCAGGTTATTACCAGGCTCCAACAAGACTATGGAAATCTCTACGACACCAGAAATGTGATAATAAGTGGAACACATACTCACTCAACGCCAGGAGGATTCCTCGTGGACTTCCTTTACGATTTATCGATCTTCGGATTTGTCAGGGAAACTTTCAATGCTTACGCTGCTGGCATTGTTAGAGTAAGGAAAACAAATCGATTTTTATTGAAAATGAAAACAAAAACTATAATTATGATAATATGTGAATATTGCTTTGCTATATGAATACCGTCAAATATAGCTTTGGAAACTGCATAGTTTTTATATTGGCGAATATTAGGTATTGCACGATATTTTGATCCATTACGAAAATAAACATTTGCCAGGGAAGACTACACGGCCCGGTGGCATAGTGGTAAGGTCGTCTGATCTTACATTGTAAGGTCCCGGGTTCGATTCCCGGCTGGGTCACCATTTTCCGTCGGGATCAAATTAACGGAATTGCATTTTCAATTCTGTCGATCGAATGCAATAACAAGACACAAACTTACAGACATGTTACACGCACACATACATAAACACGTCATAGTAGGGTTTGGTTGTCATATGACAATAAACCTGCCCATTGTGACAATTTCACAATAAAGAGTACAAACAGACTAACACTGGTTTTCAGGTTTTCGGTAAAGGCTTGAGAACTAGCGTCGTAAATTTCCTGGCAGTTATGGCAGTTAATGACCGTTGCTACGGATAACTGCTGCTTAATAAAAAAATAAGAGCTAGGTCGAGAAAAGAACGAGACCTGCGAATAAGCCTGTCGCACATGAAACATAAGCTGTACATGTAAACTCAACGGTTGCCGATCCATGATTTACAGCGGAAGCGGCGAATATGGCACTTTAAGTGAAATCTGGATAGAGAATATACGAAGGGGATACTGAATATACCTACAAGAAATTCTGAAAAATAGATGGAGTATCGAAGTCAGGGCCCATATATTAGAAAAACAATAACAATAAACTCTTTATTTGCACTTAAACGTTAGAAAACAAACATGATAGCTTTTTGTCAGAAGGCAATATATTACAACTAACCTAATTACAATGCATTGATACATGCGTCCTTTGTGAAAATTAAGGTTATTAAGTTTGTCTGTTCAGTATACCAACTACTATATTTAAAACTACGAATGACCGAGAAGAGAAAATTGGGAGAGGAAGGAGAGAAAAGGAACGAACAGGTTATTTCTTAGGAAAGTGGTACTTTTGAGGTGAGTCTTGAATAAACGTAGAAGGCGAATTTTGTGTATTTGCTGAGAAATCGTTCTTCACTATGGACATAGAAAGAGAAAGAGTAATAAATAGTATTATCACAAGGAATTTTGAGTCAATTGTCATAGGCTGACTGATGTACGAGACTGCCACGGTAAAGCTATTGCATAGCATCTTTAACAACTTATGCAATTATAATTATTTATTTATTTTATTTATTTGATTTTTTCTGATGTCAGATAACTGCGCTCTATCGGAAAACGTTGAAATTATTCCGAATCATTTGCGGCTGCGGTAGCAAATGATTCGGAATAATTTAAACGTCTTCCGATAGATCGCCGCGCACGAATTTTTTATTAGATAAACCAAAAAAAACGGATTATTCGAAAAAAAACGTAGGTGAAAAGATAGACAAATTATCTTCAAAATGGTGCAGGTTTCATAATAATACGCGAGATAGTATTTGCGTAGTAGTCGTTTTTGTGTTCGGTTAGACCTAATATCACAAATTAATTACACTATGTAATATAAACAAAATATTCAAAGCTAAGAATATTAGAAAAATATTCTTGTTTAACATATATTTTTTTCGAATCGTAAGCAGTACTCGTTTAGACGTAATTATCAGTTTAAAATCATTAGTTTTCGTTAAGAAATTTCTTCATTCGGTCGCCGCACTGGCCGAGGCCCGTGATAAAAGCTATGCAATAGCTTAAAAAAAAATCTATTCCGGAATTTTTAGCAAATATATTTCTGCTTGTATAAACCGCTGAAATACATTCTACTCTTTTTATTTTGGGTTGGATAAATCATTTATATGGCTCTTCAAGCAGACGACTATAGTCAGATACGATTCGGCGTCGACTTTTTGAAGCACGATTTGTTTTAAACGGAAAAGTTATTTAACATTGAAGAGTTTTGAAGAAACGCAATTTTCCGCAGTTGTTCCATTAATTTATATCAATTTCAGTGTATCAAAAATGCTCATGAGAACACCCAACCAGGAAGACTCTTCTACAGTGAAAACGATGTTGCTGATGCACAGATTAACAGGTCTCCTACATCGTACCTTCGAAATCCAGAAGTGGAGAGGAATCGGTGAGTTTTGCTTCTTATTTTTTACTGTCTCTTACTTCCCTCGCGCAATCTGCCTAAAGTAAGCCTTACGCAGACACAAAAGTCCTTTGGATATTTGAGCTATGTATAAGCTCTTTAACCAGCTACCACTCTCCACAAGAAAGATGGAAGCAAAGGCGTTTAAAAGATTTATTAAACAAAAGCTGCAATCCACACATGCTTTCTATAAGCTGGGTGATTTTTTTGAGCATGCCAATTCTTTCAAATGGGAATAACATTAATATGTAACTTTCAGGTACCTCATTTTAGTTCTTATTGTTTAATAATAATATTATGAATTTAATATTTATGTAGATTACAATGTGTAATGTAACATACCTGATCATATAAATACGTGGTTTTTTTTACAATTTTGTTTCGCTACTTCCTATTTTGTGATTATTTTTTGTATAAAGTGTCAAAGATGACTATTAATATTCTTATAATAATTATCTATTTTATATGTATACTAATGTACATGCATTCAGCTCCATATTTTTTTAAAAAAAATTTATTTGCCGTGCAAAGCCGATTTTAGTGAACGCTATTGTCGAATTAATATTTTTGCTTTAATAGCAGCAACTGACGAATTCTAATATGCGATAATTAGCTTTAATTCATAATTCATGCTTTTATTGTATATTTTGAATGAATAAATTGAATACTGAATACTGAATACTAATACTGAAAATACAATGATACAATTTAAATATCTCATATACAAGCGACGCAAACAAGATTTAAAGTCCGCCATACATTAATAATAATTAAATACTACGGCAATTAAAATCGGCAACGTTTGCGATGCATAGATCGTCCGAAATTCGAATTCGATGGCGACTCGCGTTTGCAATATGACTTTAAAATTGAACGAGATGACGCGCGTTCTGAATTAAAATTGTCATTGCGTTGCGTCGCATATTAACAGGATTTTTTGCCAACTGCTCATCAGCTTTAATTATGAAATTAATATTCAAATTAAATAAGTCCTTAGCTACTTGCAGGGAAAGACTTTGGGTGACACAACCGTTTGAAAAAAAATGTTATACAGGTTTCAACACGTAATAATTACGCACTTTAATATTCCGGTATATTATTATAGGGTATTCGATCTTTCCGTATTATTTCTGTAATGTAATCAGTCGATGTAAAAATGCGATAGATGTCACTAATATTTGAATGTTATTATTGTTATCACTGGTTAAATTATTGGGTTATTACAAACAATCGGTCCTTTTTTAAAAAAAAAAGCATGCATTATCAGTTTTATTATAGACAGCCAAATAAATTTCTATTGGACGCCGACGCAGAAGGGTTGCTAAAATTGTACTATGAATTTGAGCAATCGAATACCATATATGTATAATCAATGGTGACACCCTGGGAAGCAAGGGAATCGTTTATATTTCTTTGTATTTTAGCTTCACAAGCGCAGTTATGACGAAATCTGACCGGGGGTTTAGGAAGCGACATTTTTGGAAGGTAACAGCTGTTAATATCGTTATCATTACATTTTTAGACATATTTTTCTGAATTGTTGAAAATTCCACATGACCAAAAATATTCATTAAAGCCACCAGTAAATGAATTAATTTCAAGGTACAGAGGCAGAGAAATAAAATAAATCTTGCATATTCCTATGTAGGACAATATTTTATTATGAAATTAGAAAATTCCTTTCAATTCAAATCTTTATTTGGGAAATCACAAAGTATTATCACAGTGTAATACTTTGTAATTAAGTTTACCTACAGCAAAAAAACAACTAAAACGGTTAAGGATTTCATTAAAGTTACAGAAATTACAAACGAAAATACTTAATAAAACTAAAATACCTAAAAGTTTACTAGTATATAAGAGGCTTGTGTTTAGGGTGGGTTTGTATGTGCTCAGTGTGTGGGTGTGGAAGGTGGGCTTGAGCGTTAGTGTGAGGTTTGGATATCTAGAATTTCCGACGTATTACGAAAAAGCTCTTGTGCAAATATGTTGTTCAGTTTAAAAACTGATTATGCCATTAAAGTATAATAACAGTAATAATAATCAGTGAAATGGCTAAAACGAATAGTTAGTTAGTGGTACTAGTTAGGATTCGATTTACGGAGTATTAATAAATGCTTATGGAGTTATTAAAAATGTCAATACCACTAAAAGGGGTAATAGAAGCCCAGAGCATCGTGTGAGTACTCCATTTCTGGATGCATTCGTTTTGAAACGAGGCAATCGAAAAAGTTCAAATTAGCAAGTGGTTCTCATTGGGGCGTTAATATCAATATCGTCCACCAAGCCAGAGCAAACTAATAAGCAATTAATTATTTTATGAAAGCATAGAATATCATTCAAGTTGCGCCGATAGAAAGTGAATATATTTTAAATAGTAGCCTCATTAGTATTACTGCAATAACTATTGATCTTGAAATTTAAATACAGAATGAATTTATTTTGGATAGGTACTTTGTAGTCTGTGATAATGGAGGGACCATTTTTGCAAAGCAAAATTAAGGTGTGATCGAACAAATGCATCGTATAATATCAATGGTTTTAATTCGTGAATTATGAAATCTAGTTCTTCATTCTCAGCGATACTTTTCCGAAAGCTTAACCTATCTCCTAGAACCATACCTAGGTCCTTGATAAAAGTAGACGTCGCCCGACGTCGCAAGTGAGAGAGAGTTGTTTTTCACAAAATTAAAGACTCCAAAATTATTTTATTATGAACATCTTTTTCAGCTATCCTGGCAATATTGACACGAAAATGCAACAGATAAAAATTACTACCACTGATAGAGAACTGCTCGGCGTAATCAACTGGTTTGCCGTCCACGCCGTCAGCATGAACAACACTAATACGCTCATCTCCTCGGACAACGTTGGCTATGCCGCTCAAGTGATGGAGAAAGCCATTAACCCAACTGGCACTCTTCCAGGGAAGGTATGAATTCACTCGTTTTCGATTAAGTCTTCATATTTGACGCAGAATAATATTTTTCATTTCCCCTAAAGCCGAGATGAGTGACAGCTACGATTTTCGACGCTTGTGTAATGTTATATAGCTTTGTGAGAGTATTTCAAATCATAGCCCATTTGCGAATACACATTTACGAAATCATTTCATTAAAACTTCTGATGTACTGTGTCGTAAGTCTTTGTGAAGTTAATAATCAACTAGCCCTTTTCTTGAAATAAATTAATAGTTTTAAATTTTTTTTACTAAAAACACGCTTTTATAAATGCACTTAAAAACCAAAAAAGGTTTGTTATAACCTTGAAACCTGATCGTGTTCAAAGTCAATTACGTGGCCTTTCTCACAAGTGCAAACACGACTATGATACGATATTCCATCATGGAATGCCAGTTTCTGTCTTCCGGCTTCGTCATCAGACCTTGAAACCTAATCGTGGTCAAAGTTCATTCCGAGACTTTTCTAACAAGTCCAAACACAGCTATGATACCATATTCCATCATGGAATGCCAGTGACTATCTTTCGGCTTCATCATCAGACCTTGAAACCTAATCGTGGTCAAAGTTCATTCCAAGACTTTTCTAACAAGTCCAAACACAGCTATGATACGATGTTCCATCATGAAGTTCCAGTTCATATCTTCCGACTCCATCATCAGATCGGTTCGACAGTACCATATTATTGTATTGTCATCAGAACTACATACAGCTGCCAATTTTCATGACGCTACGATCCTTGGAAGATGGTTAAATTAGTTACCTTAGATTCCATTACATAGTTACATACAGGTCGACCTAATAAAAGCGTGTTAAAAATATAGCTTCACAGCCCGCGGGCTTAGCGGTTAGGTTGCCTGATCTAACATTGTAAGATTCTGGATTCGATTCCCTGCTGGACACCATTTTCTTTTAGGATACAATTAACGGAATTACATTTCAGTTCTGGCGATCGAATGCAATAACAAGATGCAAACTTACAGACATGTTACACGCACACATACATATACGTAATTCTGGTTTGATACACAGCAAAATGGTTCCAGATTTATCAACAGTACCTACTCCTTTTTTAAGCCCTGGGGTCAGTTTTTACTTTCACAAAACCCTGTGTTAACACGCGCTTAGTAACTATGTTATATAAACGGCGTTTTTTTATGTTTGGGTGAATTCCAAAAAAATCTTTAGTTTCATCCGAGGATAATGAAAGCTACCATATCTACAAGACGCTTTGACAGTAGACTATCTCCTAATCATCATCGTCATCATTACTGTATCAGGAATACTCAAGCAGCTTACACAAGGGACTATATATTTTGAAAATTGTTTCTAATCTTTACTGTGAAATTTCACAATATGCGGGTTATGAAATGCGTAAGCATTTCGTAGTAGGGTTGTTGGTCAAAGATTGTCATATGATAATTCTATATTACATATTATTATAGTAGGTATATAAAGATTCAAGTACACCGATATATTTAAACATTTATTCTTAAACATGTAACTATTCATAAAAATGTATAAATACATATCTAGATAGATACAAATTCGTGGAATATTGCTATATTTTATTTTATTATATTGTATAATTTTTCATTTTTATCTTACACTCATGATTTTGTTAAAAACAAAATTCCTTATAGCGGTTGCAGGCTTTTATCATTACGAAAAGAAAAACAATTCTACCGTAGAAACTTCGTCACATGGTATAATTCGTTTTCCCCGCCAGTAAGCAATTCAAATTCGCCGCTTATAGTATGGCCACCCGCGCGACGAATATATAGTGTTATTTTATTATTATATCTCTTTTGCGAACGTATATGAGTATAAACTTGAGCGGCCTGGACACGCTTATCCGCTCAACAGTCCCTAATAAACCATTTTCCGAACAATTATGTGTTTTTCTCTCCGCGCGCATTACTTACCTTGCAGCCTTTGCACCGCGAATTTCAGCGCTTATAAAACTATTGTTTGAGACAAAATAACTCGCCATCGTGATTGAGTCTATTTGAGGCAAGTTATCGGATTGACATCGCTCAAATACTTGCTCTTTAGTCATTTTTAAGTCGGTACTCGTGTAGTATTAATAATAAATAAACAACGAATAATTAATCAAAGCACTCGGAAACAATAAAAACACAAGACGAACGTAAGTCTGTTGTGAACCAGTGCGGCGCCACTGAATAGTAGTAGCCGAGCGAAGCGCTAAAATGTGCGATGACGTCACGATGTCGTTACCATACCGCCAGCGAACTTAACAGATGCGAGCGGAGACGCAGTTTTTAAGCAAACTTATAAGTCTTATAACTTCGTAAATACGCATCGTATCGAAGTGAAATAAAAACTAGTGTTATTATAGTAATGACATCTATAATTTTGAAGGGTAAAAATTAACTTTTTTTTAATGCCTCCCAAGCTCATTGAAATAAAAATGCTTATTGCTAAAAATGCAAAGCTTAAATAAAAGAATTGTTCTTTCTGTTCTAATCAGTTTTTTAAATAGAAAAATACTCTAGTTTCTACAAAAAACCTAATTCGTCTGTTGTTGTTTTGTAATTTAAAGCACATAATCACTCTTTAAAAAAGGTGATTTTAGGTCCCGAACAGGATATAGGGTAATAGGGTAATTTGGTGATGTAATTTTTCCTTTATTTTCTTTTCTTTTTATTTCGATATAAATGATTGAAATGTCGATTTTTGAAAATCGACAATCGAAAATGGTTACCCTATCTAAGAAAATGTATCAGCTATTCGACCAATATTGCATTACATTTATGTAACCTTGCAAACTCAATATTACACAAACTGTCTGCGAATCAAGCGTCAACGTCTGCAAGATGGCTATCAACTCTGAAATCACAAATTTTGCAAAGATGTAGATGTCCTTAAAAAGTTGCAACGAAGTCAACCAAAATACCAGTGGGCCTGACGAATATGATTTATGAAGATCGCTTGGCATAACTTGGATGAATACTTTCAAACAAACAAAAACAAAGAGGAAACCTGATTGTGATATATACATAACTCTCTTAAATTATTACGATATATTTTCAAATTCAACGTCAACACAAAACTTCGAGCTCACAGTAAAAAAATCTCAACAGTGCAAAATTTCAAACTTAACCTCTTAAAAAAAATCTGCAACATAACAGGTGGATATGTGGAATAAAAAACCCTATTAGAGCAAGGTCTGCCAATCAATTTAAAAGACTCTAAATGTACATAAAAACTTGTTATTATTGTTTGTATCTAGCTTTACAAGATCTAATTTGGACGTATCAGCAAAGCTGCCTGTTCAGAGTAATATTAGGAGTAAGAAGAAAATTATAATAGGTATTTTCTTCCTTCTTCCTTTGAATATGTATGGCCGCAGACCCACCTATTTTGATATAATTGCATAAACGCATTTGACGTGTATTTCGAAAGTCATCGATAGTCTGTGGACCACGATCGACGCAAGCTGCTAGCTGCGAGCCCCGGAGCTTGTAATCTCACCTAAATATTATTTACTTTCCATAAAAATATTTTTTAGATAATGTAAACTTCTTTCAGAGTTCTTCTCCTTCTATGGGAATAAGAGCAAAATTGTTTTTAATGCATTACAGTCTCTTAGTTAATTTATTTTCACAATATTTTAGGGTCAAGTAGTTGCTGCTATAGCATCTTCAAACTTAGGTGATGTGTCGCCGAATATCAGGGGTCCACGCTGCCAAACGACCGGGAACATCTGCGACATAAGTTCGTCAACGTGTTCTTTAGGACAATGCTACGCGAGTGGTCCTGGCGAGGACATGTTCGACAGCACCAAGATCATCGGGGAGAGGATAGCACAAGTAGCCATCGTAAGTATAGCCGTAAAAAATAATATCGTGGCAATAAACGGACATCAACGTTGTTACTTCCTCGATGCAATTTTAGAAGCTAAAGCTTATTTTGTAAAATTACAATGTTGAAAGAAATTAATAATATGTTTCAAATAAAATAATAGAGCCAAACCACACAATCAAAACAACACAGCTAGCGCTCACTGACGTAGAATTAATAATTGATCGCCAATATTTGTAAGCGGACCCGCTACACTTCAAGCAGAATATTTCTTTTGAATGAATGAATAATATTTTAATTCAAACAATGATTAAAAACAAAGTTTTCCTGCACCAGATTATAGCAAAGTAAATACAATTGAATGAAAAGATCAGCGATGAAATTACATGGCAGGAAATATGATAAGCTCAGCAATTTCTGAGCTAATGGGCCCTGTTGGAGTTGGCCGCGAAGAACCATTCGTTTAGGGTCGGTCACACTCACGGGTCAACACCGACACCAACGCCAGGGTAGAACGCTGGCCTGCGGGCCAGTCTCCCCTATGAGTCAACCTTCGGGCGCTTCTGGACGGTTTGCGCACCGTGAGGCGTCAGCCAATCGATTGTGCACTCCGACTAACAGCCGGGAGAGTCTGGGAACAGCAATGTTTCCAATAGAACGGGGGTGATTGTTAACCTTATGGCAACTGCTCTTGAAACGGCCGTTCGGCCATCCGATCCCGGGTGAATAATCCGGGCAAAGGATGCCGTGGTCCGTGATAGATTCAGTTGACAACGTATCACTGCAGGGAGAGGTGTGCGAAAGCGACCTCGCTCCTGTAACCAGTCAGGAGGTAGGAGGTATCCTTGAGGTTTATTGCAGACGGATAAATAGTCCCAAACTGGTAGTCAGGGGGCGAGGTTGCCCGCTGGATACCTTTCCTGGTGCCTCGCCATAAGGCGTTGGCCTTTGACGGGCAGGTGGTGTAGCTAAACTGTGGATTGTTTATTGTCCCAAGTCTTCTGCCATCACCTCACGGGAGACATAATGATAAATGTCGTTATAACTTCAGTTAAAACTTCCAATGTAAACATTTGAAAAAAGGCCAATGTAATATAGCGTTATCTGAGTATTTGCCGTTTTTCTCTCTGCCCACTTTAAACTCGAATCTTTTCACTTGAGTTATAATTCCGAATTCAATTTTTTTTAATTGAATACATGTCATGTTACTTTACCTGCTTAAAAAGAGACGAGGAGGTAAAGCATACTGAAAAAAAACACATATGCTTGGACTATTAAACATAATAATTTTATCACTTAATGCCTCATAATATATAGGCAATATATCACATCAATTTTGAAATTAACACAATAAATTGCTTAATACATAAAATAATTTTAACATTTCGAATTAAGTGCTGTACAAGTCGAGTGACTCGATTATTTTTTGATAACAGAATATGCTGGGAGTATCATGGTATGATCGGGAGATAAAAGGATCCGTTAAAATAATTCATCAATTCGTCAATATGCCAGAGCAAATAGTACCAAATTACGACTCAATTCAAGGCACTTTCAACCAGGTACGCTCTAAATTATCTTTATTTATTTATTTTTTTTTTTTTTTTTTAGTAACACATTTAGTAAAAAAATAATGTCATATTTGATTAAGATGTTAGCAAGAAATTGATGCGACATTATTTTTAATGATTGACACAGTCGCCTAACTAGGCCTAGGCCTGTTCTAAGGCAGACTTTTAATGACGATATTAAGTGTGCACTGTCAACTTAAACTATAGTTAGTACTTATTTTTAAATCGACAAATATAAAACTACAAATATTTACGCATATACAAATATGGATAGATACTTATATACATCTATAGATAAGATATATATCCATATATACACACATACACATACATATATTTATACGAAAATAATAATAAAACCAAAATAAATTAAAATAAAAACTAAAATATTATACATATATAAATCAATTACATATTGATTTATATATGTATAATATTTTTAATTAATAATTAGTACGTAATTACGTAATTAGTCTCTCAGTGGCTCGTGCCAACAAGGGTTTGACAGTATCCTCCAAACCCCCAATACAGTTTGTGCGGGATGGCTCTAAAGGCAAAAAACATTTAACTACAAAACCTTTCTCGATAATCAAGAAAGCTACAGATTGGATTCTGGAGGTTGATTCGGTCTCTAAGCAGTATAAATTCCCTGAAAGTCTCGGATGCACAGCCCTCCGTCCAGATATAACTCTTTACTCTCTATCTCGGAAGGTGGCTCTTATTGTAGAATTAACTGTTCCATGGGAATCAAATATCCCAAAAGACCACGAGTACAAATTAAATAAATACCATGATCTTGCAAATGCCGTAACCCGGAACGGCTTCACTGTTCACCTTCACGCGGTGGAAGTTGGCGCTCGTGGCCTGCCAGCTAAATCTCTATTTCACCTCTTTAAAGATCTTGGACTTTCCAGAAAAATAATCAACTCTTTCTTAGAAAAATTATCTAAAACTGCGATTTGCGCATCTCAAATTCTATGGCTTCGAAGGGGGAGTGAATGGGTGGCAAGGTGAACGCTCACATGTGGCAAGACAGCTGTCCTAAACCTACCACAGCCGGTTCGTAAGTCCGGAATCCACTGCTCACCCCCCAGAAGTGTAAAAAATAGTATTATGATGGGCCCGACTCCGGTCGGTGAATTCCATGGCAGCTCCGTTTGTATTTATTTATATAACGCTTTAGATCAGTCTTTTAATGCTTGAACCGCACTTACAACTTAAAACTTACAGTCCTGCAGCGTTTAGAACTGCAATTTAAAAACAAATAGCAAGGGTTATTGTTTACCGCTTGTAATGAGTCTAACGAACTATATGCTGGTATATCCGTAAGCACTGTACTTTGAGGTGTGGAAAGACATTCATGTGCTTGATATTGTTAAAATCAAACATATATTAAAATAGTGTTAATAAATGTGATGGTCTCGTCTGTACTTAAAATTATTTTTGAGTTGTTCAAAGCGCTGCTAAAAAGTCGTCCGTGTAGCATTTGATAATTAAAAGTGCGTCATTCTTTAACGTTTTAGGCAACATATTATAATATTTGATGCTAGAATATTCCGGGCTTTGCATATATGTATGTTTATACTTTTAGTGGAAGGTAAACTAAAATTTTCTTTATTTTTTGTACCCCGATTTTGTACCTCAGATCCTCTTTCTTTGCTATCTTTATTTGAATAATAGCCTACTAATAATTTACGTAAATACAAAGACGACATGAATCTCTGCTATCTGCTTTTGTAATTATTATTCGGATTGCTTGCATTTGTAAAATAAATATCTGGGATTTGTTGCAGTCAAAACAAATTCCCCAGCAGGTTAGACCATATATTATTATTGACTCAACATAGTACACAGTATATAGTACACAGTTTAAGCACAGCTGTGGTTTTAGTTTTTCATCCGATATACGACGAAAGATTCTTAAAGCATAGCACGCGCTAGAAAGTTTGTTTGCCAGACTTTTACAATATTCTTTCCACTTAAGTTTGCAATCTATTGTGATTTCTAAAAATGTAGTCTCGACTCTCGACTACTTGTTTGAGTTTTGTATCCACTATTTTGATGTCCAATTCAGTTGACCAAATAGTATTTGAGAATATCATATAGACAGTTTGTCTGGATTTAATACCAGCCTGTTACTTGTAAACCATGAGCAAAGTAATTCGAGCGCGGCATTAGCATTTTCAGTAACAACCTCGCTGGATTTATTTGAAATCACAATATTTGTGTCGTCAGCAAAAAGACTGTAGGTATATATGACTTTTACATAGTACTGGCTAGGTCATTTATGTAAATTAAAAATGAAATTGGTTCAAGGAAAGAGCCTTGCGGTAAGCCACAGTTAACATTACGAGGCAAAGAACTAACTATATTTAAATATCCTATAACTTCTACTATTTGACTTACATATATCCTTGAATAATTTGTTTGAAATTGCCCTTATACCATAAAAATCTAACTTTTTAAAAATAATATTGTGTTCGACGCAATCAAACGCCTTGGACGGGTCGCAGAATATAGCCAGTATTTTATTATAAAATGAAAAATTACGACTAATCAGATTGACAACATCTTCGATTGCTGCTTCCATTGACATTTCCTTTCTATATATAAACTGTCTGTTACTTAAGAGCCCTATCACATATTTTTTCCAGAAACGCAAGAAAAGTGGATTTTTGGCGTTCTAATTCCAAGAAATGAAGAGATTTCTACAAACTTTAATTACTGAATTACCTGGACCATTTCTTGATGTTGACCATAGCGGCCTTTAATTTTAGATATAACGAATATTATTTACTTATTCAGCCCATTTTCCGAAAGTCGTTATTCGTAAAACGCTCGGAAGGCAAACTTTGAGCTCCTTAATATAGTAATATCACTACAACGAAAACCGTATACTATTTTTTTTTATGTCCGTCATGTATTCTTGATGTACACTGCGGCTTTATTTTTTCGTTTTTTGACTACATATCCAAGGTATACATTACTTACAATTACACAAAATTAAAAAAAAATCTTAATGTATCATTCTAATTTTCTCAGAAATAAAATAAGATTCTTATATAATACTTATACTATATTAAAGTTCACTCTTTTAGCAATACGACATAATATAAATTATTGTCATTAGAAAGGAGAAAACACTGCAAAAAACAATTAGAAATTGTGTATATATTTGCTTGCGCAAGAGAAGAGCACTCAGTGCCGCGGTTTTCTCCCAGGGTTGAATAGTTATTTATTTATTTATTTATTTATTTATCCTATCTTTTATAGTTACATCCAAAAAAAATGCGTTCATTTTTTCAACTCATTTTAAAAGAATACCTACGCTATTTTGTAATAAGGCTCTTAATATATTATATTGATATGAAAACTCTATCAGCCTGCGTTTCATAACGGATTCGAATATTTTGGAAATATTTGATTTGAGTGAAATTGGTCCGTAGTTAGCTTCATCTGTTTATTTCCCTTTTTATATAAGGAGACTTTTAATTTATTATGAAAAGTTCTGATAGTAAAACCAATATTTATGAATTGCGCAATAAGTATTTTAAATGCGTAATAATAAATAAATACAAACGGAGCTGCCATGGAATTCACCGACCGGAGTCGGGCCCATCATAATACTATTTTTTACACTTCTGGGGGGTGAGCAGTGGATTCCGGACTTACGAACCGGCTGTGGTAGGTTTAGGACAGCTGTCTTGCCACATGTGAGCGTTCACCTTGCCACCAATTCACTCCCCCTTCGAAGCCATAGAATTTGAGATGCGCAAATCGCAGTTTTAGATAATTTTTCTAAGAAAGAGTTGATTATTTTTCTGGAAAGGCCAAGATCTTTAAAGAGGTGAAATAGAGATTTAGCTGGCAGGCCACGAGCGCCAACTTCCACCGCGTGAAGGTGAACAGTGAAGCCGTTCCGGGTTACGGCATTTGCAAGATCATGGTGTTTATTTAATTTGTACTCGCGGTCTTTTGGGATATTTGATTCCCATGGAACAGTTAATTCTACAATAAGAGCCACCTTCCGAGATAGAGAGTAAAGAGTTATATCTGGACGGAGGGCTGTGCATCCGAGACTTTCAGGGAATTTATACTGCTTAGAGACCGAATCAACCTCCAGAATCCAATCTGTAGCAATCTGTTATATTTTATTAATTTAACCGGAATTTCGTCGAGACCAGTAGAATTCGAAACTTCATCTTTGCAGGTCGGTCTAAAAAATATGAATATACAACGTTACAAATTCTTACTGAGTATATCACAATAGAAAAGTTCACCGAAAGAGTGTTAGAAACATTGTACGTAATTTTGTACCTTTCGAGATCCTTAATACTGTCCCTTCCTATTTGAGTTAACCATTTTTGGTTAGACGCTTACAAATGCTAAAATTGTATCTAACCAATATTGGTTAGGGCGCTCCGCGCTGCGTAAAATGCCAACTTTTTAAATATTTATTCATTATTATCTTAATTGTTTGACGAGATAAGGTTATAATATTATAAATTTCAAATTTCAATGCGATAATTTTACAGTTATTCTTTTTACGATCCGTATAGTAGTTTAAAAGTTATAGTCGTTTTTCTCAAGGCCATCGACTTCACGAGCAAAACTGTCCCGGGCAGAAGTGACGACTAAATTTTTACCCCGCGATAGGAGGGGTTAAATGTGTATGCAATGTGCAAAATGTGATAGTTGACCACAACTATCACATTTTGCACTTGTATTTTTACGACAGTAGGTCTAAATCTGGGAGATATTTTGCGATTGGGTCTAAGTGAATAAATCAATCATGAAATCAGTTAGTCTTCAATCATGAAATCAGAATTAGCATCTGTGAGTGCGTAGATAAAGTGTTTATTTGTTGTTGGATCAAAGAAACAGTCACAATAATACTATAAAATTCTCATTCTAGAGCAATACAGTAGGCGGATGCGTACCAGCCATGGGATTTAGTTTTGCTGCAGGAACAACTGATGGTCCTGGATTATTCAACTACAGCCAGCAGGTGGCAACTTTAAACCCTCTTTTCGACATCTTTAGCAGTTTAATACCTATACCCCCTTTAAGCGATATATCGTGTCATGCTCCCAAACCTATTCTCTTGTTGACTGGAAGAATACTGTTGCCTTATGAGTGGCAGCCGAATATCGTCGCCACGCAGTTGGCGATGATAGGCAACGTGACGATAGCTGCCGTGCCTGGCGAGTTCACGACCATGGCCGGAAGGCGCTTGAGAGAAGTGATCAGAAGGCAGTTGGAAGCGAACAGTAGAAATGACGTTGTCGTCTTGGCTGGACTGTGCAATACATATTCTAGCTACGTGACGACTAAGGAAGAATACCAGGTACGCATTTCATCTTCATCCTTTATTTATTCCATATTTAGAAGCACTTCTAAATACTGTGTATCATGTCAAGTTTTATCAGCACTAAGCTTAGCATTTATATATTTATTTAACTAATTCATCAACACATTTGCAACGCATATTTGTCATACTAATATTCTATATATAATACTTCTAACTTTATTCTAATATTCTAATTCTAATATTCTATATATAATACTAATAACTTCTAACTTTAATTTAATTATTTAATTTAATCAAGTATTTAGTCATTTTTAATATTGTTTTGCAATTCCATTTTTGTGCATAGGTACATGGAATATATGCCACTCTTATAAACACTGTATTTGTGCAAGCACATTAAAAAATAAATGTTTACCTTAGAACAGGTCCCGGCCTAGTTAGGTGACGTTGCCACTAGACTATGCATTGTATTCTTTTTTCTGCTTTTGATTCAATTTTGAAAGTATTTCTATGCATAATTCCTAAGCTGAAATTGTTAACTTTTTTAATATTTGCATTACCTACTTATATAAATAAATAAATTCATATCCATTAATATTTACTGAATGTATTTATATTAAAAAAATAAACAGGTTTACTGATATCGCCCAACTAAATACCAGGACTTGTTTCAAGGCAGCGTACTCGAAGAAAACATATTTTCATAAACATTATAAATAAGCTATAACTAATATTAATAGGACATAATTAAAAAGGAATATGGAAAAGCGATAAATTAAAATAGAATACGAAAAATAGATAATCATGTGAAATTATATAAAATATTAAATAGTCATGTTAATATAATTAAAATGTTGAAAATCAAATAATAGGAAATAGTCATGGATATCAATGAGAGTAGTCAAAAAAAAAGTTTTTTTTATAAAGAAAACGGATTTCCACCATGAGGAACCAGACGATAATTTTCCCGACATTTGTAGAAACCCATCGTCCAGTTCCACAGGGCAAGGATTTGTCATCTCCCAGTTAAAAAAATGAGAAATAACCGCGAAATTTGTAGAGTTTCTATTTACATACAAATAAGTTGATAACTAGTTAATAATTAGATTTAACACTCAATTCTACATACATTGATTATAAAATCGTCACGCCATAGTGACGTCAGGTATTGGTACATACTTTGTTTCTTCTATGTACTATTAGTGTTCCTAACTATTATATTATTTTTAAGACCAGACATGGCTCTAGCTGCCGTTTATCATGTTCATCAAAAAGAGCAGATTAACCGTTTTCTAAGTTCATTAGCCACCGTAAATTGTATCTATTTCCATCCCACTCTTACATTGTCTTAACCTGCCTGTATGCAGTCACCTAATTAATTAGTTTCTTCTTCATTTTAGGAGCTAAGGTACGAAGGTGCGTCTACCATCTATGGTCCTAATACACTGACAATATATTTAAATCAATACAATAAACTTGTGAATGCGCTACTTCAGGTACATAGTTAATCAAACAATAAACAATTCTCTACATGTCATTAAATACATATTTATACTTTTTCTAGGATAACGTACTTCCACCAGGGCCCACTCCTCCAAACATTGACATGAACATACTCCTCAGCTTGGTGCCTCCTGTAGTGTTTGACACTGCAGGTATTGGTAGGAGTTTCGGCGGTGTCATAACGCAGCCTCGCTCGTCTTATGGTCCAGGAGACGTTGCAAGTGCTATCTTTGTAAGTATGTGCTTTAGCTTTATGCGCCAATGGTGCCTTCTTTTCTCGTTTATTTTACAACTAGCTGACCCGTGCTCACTTCGTTGGGCGGTAAAACTTTTTACTCGTGATGAAATCATAAGTGTGGTTTGGTTAGTACTGAGTTCTATGATTTATTTCCTGACTGCCAAAAAAAGGGTTATAATTTTACTGCATATGTATGTATGTATGTATTTGCATGCCAATTTGACTATATTACCGTTATTTGTGAGTGTTTTCTTGTGAGTGTCTTATCTCTTTAACCATTTATGCAGTAAAAGTCAAATTATATGCAGTAAAGGGAAAAAGTCTTTTGTTTTAAACACTTAAGACGATAAATTTACTTATTTTGATAATAATTCATAATTGTTGATAATATGACCAATGAACATGACCTAACGATTTGAATTATTTTTTTAATATAAAATACTACTTTTTGTGACTTAAATATAAAAGTTAGACATATGCTGTCGCTGACTTTTTTGTAGGCATTATCAAGCTCTACAGCTTTTCTCTAGACTTTTCTCTAGATCTCTCATCGTTAAGGCAGCGTTAGTTTGAAACATTTTCGTTCGACCGTTTTTTCCGACTTACTTTGGTTATCCGACTACCACAAAAAAGGTATTTTCATTTTTCGGATTAATATATAGCCTATGACACTCACAAATAACGTGGCTTTCTATTGTCAAAAGAATTTTTAAAATCGGTTTAGTAGATCCAGAGATTACTCCCTACAACGTAACAAACTTTACCTCTTTATAATATTAGTATAGATAAGAAAATAAGTTTAGATATTTTTTAATGATTAATTGTAAAAAAATCAATGTTTTTGTTTTTTATTTCGATTTAATCTCTCAAAATTAATTTTAATATGAGACTTTATTTATATATTATATTAACCCCTTGAGTATGATACGACCAAATCTGGTTCTGAAACAATTATCCGTTGAATATGATACGACCAGATCTGGTTCCGCGTTTTTTTCACTTCTTTGACGTTCTCATATTTATTCATAATTATCTAATTGTTTTACAAAATGATATTTCAATATTCTATATTCGAAATTTCAATGCAATCATTGTGCAGTTGTTCTTTTTATGATTGGTGTAGTAGTTTCGTAGTTATAGTACTTTAAGTCGATGTCGCCGAAAATCCTGCAAAAGAGACAGATGCATCCATGAAAATACCCATTTACTCCAAGGGTTAACCTTGTTTTTTTAAAGAATGAATGAGCAATCAGAATGAATAAATGAAAAAAATAAAAAAATATATAAATGAAGTCACTATGTCTTAATTACTATTACCCCAGAACAGCTGATATACAATCTAGTGGGGTAATAAAATCCACACAAATGTATCCTTATGTGCTTTGCAAAAAAAAATATTGTTATTTATACTTTTGTTATTTTTTTTGTCAAAATCATTTTTTTTGTATTAGATAATATTATAAAATAAAATAAATAAATATCGATTTAAGTAACCCATGATGTCGCATACTTTGGCATTCCTGTTAAACAACCACATATGATACCATTGATTATATATGGTATTAGATTGCTTAGCACCATAGTACATCTTGGCAGCCGTCTAGGTCGGCGACATGCAGGTGTCGCTGATAGCATTCTACGGCGAAAGGAACCTCAATTTATTTGGATAACTGTAATAATTGATTATGAAAATAATAATAACGCTCTTTTTATGATCAACCAAATAGGCGAGCTTATTGCGTTTAAGCAATATCTCACAGTTAACCTTAACCTAATGGAACAACATATTGTGTTGTTAAAAATACATAAACCTAATAATACATTTTATTTTAAAAACGGCTATTCGTGCCCATCATTTCAATCCAGCAGAAAATAAAAAAAAATATTTAAAAAAAAAACAATATAATGATGCAGGGAAAGAAGAGGGGAGGGAAAGGAAAGGAATTTATTAGCATTAGTTGAAATGTTCCTTGAGTTTGTCTTTGAAGCAAAACATACTCGGTGCTGTTATTACATGTGCGGGTAAAGCATTCCAGAGATGTGCTCCACGTACGGAGTAAGAGTGTGGGTAGAAATTGCTACTGTGACCAGGGATCGAGAGCAGTAGGTTGTCTTCAGGTCTCTGAGCTGACAAAGGATTTAACCTACTTATGACGTAGCTCAGAGTGACCCTCTTCAAGATTCTGAAGAGCAAAGCGAGGACCCTTGTATCTCTCCTTTCTCGAGTCGTCCGCCAGTGAACTATCCGTCCGTACTCCGTAATATGGCCATTCTTTCTTAGGTCACAAATAATTAAAATTTAGACATTTTACAGCCTTTTAACCCTTGTGGCTAAATCTTCCTTTATGTCAAGAAAGGCAACATCTGAATAATTAGGAAGAGGAAGAAGAAAATATTGACAGATTGTGATTTTGCCTTCCTCGGGGAGAAAATGAAATCGGAAAAGAGTTTACCTCATATCTCCTAGATGTGCGGCTGCTACGAAAGATTCTGTTCGAGGTACACACCAAGATTTTTAATCTGGGAGCTGATTCGGTCCTCATCCGCGCCTATTCATTCAAAGAGTTCATGTCGATCTTTGAGGTAAAATAGCTGCTGCCGATTATGATAGCTTTGGCTGTGGACGGATTTAGGAGCATGCAATGGTATTCCGACCAGTCGGATATCATCGCAAGATCACCGTTAATAGGAGCTTTAGCTATGTCAATGTTTTCTTGGAGAAAGTTGAAATAGATTTGGACATCGTCGGCATAGAGAGGATATTTTGCAATAATGACGTTAGATATTGAGTTAATAAATACAGAGAAAAGAAGCGGGGATAAGACCATACCTTGGGAAATGCCGATGACTTGTGGTAGAAAATTAGAGAGCTTGTCTTTATATTTAACACACTGGCTGCAGTTATTCGCAAACGAGCAGTAACATTTGATGACAACCGAAAACGACCGGTACCAAATTACTAGATATTAAACGTGCAAGGAGAATGTCATAGTTGACAGAATTAAAATCGAAGCTGATGTTTTTTAGGACGAGGAGAGTAAGTTGGCGATTATACGTTGCTTGTGGAATGTCGTCGGTTACCTGTATTAGAGCAGTAGCTGTGCAGTGGCTAGGTCGAAGATCCGACGAAAATGGGTTTAAGAGGTTATAGTGAGCTAGGTTTAGGAGGTTATAGGATCTGATTATATACTAAGCCCTCAACTGCCTTAGCAAGTACAATGATAATGGAAATTCGCCTGTATTTTTCCGTTGTGTTTGCATTGGAAGATTTTGGAACGGTAATATTTCAAGCAATTTTCCTGTCCGAGGGCAAGTCGCCAGTTGAGAGTGAGAAGTTAAAGATGAAGATAATAACTTCAGTTGGTTCATCTTGCAATAGTATAATGGGTGGCAATTTTATGCTATCATAACCTACAGTTTTGGACTTAATGCTAAACAGTACTTTTTCACATCGAATGCCGACGCGAGAGAGAAGTCAAAAGATGGGTAGTCAGGTAAACGGTAGCTGAGAATCGTTACCAGAATGATGTCCTTAACAACATTATCTACAGACGGAGTTGTGAAATAGGTCTTCAGAACGTCATTATCGATGCTAGGGTCAGTGTTAAGGTGCGACTCACAGATGCCGAGAGAACGGAAAAGCTTTCACATTTGAGCTGGGAAGCCGACTGGAGTAGGAATTTTAATATGGATCCTCTTGGAATTTAGCCAGAGCTGAGTGCATCGGTGTTATATATGCATTTCAAGTGTCTGGATAGTAACAGCACTTGAACATGATTTTTGCATTATCTCGCTTCTTTAAAAACGCACTGATGGTGTCTTTCATCCATTGAGCAAGCGGATGTTTAACTCGACATGATTTCAATGGTGCATGTATTTCATGGAGATTAGTGACTTTATTATGCAATTCCTGGGTCATAGCATCGGTATCGGTCATATCAAAGAGAATATTTAGAACTATGAGGACAATCTACGCGTTGAGTCTAGTATTAAAATCCTAGTTGCCAAATTGTGCACTGCGTTGAGCAATTTCTTACGCTATATAATCAATGATACCCTAATTGGCCTACCTTAATTGGCCCGCATTTTACATTGAGTAAAATGTCGCCATCCCTATAAAAAAACAACCGCTATATTCAATCCAAAAACTGCACTATACTATATTACAGGTTTCGGCAAATCCCAGAAATGACGTCCAACAAGAGTCAAATTTCGGCACTGTGGAGAGATTGAACCTCAACGGACAAGCGTGGGAAGATGCATTCAATGATGCCAGTTGGGAAACAAAGTATGAATTCCGTCCTAATTTCTGAGTTTCATTTTAGATTAATCCCACAATTATTTTTTTTTAGATTTATTTGGACGAGGACCGACGCACTACTCGAAACGAGCAGTGCTGAAATTCAGTGGACAATTCCAGAAGATGTCGAACCTGGAACTTATAGATTCCACCATCGAGGACACGCCAAGAGTGCCCTACCACCCCAGATTATTGCATTTGAAGGTAAATCGAGGAGTTTTCAAGTCACAAATCCCTAGCCATGTAACAATAATGTGATGAAAAACCACGTATCATCTTTCCATTATGTCAGACCTAATATTGTATTTAAATAATAAAGATTTGAAAAGTACATATAAGTTTTTTAATGATATGAAATGTGCAGTTTGCATAACCGTCATATTTACATTTGTTTACCGAAACAAACGCCTGGACGAAAGTATTGTCAGTCTACAAAGTATTTGCATTTTAACAATTTATCTAGGTGGCACTTTAAATTTTGCACTACTAGGGCGAACCCACCGCCCCAGGAAGTTATTACAATATTCGATTATTCTTTCAATTATGGAGTGAACGCAGAAACTTAGGGATAACTCAGTTCACCGTCTAACTACGCCAACATACCCGTGAGAGTTCAACGCCTCCACCGCGAGCCAGCGGCCCGACATCACGATCTCAAGTATTTCTCCGTCCTCCTATTATTAGTTTATTATTTTTTTTAATAATAATAATAAACTCTTTATTTGCACTTAAAAAGTATACAAAAAAGGCGAGCTTATTGCCACATGGCAATGTCTTACAGCTAACCTAATTATTTAATATATTATTTAAATTATTAATTGATGTGGTATTACATACTTTTGCAAAAAGGAGAACTCGACGTGTAAAGTTGTAGCAAGATTAGATGGTAACCTTTTCTGGGATCTAAGGATTGAAGGGGTGTGTACATTCTGGAGTGAGCGTTGTGTACATGGTTGTATGTATTCTATAATATGATAATGTCACACATAAGGAAACGTTATTAGTAAATATGTAATAAAGAATGAAAATTTATATAAGGATTTTTATTCCTCGGTAACAAGACATTCCAACCAGGTTTGTGTGTTTTTTTTAAAATCATTAATCTCAAAAGCTGGAGGGGAGGGACGCCAATGTCAAGTTTTTGCCCCGGTTTTTAAAATTCGTAGAATCGGGACTGATGCTAGTCTCAGACTAGAATCCCATTTTCAGAAGTGAGATTCCAAGCCAAGCGGCTTGCAGATTGCAACCTGTGTCATACATCGATCACAGTTCGCGTGGCCGATACGGCTATACGTTTATCTATGGGAGTATATGAAAGCCTCTCCGAGCAATGCGTCCTTGCTGTTCGCGACAACTAGAACTGTCGACTACAACAGGCGAACCCGTCACCTCAGGAAGTTTTAACGAAATTTGATCGTTTTGTCTCCTGAGTCTTATGATGTGTATTATATGTATATATTTATATTAACTATACTTTTACATTTTATTATTACCTTATCGTATTATTTATATTAATTTATTATTTGTGCACGTGTAAGTACGTATATATGTATGTATGTTATATAACATCCTATATCTTAAATACATCTACATAACTCATAATGTGGCTTCCCTATCCCTTTCCCCTTACTTAAACCTGCATTTTTTCATAGCTCATTGCGCTGTAACAAAAGATTTAGTTTAATTGTGAAAACTTTTAATTGGCCTTAGATTTGTATAACATGTATTAGAATTAAGTATAAAACGCTGTAAGTTTTCTGAAAAATAAAAAAATTTAAAAAATTTAAATCTCTAAAACTATACCACTGAAAAACTTTTAGTAAATGGATAACTTTATCCCTTTTTAAAACCCGTGATAATAGATTAATTTATTTTGATAAGGTTTCTTATTTTATTGCTAATGTCCTCAACGAACTGCTTACTTATTTTTCTTGTTTTTTTTTTTACATAAAAGCATCTTGCGGTGTCGACTACAACGGGCGAGCCCGTCACCACAGGACGTTTTAACGATTAGTCGTTCTGTCGCCCTGCAGTGAACGTAGAAGACTTTGGACAGTACAATTCTACGTCCAGCTTACATTACATAAAAGCAGTTATTTTAGCTTAAATATGAAAGACTAGCTGCGCCCCGCGATTTTACCCCAATTTTTGATGGTTTGTCGCCTACAAAGGGCGAACCCGTTAACCCAGGAAGTGTTAACGATAAAGATCGTCTATCTCCCGGGAGGTGAGCGTAAAACACTTTGTGGACGATACAAATCTACCATACAGCAAAAAACACGGACCCGCCAGAGACCAACGCCTTACTGCTAGGCACTAGGAAGGTAACCCAGTCCTCTCGATCCCTGGCTATTAGTCCCGAACAGATTTATCTGGCCTTCCGACTGGTTACAGGTTCGAGGTCGCTTGCGCCGTCCTCTTCCCTACGTAGCGGTGATTCGGTGTCTATCGAATCTATCGATGCCCACGGAATCCCTTGCCCGTCTCTTCATCCAGTATCGGGTAGCCGATTGGTCGTTTCAAGAGCAGTTGACTACCCCTGATTTATAGGAAACATGCCTTTTCCAGACTCCCCCTACTATCAATCGGAATGCACAGTCGATAGGCTGACGCCGCACGGTGCGCAAACCGTACAGGAGTACCCGAAGGTTGATGCTTATGGGAAACTGGCCCGCAAGCCAGAGTCTTACCCTTGCTCGCACTTCTGCGTGGATGCTGCCGGATGAGTGTTGACCCGTGAGTTTGGCTAACCCTTATACACATGGGTTTTAGTTGCCTAACTGCAAGTTGACCGCCTGGGAAATTCAGTTATCTGGAAAAACTAAACAATCTCCGTTGTCTCCGGATCATTTATTCGGATTTTAAATTCCGCCGTAAAACCCTACTAAAATTACTGGGGCCTCTATAAAAAGCTGTCGCCCGGTGTAACCTGCGTTATAAAATGCTTTTACGTATCCGAATGCCTGATAAGCAGGGAAGGTGCGGCCGCTAATAAAGATAGCATAGTATATTCCAGACATTTGCCCTACAATAAGGGCAAATGACTGGAATATACTGGAGGGGACAGTGTTGTTAAATATATAACACACCGTCATGTGTAACGTTTCTATACCATATACGGTATCACCGTTTGCTCAAACGTTTTCATATTTCAGATCCAAAAAATATACAATACCTTGCCGAAAATGTAAAATTTAGGCATATTCAGTTAAATTTAAAATTGGATTTTGTTAAATATATGCATGAACAATACTGAAAAATTGGTTATTATCGCCTTTTGTTTCTTGCTTATATCCTGGTTATATTATAACTAGCTGACCCATGCCCACTTCGTTGGGCGGTAAAACTTTTTACTTGTGATGAAATTATGAGCGTGGTTTGGTTAGTACTGGGTGCTATGATTTATTTCCTGACTGCCAAAGGAAGGGTTATATTTTTACTGCATATGTATGTATTTGCATGCCAAATTGACTATATTACCGTTATTTGTGAGTGTCTTATTTGTGAGTGTCTTATCTCTTTAACCATTTATGCATTAAAAGTGAAATTATATGCAGTTTTGCATAATTGTTGATAATATGACCAATAAACCTGACCTAACGATTTAAATTATTTTTTTAATATAAAATACTACTTTTTGTTACTTAAATATAAAAGTTAGGCATATGCTGTCGCTGACTTTTTTGTAGGCATTATCAAGCTCTACAACTTTTCTCTAGAACTTAATCATATATCTCTCATCGTTAAGGCAGCGTTCGTTAGAAACATTTTAGTTCGACCGTTTTTTCCGACTTACTTTGGAAATCCGACTACCACGAAAACGTTTTTTCATTTTTCGGATTAATATATAGCCTATGACACTCACAAATAACGTGGCTTTCTATTGGTAAAAGAATTTTCAAAATCGGTTCAGTAAATCCAGAGATCACTTCCTACAACCTCACAAACTGTACCTCTTCGGTACAGTTTGTGACGTTCAGATCTGTCAAATCGGTTCAGTAGATCCAGAGATTACTTCCTACAACTTCACAAACTTTACCTCTTTATAATATTAATATAGATAAGAAAATAAGTGTAGATATTTTTTAATGATTAATTGTAATAAAAACAATGTTTTTTATTTCGATTTAATCTCTCAAAATTAATTTTAATATAATTTAATATATTAATTTTAATATATTAATTTTAATACTTTGTACATAGTCATAGTCATAGTCATATTTTATTAATTCCAAAAAGTACATACTGTGGAATACGTCATTACATTTTCTAGAAGTTATTACAACTTCATTACGTGTACATATACTTTTTATATGTAAAAGCAAGACACCATCGGATTAATTATAAAAATTCAATCTTACAGACTCAAATAACAAAAAAAAAAAAAATGTAAACAACATTTTTAAATAATCTATCAATAAGTTTTAAAAATAGTCAATCAAGAAATTTTAAAATAATCAGTTAATAAACAACAAGTTTAACAATAAAATCAAAACTACGGTGACAAAATACTGAACAAATTTGATAAAAGCTAATTTATTTTTTAAAAACTAAGACGGCCTTGTCAAATTCATCAAAATTATAGAGAGCATGCATGGCTAAGTTTCTTTTTATGCATTTCTTAAATGCAACCTCTTGAAGTATTTTAATTTCTGCTGGCAATGAGTTGAAAAATTTAAACCCCAAATATAAATATGATCTCTGGTATAAAGAAAGCCGCACTTTGGGGATTACTACATTATTTTTATTGCGAGTGTTATGTTCATGCAGACTCGAATGCTTTTCCTCGTTTTTCAAATTTGCTTTCGCATAAATTAAGCACTGATACACCCGACTCAGTATTGAGTTTCAAATAAAAATATATCTTAATATAACTTAATTTTATTTTTCGGATTAATATATAGCCTATGACACTCACAAATAATGTGGCTTTCTATTGGTAAAAGAATTTTCAAAATCGGTTCAGTAAATCCAGAGATCACTTCCTACAACGTCACAAACTATACCTCTTTATAATATTAGTATAGATATATACTTCCTAAAATATAATGACATACTTCTTAATAATAATCTTATAATGCAACTATCGTATAATTTATTATATCAAATATCAATAATACAACGTAATAATATTCTTATGTATAATAATGCATAAACATATTAAATATCAACATTTCTTTTTTTTAAACAATTTAAATCTGTAATCGAATAATTTGTGTTTTTAACGTTTCTTTTCGATCCAGTTGTACTTTTTTTCAGACGGTTCATCAAGGTTATTATATAGCCGAAAGTATAAAACTAATCGCGTTAAACATAGCAAAAAGCAAATAGTTAGTTCAAAATGTTTATAAGCACTTTCAAAGTGAAAGTGGAAAGAAAGTCTATCATCACCGCTGTCGACATTACGACTAAAATTAACGGAATTTCGTAAAGTACAGTAATAATCATTTGTGCCAAAGCATGGAAGAAATAAATCAAAATTATTAAATTTAGCTTGATTATTTTCAGATTATTTTCATTCTTCAGATTAACTAAATAAATAAATTTGTTTAATGTCGTCTGTATTTTAGGTAAATTTCTAATGGGTATTAAAAATTCATAAATATGGCAAACTCTATTTTTAAAATAACAAGGTTCTCTTGGTGACCATTCAGATTACTAAATAAAAAAAATTGTTTTATGTTGTTTGTATTTTAGGTAAATTTTTAATGGATATTAAAATTTCATAAATATGGCAACTCTATTTTTAAAACAACAAGTCTATCTTGGTAACCCTTCAGATTTTTAAATTAACTAAATGTGTTTTGTGCCGTTTGTATTTTAGGTATTTTTTTTATAGTTGTTATATTTTTATAAATATGGCAACTCCATTTTTAAAACAACAAGTTTCTCTTGAGATTACTAAATAAATAAATTTGTTTTGTGCCATTGGTATTTTAGGTAATTTTTTAATGGATATTATAATTTCATAAATATGGCAACTCTATTTTAAAACAACAAGTTTCTCTTGGTAACCCTTTAGATTATTAAATAAATAAATTTGTTTTGTGTCGTTTGTATTTTAGGTAATTTTCAATGGATATTATAATTTCCTAAATATGGCAACTCTATTTTTAAAACAACAAGTTTCGCTTGGTAACATTACACACTAATTAAACTGGCACAAGATCAATTAGTCGAGCTGTACAAATTACATGTCAAGTGTAAGCCATCCTCTCTTTTTTATCGTTAAAAATCTTCTGGTGACGTCACTTTATACTTTATCTTATAATATCGCGAACAATGCTAAACGACCATACATTGTTAGCGGTTAAGTACGACATTTTCGTTTCAGTATGACTCGGATGTTCTCCTCGGGTTTAAGAGGAACGTTATTAGTAGCTTTGTCTTTAGCAAGAGGGGTAGCGAACACAATGGGTATAATGCGTGGATATAAACCATTGTATGTTATGTAAGATGTCCGGACACTATTATAATGAAGCGTCCCTATATAAATTTAGTAAATTTAGTGTGGCTCATTTCCACTTTTATTGGCGTGCCAGCAAAGATCAACGGTTTTCGATGGATGGCGATTGCTGTTGCAAAACATTGAAATAGTCAAAACCTGAGAAAATTTGAAGAAATAAACAAACTAGCGGCAAAATGAAATGTACAAATAAGTTGAAAGTTATATATTTCAAAACGATAGCGCTGGCCAAGGATCGTTGTATATAGCAGTAATCAGCACATCTATACGACGAATATAACTAATTGTCCATAAAAAAATCCGAATCGGAGAATTCATCTACAAGGTCTGATTCCAAACATTATTTCGGTAACCTGTTTTATTCATCAATGGAAATAGCTGATTAGAGGGCCGTCCATATCAATCTGGAGACATCGATGAGGGGCAAGCAGACAGAGAGACGGACAAACATATATATCATATAATATGGTATTTCTTCTTCTAAATGTTCAAAACGTTGAGAATTTTGATTTTTTAAATTTATTAATTTCCTAAGAAAACATACAGCGTTGCTTAAAACAATTTTACATATTATTATGTGATCTTAAGGCCGTACAATGTAAGACCGTTTACTTGTTTTCAATGTTTTAAAAGATGCTGATGATATGAAGGTGTATGCACCGGTAAGGACATTGGACGATTATATATCATTTCAAAAAGATCTAGATAGACTGTCTCTTTACTGCTCGGAAAACCGATTACACATCAATGCTTCTAAGTAGGCAAATGTTAGTTTTACAAGGAATACCAAGTCGCTAAATTTTAGCTACAATTTAAATGGACTTCTCATCCCAAGAAAATCTGTTATAAAGGACTTGGGTGTTATTCTAGACAGTAAATTAAATTTCATTTCACACATTGACACAATAACTGCCAAAGCTTACAGTATGCTGGGCTTTATTCTCAGACTAGCCAAGCAGTTTAATCATAATAGGTCCCTTATAATTTTATATTATGCTTATGTCCGCAGCCACCTCGAATACGCTTCGCAAATTATTCACATCAATAGGATCGAACGCATTCAAAACATGTTCCTAAAAAACTTAAATTATCGGTCCTATGTAACTTTTTCAGATTATAACGAAGCTGGTGAATATCATGGGCTTATACCATTACAAATGAGAAGAGTTAGTTCAGATGTAATATTCCTATTCAAGATATTAAATGGCTTTATCGACTGTTCTGAATTGCTTCAGCTTATAAATTTCCATGTACCCCCACGGCCCTCCCGCCAATTAAACTTATTTCATCTACCTCAAGTAAGCACAAACTACGCCCAAAATAACTACATTTATCGAGTATCTCATTTCTGCAATACCAAGCTAAGCGAAATTGACCTGTTTAATACAACTGCGACTGCGCTCAAGACTCTTATTCCGGGTCTTCTGAAAGGCAATATTCAAGGACGAGTGAAATAATTATATTATATTTTTTCTTTTCTTCTTTCTTTTCTTTCTTCAATATTAAAATAAACCATAAAATTTCCCTAATAATAAAATAATAAAATTATAACTTTAATTCCCCTCGACTTCCTCCTATCCCCTTCCTAGGCGACTGTATATTTTTACGAATTTTAAGTGGAAACTTTTAACTGGCATTGTAGTTTGTAAATAAAATTCTGATATTTCTACTGTAATAGCTGTAAGTTTCCTTAATAATAATAAAATAAAATAAAATAAAAGACGCATTTAGCAATTTTAATTGAACATAATTAATTTAAATTATCTAAACGTGCAGGATCGGGAGGAGTAGGGATTGAAGGGGAATGGTATGTATTTTAAATACACATACATACATGCATACATACATATACACATACACATTCATATACATACATATATAAATACATATATCAATAAAATACATGCATAATTACACACTTAAATAAATATATTCATAAATAAATACAGTAAGCAAATACATACATAAATAAAATAAAATAAAAAAAATACTTGTGGCACTCGGGGACTGCCGCGGTAAAGCTATTGCATAGCATTTTTAACAACTTATGCAATTATAGTTATTTATTTTTTTTATTTTTTCTGATATCAGATAACTGCGCTCTATCGGAAAACGTTGAAATTATTCCGAATCATTTGCGGCTGCGGAAGCAAATGATTCGGAATAATTTAAACGTCGCGCACGAATTTTTTATTCGATAAAGCAAAAAAAACGGATTATTCGAAAAAAATCGTAGATAAAAAGATAGATAATTAAATTATCTTTAAAATGGTGCAGGTTTCATAATAATACGCCAGATAGTATTTGCGTAGTAGTCGTTTTTGTGTTCGGGTATACCTAATTTCACAAATTAATTACACTATGTAATATAAACAAAATCTAAAATATTCAAGGCTGAGAATATTAGGAAAATGTTCTTATTTAACATATATTTTTTTCGAATCGTAAGCAGTACTCGTTTAGACGTAATTATCAGTTTAAAATCATTAATTTTCGTTAAGAAATTTCTTCATTCGGTCGCCGTGCTGGCCTAGGCCCGCGATAAAAGCTATGCAATAGCTTAAAAAAAATTGTGTGCATTTTCTATGATTCTATATAATTCAATTATATAAGCAGACTGATTAAACAACGGCTGGCTGTAAGAAATCGCAAGGCGATAAGCCCCGGGGTTTGTACTATTAAAAAAAATATTTAAAGTTTTTTTTGACAATTGTTAGGGTTGTTGGTACAATAAATTTATTTTTCTTTCTTATTAAATGAATTAATATCCATGTGTTTTATGCGATATAAGGTCAAAAGACTATAAATAAGGACAATATGTCGTATTTATTAGAAGCTTTAATGTTTCGAGGTCGGTTATGAATAAAACCTATTTTGATATTTTTTAAGTAAATGTTGCTGGTTCGTTCGTCAAACTGGCGGTTTGTCAAAATATAAAACCTTATCTGAGTGCAATATAGTAGTTGTACTTATGAAGAAGTCCATAATACCATTCATTATATAGCGATTGTTCAACGTTGTAAACCGATTTGGCAACTAGGATTTTACTACGCAACGCAACGGTTAGATGACTACTTATAGATCCAAAAATTGATTAATCTTCTCTTGATTGATTAATTTGATTAATCTTTCGTGATATAACAGCATGGCAGCGTTCTGTAGATGGCGCTGGGTAGCGAACGTTTAGCGAACGGTTAGCGAACCGGCTAGCGAACGGTTTCGTTCAGCTTGGGCAATAAGATCCAATGTGTTCTCGGGTCGGTCTAGTTTTCACGGCCGGTGGATCGGTTTCCCCTGGGTGTTTCCGATACTGTACGGTTTGCCCACCGTGCAGCTATAACCGATTGGTTTGTGCTCTCTATGGAACTATTGAAATATACTGTTTCCTAAGCAGCAAGGGTGGATAGCTGATTTCTGATATAGCTGCAAATTTTGAAAATTGTCGCTATTACTATATGCCTACGACACACAGCTGATGCATCCTATAGACACGAATTGCCCATTGTCAGCAGTCAGCCTAATGCCGATCTTGGAAGGTTATCCGCTTGGTCCAATAAGCATGGCTTACAGATCAACCCTTCGAAGTCATGTTTTATGATTATTGGGTCGAAACAGGGCAGGACTAAAGTTGCCAACTATGGCTCTCTTCCAATAATGGTGAACGGTTCTCCAATACCACTGGTCACTACAGCTAAAAACCTGGGTGTTCTATTTGATGGAAAATTATGGTTTGAGGAACATGCCAGCAAAAGCGTTGGGTGGGGTTTCTCACGTCTAAAGGCATTATAAAGAATTCGGGAGTACCTCAGCGTCAGAATCAGAATACTACTTTTAAATGTTCTTATATTGTCTATAATGGACTATGGCGACTGTGTTTATGGCCCCTGTCTGTATAGAAAGACTGAGCGGAGACTTCAGAGACTGCAAAACGCCTGCGCAAGATTTTGCTTTAGGATTCCTCCACGTCATCACGTGTCACCATTCCTTGCGAAAGCTTCCATGCTAAATATGAGTAAAAGAAGGCAACTCCATCTTGCGACCCATGTACTCAAGGAAGTACGCAATAAACAGCCGCGATATCTTTACTCGATTATGACGTGGTCCGGTAACCAGCATGCCCATTCAACACGGGCACGCGAACAACTTGCTATAATACCCAAGCACAAAACTAGGTACACATTTCCAGTGCAGTTTTTACTATTATTCTGCGGTTGTATGGAATCGGATTGGGAATGGCATTGCGATCGAAATCAATTGCAGTATTTAAGGACCACTATAAGAGTATGTTATTAAAGGATGGCATAAGAGGATGTTTAGATGTCATATTTTGATTTTATTTAAAAATAAATATTTATTAATTTGTTGATTACTATTGTCTTTTTGATTGTCTATAAATTTTTATCATGATAATTTGATGTTAAATATGTTGATTTTGATTATTTTGATTTGTGAATTTATTTGATTTTTAATATTTAATTTTTTTGATCTGGTTATTTTATTTTAATATCATTTGCTGGTAAATATTTTGATTTTGTATATTTTGATTTATGGATCAATTATGATTATTATTTTTTTTAATTATTTTTTTTATATTAAGATTTTTAGATTTATTGGATTTGGTTATTTTATTTTAATACCATATGTATCAATAATTAATAGGTGTGTCCTGAAAACCAGGATACGAGATATCCTGAGGATACCCCTAATTTGCAGCGGCTGTAGTTTTATTACATAGTCTTTGTCTATTTACAGTTTTAATTTTTAATCTGTGTGTTTTTGATTTTTTGTACTTATATGTTTTTTTTGTAACCACTCTTAAAACGACCGGTCTGCTATCTGATCCTGAGTTCAGAGCCAGGCAAAAGATGCCATGGTCCGCGATAGATTTAAACTGAACCACCGCTTAACATACCACAGGTAGAGGTCCGCGCAATCGACTTCGATCTCGTGACCAGTCGGGAGGACGGGAGTATCTTGATGGCTTATTCCAGACGGAGATATACTGCTAAACCTGGTGGTCAGGAGGCGAGGTACCCGCCGTGTTACCTTCTTAGTGCCTCGCCGTAAGGCGTTGGACTCTGGCGGGTTTGTTGGCAATGCTATACGGTAGGTTCGTATCGTCCTTAGCTAAGTCTTCTGCGATCACCTTACGGAAGACAGAACGATCATTATCATTAAACTTCCTCGGGTGACGTTTTGGCCCGTTGTGGTCGACACCTCCAAGTATATATGGCGCTCTAAACACACCTATACGGTATAAAAACAAAATATGTATAACAACAAATTAAATCTTCAATCATAGCTCTTATCATTAGTTTAGTATTTTTCACATAAAGATAACAATATTGAATTTGGCACAGAGTTTGGATACGTAATAATTACGCATTTAAAGTTTATATAGATTAATAGATGGCATTCTATTCCTTCGTATTATTCCTGTGATGTAACCAGTCTATATAAAAAATGATATAGATGGCACTAATAATTGAATTTTATAATTGTACCTTGTTAAATAATTGGGTTTTTCTATTCAATCAGTCTTTTATGAAAAAAACATTCATTTTCAATGTTATTATCGATGGCCACATAAATTGCTATTAGTTTCACTATCGATGCTATTAGCGCCAACTGCATTTCGCCGGCGCAGAAGGGTTGCCAAAATTTACTGTCGAGTTTAGCAATCTAATGCCATATGATATGTATCATACATGATAATACCAAAGTGCAGGCATTGGTATAGTTACGGTTTCCGCGACTCTAAATAACAAATTGAAGAAGAAATATTTGGTGCGATTACCTCTATGCTATGGGTATTTTATTTTATTTTTATATTATTTCATTTTATTTATGACGTACAAAAAATACACAAGGACATGCATACTATTGTACATGAAGAATCATTAAAACAAGTATTGATATAGCGAAAAACATAGCTCTATGCATATAAATATGCTAGCATATTCGAAATGAGGCGAAATCGCACAACCAACTAGACCTAGAAGGTCTGTATCTGGCTGTGATGTGTTATACTAACTGTAGGTATGTTTGTTGACTCGCAAACTGACGCATTTGAATAAAAATTTTAAAGATTTTTAAATGTAGCAAATGCGTTTTTTAAACAAATTGAAAATAAAAAAGTTAAAAGTATAGTTGCTGTAGAACACAGCATATTAAACGTCTCTTCTTGCAGTACAGACTGAAATATTTATGCATTTAAAAAGGCACTTATTCACTTGTAAATTGTATTATTCCCTGACAGTTGTTCTCTTGGTGATTAATCCACGTCCCTTATATTGCTTAGATTGGTCTCAGCTTTTCACCTTTGCTATTAACGTCATAGTCGTAAGTCGCTGAGCTGGCGCTCCCAGCGACATTAACTTAAACGTCGCCACCATTGGTAGACCGCCGAAGCTTTGACCTCTGACCCGTGAATTACCTCGCAATATTTTAGGGACATTGCCAGAATAGAAATAGACGTGAAAGTGTAAATCGACCTCTCTACTACAACTATTTTTGAGCGATCCTCGTGGTTAATTACGAGAAAACATCGGAATAGTAAATTACAACTGCAAATGAGATTTGACTGTATTTTTAAGGTTTTTCAAAATTATAGAATAGTATTTGTCTATAATGTCTGAATCTCGTAAAAGTAGCTCCATAACGAAACTCTGGCAATCAAAGTCATCGTTTCAAAATCTCAAATTTAAAAAGAATTTACCTCAGTCAGTTTTTCAAATATTTAATCATATTTTAATTTTATTTTTTTATTTTATTTATTTACGTAAGGTAACAGCATGAACTTATATTTAGATACATAATTCTTAAAAAGCATGTTCTTATGCCGATTATAACTTACGCCGTTCGAAATAATTTGAAAAATATTTTCCAAAATAAATTGTTAAACAAAATGCATCCGTAAATATTTATTAGTTGAGAGAAAACGGAACCGCGCGGAAACAGACTCCCCGACTCGTCTGTAGACGGCAAATATAACTTTGTCGGAAAAACTCATCGTCCAAGTCCAAACGGCAAGGACTCGCCCCCACCAACAAAAAAATTCAAATAACCGCAAAAGTTGAAGAGTTAACTTCAAACATATATAAATCATACTTATACAACATAAATTCAAAATAAGTAAATGGGCATAAAAATATAAATTATATTATATTTCTACATACATATTACAAATCAATAATTACTTGCAGTTGTCGCTGCTGCTTCATGGACGGACCGTACTGCCGATTTGAAACAAATTTTTATTCTACTATAAATGTCAAGCTCTGAGAATTTATCATTATGGGCTCGATTGCGTTTCTTCGTGAACTAAAGTCGGAAATTAGTCCGTGTGAACGAGACAGGGCAATACGCTAGAGCGGAGTGTGAGATGACCGGTTGTCACTTTTTCGCATTATAACTCGCCCGCCAAGGTCAAATCTTACACCGCACGAAATATGCTCGATTTTATTTGGACGAGTATAAGTTCGAAATGTAGTATTTATCGACGATCATTCGTTTCATATTCCGCTCTAACGTATTGCTCTGTCTCGTTCGCTTGGACTAATTTTAGTTTTAGTTCACAAAGAAACGCAATCGGGCCCTATATGTACGCGGCAATCCGTTAAGCATTGAATTGCGCGTGTAGTTAGAATGTCGTCTCGTATAACTGTGTAGCTTATTATAGCGATAAGAAAAAATAGGCTTGGTAATCTACTATTTTTCGAATTATTTTATTATGTACGTTATTAATAAAATCATTTTAGCCTTCCAAACTATAAATAATGTATGCAACCGCTTAAACTATTCATTGTAATTACATTGTTTGTAATCAAGGAAAAACTGACAGTGGTAAAACCGTTTCTCAGGTAACTACGAAAACTTGCAGGTATTCGTTTATTTTGATGTTTTATTCCACCATTAATTTTCTGTGTTTTTTTTTCGTAATTTTAAAAACTTTCAGCAGTTTTTTTTAATATTGGTGTTGTTATTTTTTCCAATAATGTATTTTTAAACAGTTCAAATAGATAGTGGAATTTTCAATGGTAATTTTACTAAAGCATAAAAATATAAAAGAAAAAATAGATATATTCTAATGAATATTCCTGAAAATATTTATTATAACATTTCTTTTTACATAAATGTGGTGGTATATTAAATGAAAATATATTAATATTTATATGCTGTCAAAGTAAATTATGATATCAAATATCTGACGGATCTTAACGGATCTTTCGCAGTCGTTCTCTCGATGTGTCGACAAAGAAATATAATTTCGAAGAAACTTAAGATCCATTTGTTATGATTATGGTGGCATTTAAAAAAAAATATCCACATAGTTTCAAAATAACAAAATTCAATGAATTACTTTATATGCTAAAAAATAAACATTGTTAAAGTGGTTAAGATTTTTGAAATGTGCAAAACTGTACGAAAATTCTTGTTTCTCTATTAATAAGGCCTTCCACTGTATGGTAAGAAGAAATATTTTTTTTCCGGTATAAATATCGTCTCTTGTGGGAGGAAAGGGTCGACGTTGCCAGCCACGTGACTGCTTGCTCAGCAGTAAATAACTAAATTCGCCTCGACAGTCAAAGGGCCCTCAAAATTTGCTCATACTTTACCATGATTCCTTGGGGAGGAATCCTCGTCAAACAAATGCCATTTTCAAGATAGATAATATTAAATCTGTGTACGTTTGCGTAAGGATGCCCATTAGAGGATACCATTTCAATGAAAGAATATGTACATTAAGTAATTTTGATTCTTTTGAAATACAATGTATACTTCTCTGGAATTGAACAAGTAAATGATTGAATGTAATATCAGATATTGATGTATTATTAAATGCAACATGGACAACGAGTAATGATATTATTGCTATTATAAATTTGTTGACAGGCGATGCAGTGATAGATATGTAGATAGGTTTGGCCTTCAGCAAAAAGCATTCAAGGAGTCAAATATTTTCATGTTGCTAGCACAATACGTTTTATTAAACTTTAATAGGCATTGCCCTACCCAAAAGAAAATTAAAACAAATCATGAAAGGCTTGAAGCTGTCACCTGAAACTATAAACTTTGAGTTTGTAACGGCCCTTATTTGTTTCATTCCAAGATCTTTAAAAAGGTGAAACAAAGATTTAGCTGGCAGGCCACGAGCGCCTACTTCCACCGCGTGAAGGTGAAGTTTGTATCATTCCTCGAGTGATCACGTCCCCAAGATAGCGACGGCACACTTCGGTGTCCCGGCTTCTTATTACCTTTTCCTTCCTTTCCTTATCGAGGCTAGAAACATCAGTCTGCAACCCCACAGACTCGAACCGTGCCCAGTACGGGATACTAGAAGCACAAGTACAATCCTTACCCGTAAACCCTCGTAACTTCAGTCGCGCACCAATACCCACGCGTCAACATATCCTAATCGCGCGTCGTTACAAATCCTGGCAATACCTAATCTCAATAAATACATTCCTCTAAACTTTAAATTAACTTCTAATCGGGAGATCTCACATCTCACGTACTGTGTATACTTGATCTGAGACAGATTTTAATATTTTTTTTAAAAGTGTAAAAGGGTGATATTCTTATAATTAAGCAACGCTCGCTCACGTACCTTTATGGATTTTCACTGTTCTAGCTCCAGAAATTTTTTAAACCAGTCCTTTTAAATTGCCTGTCAAAAACTCCCGGACGACTGGTTCTTCCATCTTTCCATTCTGACGTTTCTCCCGTCACACGCGCCCGCTTCGACCTTTGTGCCCTGTACATTTTTACAACTATCAGCATTATTCGGGGCACGCAACAAGAAAAATAATTATAATTAATTATTAGGTCACAGAGCCCACAATAAAAATAGCTACAAAAACGATTTTTCTTGCAAAATATCAGATTAACAAAAGTTATATTTATGTTTTTACACTGTGTGTACTTACACTAATTTTCAAAACAAAGTATTTTTATTTGTATTGTATTTTAATATGGTGAAATCTATATGCTATCTGATATAATATATCATATAAATTAAAAGAAGAAATGATGACACATTATGCAATGGCCCTCATTAATTTTGTATATCAATAATGTCTTCCCTTCGGCTACGTAACGACCAAATTTAGGTGCACATCAGAACATCGTTGACTACGTAACGACCAATATTGGCGGCTTGCTCCCAGGGCGCACAGTAATATTATTTTCTAATTCGAACGCATGCTAAAATCCATACCAAATATCTCCTTATTGCCATAGAACCAGCCAGGTTCTCAACCAAACACTTGCCATTCATACCGACAAATGCTTGGATAAGAATAGATGTGTATGTACTAAATTAAGCAAATCTGCAACAGTCTCCTACTTAGGCATAACGGTAGATGAGAAGCTATGTTGGGAAAATCAGATTGCAAATTTGAGTTCGAGAATTAGAAAGCTGGTTTATGTATTTCTTCGGCTGCGCAACATTCTATCCAAAACAACCATAAGAATGGTATACATGGCCTTGTGTCAGAGTATTTTGTCCTACGGAGTCGCGGAATGGGGCGCTACTACTAATGATAATCTGGATAGATTGACAAAAGCGCAGAAATTATTATTGAGAGTAATTCACAGGAAAAACCGGCGTCATCCATCTGCCTTGTTATTTTCCCAATCCCATGTGCTATCAGCTAAACAGTTATTCATTAAGCAAGCGCTTCTTGCATTCTACAAATCTAGAGATGACCACGCCCGAACTCAAAACAATCTGAACACAAGAATGTCCGCGAGTATCAATTATATAATTCCGTCAGTCAGGACAACATTTGCCCAGAGACATATATTCTACATAGCCCCAAAATTATATAATTCCCTTAGTGAAGACATGAAAAATTATCCTAACATAAAAATATTTAAAGCAAACCTTAATAGATGGCTACTTAACAAGGGATATGTAAAATCTGATCAACTTCTTTGCAACGCACGACAATTTATTTAGTATCACTTATCTATTTTTCTTAATTAAATTTTATTAAATTACAACTATAAATGTATATATTTATTACATAGCTATATTTTTTATAAAATTGGTATATTTATGTGTATATACAGGTGGTGGCTCCAAATAATTTATTTAAAAAAAAACACTTCATTTCTTAAAATTGCATAAAAATATGCACATCTAGAGACGGGCCAAATTATCGCCTAGTTAGATGTGCTATTGGCAGTAAAGGTCATGTAAGATATTGTGTTAAACCTCCCTATATTAATTATTAAATAATTTATATAATTATTATAAGATTACATGACCTATGAATGAACTGTATACCTAATCCTATGTACCTAAATAAATAATAATAATAATAATAGATACATAGACGACCGCTAGAATAATTTCGCGCGTCATTTCGCAAATATTTCTGGTAAAATTCCATTGTCAAACATCATCTTTTTTTTTTTTCGAGAAATCATTAAAAAAATATTGGTTTTTATGACTTCTAAATATTTTTGTACCTATGTAAATAAGCAAAACGGAATATTACCTTTAATAGAGAATCTAATAAAGACCACGATAGTATTTACAATTTCTGAATAGGGTTTCGTATTTTTCCGTAAGACAAGTACAAGTTATAAATGCCGAGTTTTTTCAATTTTTCGAATTTCTTATTCGATCGAATTTCGAATTCATAATTATCTAATTGTTTTACAAAATGAGATTTCAATATTCTATATATGAAATTTCAATGCGATCATTGCACAGTTATTCTTTTTATGATTAAGATATTGATATTGCAAGAAATTCCAATAAATTGCCGCTGTCTGCCATTAAATTATGCCGCTACTCGAAGGGTTAAATCGACTTCGAACCCGTAACCAGTCGGAAAAACGGAGGAATTCTGACGGTTAAATCCAGACGGAGATATCTTGCCAAAACTAGTAGTCAGAGGACGAAGAAGGCATATATATGTATACACAAATAGTGTGATGTGGCTAGTAACCACGTCTATCGGTCCAACACCAATTTAATGATATTAAAATACTAGATAAGATGAGGTATAGCTATCTTTAGTGGTTTTTTTAAACATCAATTATGTTTGACAACGATAGTTAATTCTGAATGGTAAATTAGTAAAACAGGAAATGACTTTTCAAATTTGAAAATACAATGATTAAAAATGAGAAAGTATTATTCTTAAAATAATCTCAAAGTTATATCCTATTGCAGAGGCACTAGAGGACCAAATTAGGTTATCCTGAAATATTGTAGGCAGATGGCCGCTGCCAACCGTGCGGAAAACTTGTTAACTTTCTCGCCAAGTTTATTAAGGGACGACTGAAAGCAGTTGGAAAGTTCCAGTCCGGCCAGATAAATAGTTAATCGAAATTATATTGTTTTCACGAACAGGTAGTTAGCATAAATTATTTGGTAAGTTGTCGTAATTTTGGGCTGAAACAGTTTAGTGGCTTCAGGCACTACCCAACATGTTGTTAGGAAGTTTCTCCTCTGCTGTTTCTTGTTGGAGTTATTAATAGGAGTAACTTGTGTAGAATCTTCTTCGATTAAACAAAGAGAGATTTGACTAGATGGAATAGCATTTGTTACAATTGTTGAGGTAAATCTGCTTTAATTACTACTGCATATTTATTTATTAATTTATTATGAATTTTTATGTATTTCACATACGAATTATTTAAAAAATCAATGATTCTGCATCACTCCTAACTTCGCAGCGCCTGTTCTAAGGAAGACATAAATTTTATATAATAGCAACCTAATATGTAATTTTATGAAAAGTGTTTTCTGGTCTGATCTGTTGTTTTAATAATTTAGGATCAAAATGGTTACGAAATAGTTATAGAAAAATAGTGAATTATACATTATTTATTGAATAGTCAAAAAAATACACAAAACTGGGCTTACACAAAACTGGGACAGTGAAGTGGAGATCAACACTCGCATCGAAATCGCACGCAGCGCCTTTGTAGAAATGAAAAAGGTACTTTGCAATCGTAGCCTGAAAATCCCACTTCGAATACGTCTTCTCCAATGCTACATCTGGCCCATACTTCTATACGTATGTGAGGCCTGGGCTATTAAGGAAGATCTCAGAAAACGTATAGAAGCATTCGAGATGTGGGCATATAGACGCATAATGTCAATATCTTGGACTCAGAAAGTTAACAATGAGGAAGTTCTACGGCGTGTAGGCCAAATACGGTAGTATGGCAGACCATTAAACAGCGCAAAGCTTCATACATGGGTCACGTGCTTAGGGACGACAGGTACGAACTCCTGCAATTCATTATGATAAGAAAGGTTACAGGGAAGAGGAGACCAGGTCGTAGACGGAAATCGTGGTTGCGGATCATTCGAGAATAGATCGAGATTACGAGTGTCGCCGAATTGTTTAGCCTGGCGAAGGACAAAAAGAAGTATGCAGAGCTGACTGCCAACCGTCACTAGTCGGAGAGGCACCCAAAGAAGAAGAAGTCAGGAAATTTAAATATAAGCAGAAATATATATTTGGAAAAAAACACAAAATAACAACAAAAAAATAAAAATCTCAATTCAAAATCTTAATTCATAGGTAATTTATATTGTCAGAGATGTGAGGGTGATTAAATTACGTCTCTATACATGCGTTGCTATTTTTAAAAAACCATGAAGATACATTAAGTTTTCGTTCTTCCTTTACTAATCAATGAATGAGGCATTTGTTTATAAGCCAGATGTGTCAGTCCTAAACCTCGGAGCAAGGTATAACAGTGGTTTTGTCCAAACGATAGAGATTTCTGGGCATTATATATTGTGCTACCTGCGCCGATCTTGTGTTCTTAGCAGGAAACAATGTCTTCATTCGCGCGCGATTCAAATTTATAGTAGGTTTTAAACGATAGAAATGCCTAATTTCTAGTATTTTCGCTTCGAGAAACAATTCATTAGAAGAAAACATTTTTGGCTTTTTGAATATATTACGAACTATAGTTTTTTGTATGGGAATCAAATATCCCAAAAGACCACGAGTGCAAATTAAATAAATACCATGACCTCGCAAATGCCGTCACCCGGAACGGCTTCACTGTTCACCTTCACGCGGTGGAAGTAGGCGCTCGTGGCCTGCCAGCTAAATCTTTGTTTCACCTTTTTAAAGATCTTGGTCTCTCCAGGAAAATAATCAACTCCTTTCTAGAAAAATTATCTAAAACCGCGATCTCTGCATCTCAAATTCTATGGTTTCGAAGGGGGAGTGAATGGGTGGTAAGATGAACGCTCATATGTGGCAAGACAGCTGTCCTAAACCTACCACCGCCGGTCGTTAGTCCGGAATCCACCCTTCACCTCCTAAAAGTGTAAAAAACAAAAAATATATATATATATATATGGTCGGCCCGATTTTTGGTCGGTGAATTCCATGGCAGCTCCGTTTGTATTTTATTTATTAAGTATTTCGATTGTAGTCTTAGACCATGCTCCTCATCCGAGAAAAGCGTATGTCATTATAGATTGACCAATATCGTAGTAGTAGTATATTATTATTATTTGCAGATATTCAAGAATATCCCTTAATTCAAGAAAAAATGTACATGTGTTTCCTAACTCTTTTGACCAACTGATCGTAGGTGGGAATCTCATATAATCCCATTTATTACTACTCCTTGGTATTTCATTTCCTTCACTGATTCTATTGGGCAGCAATCAACTCTAATAGAATCAAGTTTATGCTCATTGACCCGTTTTTCGTCTGGATAATGTCATTATTTAGTGTCTACAACACTATACGAGCAGCTTGGTGACAGTTATTCGAACACGCCTGTAACATAAAAGTTTTATATCCAAATTCAATTACTTCTCATTTTATTGGCAAAGAAACCCGGAGTTGTGCCCATATATAAGGGGAAGTGCCCTAACGCCGGACGGCACCTAACGTCGGACTTTAATAGTATCTCGACAAGTCACGGCGCGATCGATACAAAGAAGTAGGAAAAGGAAAATCGTACGCTACCCCGCTCCCTGTTCACCCGTTTTTGTATCGATCGCACCGCAACTTGTCGAACTACTATTAGTGTCCGACACTAGGTGCCGTTTGGCGTTATGGGACTTCCCCCTACTTCAATATATTATATCTTTGATGGATTGTAATTTATAATAATATAATGTTTTCCTAATAATATGTTGCTAGTTGAACTCATAGACCAGTAAAATGTAACATTTACATTATTTAATGTATATTATTATATATATATATATATATATATATATATATATATATATATATATATATATATATATATATATATATATATATATATATATATATATATATATATATATATATATATATATATATATATATATATATATATATATATATATATATATATATATATATATATATATATATATATATATATATATATATATATATATATATATATATATATATATATATATATATATATATATATATATATATATATATATATATATATATATATATATATATATATATATATATATATATATATATATATATATATATATATATATATATATATATATATATATATATATATATATATATATATATATATCGAAGCTAAGATCACAAATAAAGGCGACCGATTTATAGTCATGTTGTAACTGAATACTTATATAATACGAAATATAACAAAAGTACTTTTTCAGGTAAATAAAAATCTACGAAAAGAAGTATCTTCTACAGCATCGCTGAGTTTTGTTGTTGTTAAAAACTTTAAGATCTTTGCTAAGTATCGCGCTTAGTTAAAACCCTAATCAAAATAGAAGCTTAGCGTTAAAAGACAAGAGCTAAATTATTAAGATAAATTGATAAATGTTCATACTTAAATAAGTGCAACGGAATAACACAAAATGCGTAGTATTATTATAAAAAAGCCAGGTCATAATGGCATTGCTCTATTCGCGGCAAATGTTGTATGCTGATATGAATGGGCTTCAGAGAAAGTTACCGTAAGGTATAACAGACGAAAGACTCTCAGAAGAAGGTTACCGCAAGGTATAACGGACGATGGTTACCGCAAGGTATAACGGACGATCAATTGTGCGCTGGAAGCTTAGAAGGAGGACGAGGCTCTTGTGGAGGCGATAGTGGTGGACATCTGCAAGTGACGATAGCTGACAACCAATGCCTCTTCAACATAATCGCCATTGCCAGTATTGGATAGAGCCCTTGCGGAAGTGCCAAGGGACCTGGCATATACACTGCCGTGAGGAGTCATGTGAAATAAATGGCGTTTTAGGAGTATGTCTAACACCGGAAAATTGTCTAAAAACTGACGGGGCAAATGGAAACTATCACAATTTTGTATAATGTCGGAACAAGAGACTGTATGCTGTATTCAACACAGCCCCATGAGCAACAACACGAGACATTAGAAAACCAGGATAAATCCAATAATGCATCTTCTACATCACCGCCTACTACAACCAAGTATAGTCACCGGTCATCTCTACAATAGCTCCAGAAAAACCTAAAACATCGCCACAAGCTATAACTACCAATTTCATAAATGACAGTGTGGAAAAACGAGCAAAATCCGAAAAAATAGTTCTGCAATATTGAGTACAAATTTAACAATGACAGCCATTGCTGTGTTGGCGATTAATTAATTTATTTTATTTTATCTGCATCCAAACTTTTCTCTGGTCGTAACGGTTTCCGTTCCATCGGGTTCAGAAGAGGGAGGAAGAGAGAGTGCACCCGTGGTCGCGCGCCCACCTGTGAACTATAATATAGCCTGCGCACTTGACTGCTTCCGAACAATGGACTCTGAGAAGACTAAAGAAGTCACTAGAATCTACAATGCAGTCGCTATGGCCGAACACGGCTAGAAGGATATATATATATATATATATATATATATATATATATATATATATATATATATATATATATATATATATATATATATATATATATATATATATATATATATATATATATATATATATATATATATATATATATATATATATATATATATATATATATATATATATATATATATATATATATATATATATATATATATATATATATATATATATATATATATATATATATATATATATATATATATATATATATATATATATATATATATATATATATATATATATATATATATATATATATATATATTATATATATATATATATATATATATATATATATATATATATATATATATATATATATATATATATATATATATATATATATATATATATATATATATATATATATATATATATACTTTTTTATTGAAAATTTTGTATTTTTATACACTTTAGGGTTTTTGGTTAGTAAAAGGGATAGAGTTGAGTACCTTAGCCGAACGTTTCGGAGCCCGTGGCTCCTTCCTCAGCGGCGAGAAAAATACTGGCATCCGCTGCTGTCACCAACGGCTACCCGCTTTTCTTCTGTGGTACTGGGAGAATGGTGATTTGGCGGGATGATAATGTGAATTTAAATTAAAATGGTTTAATTTTGAATTTAAAAAATACATATTTTTTAAAATTTTATTAACAAAATATATTTAAAATAGTTGTAGCGCATGTGTGTTAAAAGTGTTTGAACTACATATGTGTGGGGAGGTGAGTGTGTGTGAGTATGTGTGTTGGATTGTGTGGGTGTGTGTATGCGATGAATATGTTAATTTCGTTTTGATGTGTGTTAATAATGGAACACTCAGTGTTGGACGTTTAGTCCGCACCCCTGGCAAGCTCCTAGTACCCATATATGTCCAAGTTCCCACGTTTTAAGTTTTATTTCCGGTGTATTTTCCGGGAATGCCCTAATAACTTTCACAGTGAAACACTCATCGAAGCTTTTGCCATGCGATCGCGCGTGGGTGGGGATTGGAAGATTTGATACGCCTCCTTTGGCTGAGCAACGATGATTATTCATGCGAAGATTGAGTCTATTGGTAGTTTCACCTACATAAAATGCATCACAAAATCTGCATTGTAGGTGGTAAATGCAGTTTTGCGAAGCGCAGTCCGCATGTGTGCTGATTTTGTAGACTTCAGTAGTCAGTAGACATATTCATCGCATACACACACCCACACAATCCAACACACATACTCACACACACTCACCTCCCCACACATATGTAGTTCAAACACTTTTAACACACATGCGCTACAACTATTTTAAATATATTTTGTTAATAAAATTTTAAAAAATATGTATTTTTTTAAATTCAAAATTAAACCATTTTAATTTAAATTCACATTATCATCCCGCCAAATCACCATTCTCCCAGTACCACAGAAGAAAAGCGGGTAGCCGTTGGTGACAGCAGCGGATGCCAGTATTCTTCTCGCCGCTGAGGAAGGAGCCACGGGCTCCGAAACGTTCGGCTAAGGTACTCAACTCTATCCCTTTTACTAACCAAAAACCCTAAAGTGTATATATATATATATATATATATATATATATATATATATATATATATATATATATATATATATATATATATATATATATATATATATATATATATATATATATATATATATATATATATATATATATATATATATATATATATATATATATATATATATATATATATATATATATATATATATATATATATATATATTCAATATATCAAAATATAATTAAATAAAAGAATTTTTTATCTTAGATATGCATTATTTACATATATCATAATTATTAATGTATATTTGCCCTTATTTTTGTTGGTAGCGATCGTTTTGTGATATTTTCAATTCGTGACTAAGTGCAAAAGAGTCCGCAAGCAAATACCCAGAAACAATAGACGGAAAGTTTATAAAGGAAACTATTTATATAAACTTTTAAATGTCTTGTAAATGATCTCGTTAACCGATAATCGCGAATCAAATATCATACAAACTAGAAACCAAGCAAAACAAAACGAGAATACGGCCAAATATTTTCTTCATTTATCAATTTATCACATCGCAAACAATACACCATTGGAATTTACAATAAACATAAATTGTATCGCTTTTAACTAGGCAGGGCCTCTTTTAAGACGAACACCAATATGATTACAAAGTTTTTAAAAATCCGAATAAAATTTCTGAAATAAATTAGGTTAAGCTATGATTAACTCTGTTTTAAAACACGAAAGTAAATTTAAGTATTGAATTAACATAGTATTCTTACTTTTATCACCAAATTTAATATTCAGGCAAGGTTCCCAATTTCAATAAGGATAAACTCAAGAGACACCCGAGACCTTTTTAGCGTTTCGGAGTCAATGTCGCCGGGTGGGGAGGAGGTGGTTGGCGGTCTACGGGGGTGGATAACCACTATCAAAGGTAAAGGTGAACGCAATTAGAGACGTAGGCATAAAAGGCCACAATAATTATTTCGCAGTTATACTGTAAACAAAAACAATATTTGGTATCTTGGAGTGGGAGTGGTTGGAGTTGAAAAAAACCACATTATCTGAAGAATTTAAACGGACTTGGGTTCTTGGTTACACAATTGAAAGCTTATTGACTTAAAGGGGAACTTTTAAAGAAATTGTCGGATTAGAAAAAAAATCGGTTGTGTCACCCCAAGACTTTCCTGACTAGTATCCGGGGAGGTGCGAAAAAACAGCGACATTTTTTACTCTAGTACCCCAAATTTGTATGGCAGGTACCCCAAACGTTGGTCGTAAGTACCCCAAAAACTAATAGGTTCTTCCGATGGTTAACAGAAGCTTCTATGCCAAATTTTAACTTAGACAGATTAAGCGTCTGGGCGCTATCGCGGAAACAATTTTTTCGCCGGGAAACCCCAAATTTGTATGGGAGGTACCACAACCGTAGGGCGTAGGGACTCCAAAAACTAATGGGTTCCTCCGACGGTTAACAGAAGCTTATATACCAAATTTCAGCTCAATCCGATTAAGCGTCTGGGCGCTATCGTGGAAGAATACATACATACAGACAGACATACAGACATACAGACATACAGACATACATACAGACAGAGATCGGTCTGGAAATAGTCTCAATCGTCTCAGGGAGTCTCAAAATATATATTCCCATCTTCATCTCAAAATTTTTTTTTAGCGCGATCACAATACTTTCCTTTCCGATAGGTCGTCAGGAAAGTAAAATCTACAGCCAATCACTTTTTTAGGCAATGATAAAAACATTTTGGGGGCCGTCCATAAACCAAGTCAGGGAGCTGCCATATAAACGGCGACAGAAAAGTCCCATTTTAAAAGTATTCATTTGAATAAATACATTTGCAATTCAATATCTCAAATGTAGTTTTTTACTATTACTAAAAATATTTTTATTCTTCAAATGTTAATCAAATTTATATCAGATAAAAGATTCATGATTAGATAATAATTTAAAATTTTTAAAAAATCACGAAAAACATGTTTTTGTCCTTTTAAACTAGGGCTCCCTCCTTAATGCTAACACCAATCAAAAGATTTCAGAATTAAACTCAATATTTTGTGACAGTGCGAGGAGTTACGAAAAAATGCTGTTTGAAGTAAGGAGAAAAGATAGGGAAGCGACATTATGAGTTTTATAAATGTATTTAAGATATATGATGATATATAATATAATACGTAGGTACACGTATATAAATAATAACATAATATAATAATAAAATGTACATACATAATACGGTAACATAATGATAAAATATAAAAGGTAAGGTGGATATAATACACATCATAAAATAATTTATAATATTAAGAGGGCTCCGAGCCTATGCCGCTACACAAATGTAGGTAATTTACGCTTGCCGGCGCGGCGGCGGCCACGCAGGTGTGACTAAATCGCATACATTGATAACGCTGAACAGACGGTCACCCGCCAAAGCGATGTAATCCGCATTTTATAATTTTATTGCTCATAGCAAATTGCAAATAACAAAAACTGCAAATTGTGATAAAAGCAAATACTTTTGCACACGTATTTATTAGACCAAAATGGTCGATTTGACCCGCCGTTGACAAAATAGCGGCCGTTTTTCAAGATGGTCGCTAATAAACCAAAATGATTTTTCTCATGCTGATTTTAATGACCCATGGGCCTTTTCGGCTATTTTGGGGTCGTATATTTCAAATATGGCAATAAAAATAACTTTAGTTAATTTTGAACAGGATTATAAACATTTTTAGCGAGTATTTACTTTCACGTTACCATTATGTTATACGCGTCTTCTTCGAGTATTTGCACACTGGAAAAGACGAATCTAAAGTCAAAACTGTCAAAAAAGTCAAACGAGAGAATAATTTTGTGTATGCTGTAAGTAATTTCTGAAATTTGCTACCCAGAAAACATGGAAAATTTGAACTATATAATATAGAATATGTGAATAGGTCTTTGACTTTGAATTTGTAGTCGCTGGCTCAAATATGACGACTACATGTGTTTTGAACAACCTTTGAACGTATTTTGAACCGATTTGAACATATTTGTACTTTTGGCCAGAAAACTTAAACTTTTGTACTCGGTGTCATCATCAGAACTTATAGGATCATGCTTAATGGATACACAGGATAATGCTTAAAACAATTATAACATTGTTATTCTCATCAGTACGAGGATAAAATGTATGTCGAGAAGGATAAAAAAACAGTAATTATTATAGGTATAAATAGCTACACCAAAACTTTAATTATTTCAAAAAGCAGTTACCTTTATAAATAAACTACTTCCGACGGAAAGAAGGTACAGATAGATTTCGCGGCTTAATGTTATTATATATTTTTGAACAACTTCAAATATGTAATTAAAATTAATAAAGAAATAAATTAATGAATGCCACTTAAAAACAGTCTCGAAGAGGAGTTTTGTGGATTTCACTCTGTGCTCCCCGGGATTCGCCCGTTGGATGAACAATTGGAAAGTTCACGAGCACCTTTCTTCTTCGGACCGCAGACTGGTGACATTTGGCATCGGCCGTCGCGTTCCCCCCACGCCACAATCCGAGTGGCGATACCGAACCGGCGACATTAACTGGGACCGGTTTGGTGAAGTCCTCTGCGAGAATCTTGAGGCCTTTCCATCGCCTTCTTGTAGTACCGCAGAGGACTTGTGTGTCGCACTTAATGCGGCCATCGAGTCTTCCTGTGATGCCGTAGTAGGGCGGAAGAAACCCCGCGGTGGTTTCTCGGCCCCATGGTGGTCTTCCGAACTCTGCGATAATTTTAAATTTAATATTTTAAATAATGTAACGTAACGATTGAAAATTAATGTGATTGAAAATTGTTATTTTTGTGATGTGACGCAACGATGAGATGAAAATTTTCTGCTGATCGATCAAGGTGAACAATGTATGAGATGAAGTTAAAATAAAGAAAAAAAAAAAACTCAAGTTTCATTTTTTTTAAACTCTCTCTATACTATTGAATATCTATGATATTGAACATTTTCAAAGCCTATTTGATTTTAAAATGTTTTTCAAAGGATTTTATTTTTCTATGGTTTTAAAATATTTCTAAGTATTCTGTAGTTTTGAATATTTTCAAAGACTATTTGACTTTAAAATGATTTTCAAATTATTTTATTTTTCTATGGTTTCAAAATATTTCAAAGTATTCTATAGTTTTGAATATTTTCAAAAACTATTAGATTTTAAAATGATTTTAATTTTTTTTAAATTTTCTATGGTTTCAAAATATTTCTAAGTATTCTATATTTTTGAATATTTTCAAAGACTATTTGAATTTAAAATGATTTTTAAATTATTTAATTTTTCTATAATTTCAAAATATTTATAAGTATTCTATAGTTTTGAATATTTTCAAAGACTATTTGATTTTAAAATTCCCGTGCTTTTTCTGGTTTAAATGACGTGTCGCAACCTTAAATCAGTGCATATCCTATCAATGCTCTTTGTAAGCTAAATATCTTACAGCCAACCACTTATTTTCAACTTACGAAAATGTTACATCTGCATGCCGAAATGTCCTTCGTTGCTCACTCCTGATGGCGAAACTGCTTTTCAAAATCAATATTCAAAATCAATATTCTACCTGTACATGGTTTATGCGTCTTTCAGTATTTTTTTATTGAATTTCAGGTTTTTCACGCAAATTAACTAAACTATTCGAGATTACAAGTTTCGAATAGTGGTCCCTTCAGAAAATATTTTCAATTGTTTTACGCTTATTGGAGTCGATCTATTTTTTATATAATGAGCATCGTATCGATCGAATCTTGGGGTTTAAAACTATCTCATTTTCTTATATCTCGGACTGAAAACAACATCGCTTTCTCATGTCTTCAGACTGAAATTTCACGCTGATTCTATGGCGTTTCTCAAAAAACGAAATATGTTTTCTTACGCTTCCCCATTAACTAAAATACATGTAGAGTATTATAATAAGTTATAACAAAGATGGCATAAACATCCATTAATAAAAAACAAATATAAAATACTTACTGCTGTTTGCTTTCTCGTGACGATGCGTGACGACGCGGCACTGCGGTGTAGAAGAATAAAATATTACGTGAGCGGGAACTGATTTATTTATTTATTTATTTTTATTTTATTTTCTTAAGGATAACTTACAGCCAATAATTTTATAGTGAACAATAATAGGAAGCTTAGAGCCATTTACAAGTTACCACTGATAAGCTGATAACAGCTAACCGAAAAAGACGTGCTCCCGCTTCGAATAGCAGCAGGGAAGTGAATCTATTTCATAGCGCGCCTGTGTATTTATTAACGCGGCCGGCCCAAACAAAAAATGTATGGAGAATCTGATACCTGATTTTCTGGGATTTATTGTATAAAATCCTATTACAATCATTGAAATTTAAATAGCTTATAGTGAAGATATGTCATTTAACTTTCTTTTATAATAATTTGTAATTCAAATTAGTTATTATTTTCCCAGTGAGGACTAAAACCCCGCGCCCATTTTTGTATATTTTCTCGTGTGTTTTTATAAAAAACTACGCAAACTATTGCCAAATTTATTAGCTCACCTTATAAATGACTTATTGATAAAAACGAGTGTTTTTTGTCACTGCTTTTATTAGCGTAGTTTTAGCGGAATAACTAAAACGCTAGACCCTAATTTGAGAAATTTCGTGCAGCACCCTCTTAATATACATATGTACTTTTATAGAGGCTTGATAGGCTTAAGAAAGGTTCGATTTTGAAAATTGACCGATTTTGAAAATTCTTTCGTGGTTGGTAAAAATCGTCGGTGGTAAAAATCGATAAGATTTAGGGTTCCGTATCTAATATGGATTAGGAAACTGCCATATAAAGGGTCTACTAAGAAATCACATTTACATCCGTGCGGTCGTCGACTTTTTATAAGGTAACCAAATTAATATCAAAAATGAATAACAGAATAAATATTTGATATCGATCTGCGCGTTCTTGAGTTACGAATTCAAAGCTGCTTTACTTAGAGGTCGCAACTTTTAAATGAATTATCCGATTTCAATAATTCTTTAATCAATTAGTTTCATTCGTCCTAAGGATTAGCTGATTAGAGCTGACTTATATAAACCGATCCGAGCATAGCGATAGCGATTTAAAAAGTACTTGTACTGTTCATGTTACAACTTTATTTAGTTTGTACTTCTTGATTATCTTTTTTGCTTTTCATTTGATTTCATTTTTGTTACTTTATAATACATAATGTTTGAATTGTTATTTATTAACACAAAATTATAGTGAATATCTTGTTCTAAGCTTGCTTATCAATTAAACTAAAATCGAAAATCCATTAAATAATACCAAAACCTATTTATTCAGTTCAGTTTATTTTGATTTCATCTTCACAAATTTTGTATTACATGTCACCCAATAAAAAAAATATAGATACATATAAGATACAATTGAGTATCCTTAGTAGCGAAACGTATCACATCCCCAAATATATATTTAAAAGTTTAATATGTAGGTAGATGTTTAATATAATATTTATGTTTTAGCACAATTTCATTGCATTTACTGCTTTCGAATGTTTGGTAATAGTCCATAAGCTTTGGCATAGTGGTTGCGCGCAAAGTATCTTTTGCATCAGCATTCGATTAGTGTATGTGGATGTTCGCCTTCACTGACAGATGTTGATTTCGAAGAAGAAGAAGAACGACTTGAACGCTGCCAGTACTGCGTTTGCTCGAAAAATGCCTACCACCTGCTAGTTTTTATAATTATCCGCCGCGCTGTCAGAACGACAGCATATATATTTTTCAGAGGTTTTTGCATACTCTCGCGACTCTGTACCGCTTTTATTTATCGCCTTCTTAAACCGCACCGCAAAAGAAGAATAAAAACTCCGCGTCGCGTGCGAGACATTATCGAAGATACTTGCATGAAAAATCCACCAGCAGGCACCTCGAGGGTCCGTAGCAGTGCTGGGACTTCCAGATAGGCGAGGATCATCATCACAGGTCAGTCGGTGTTTTACAGACATATATCTGATTACGTGTTGATGTTTGAGGGATTTGCGCGCATCGATTTCGTCTCATTTTGTAAAATACCCACTTAGTAGAATCTATTTATTTACTTTATTTATTATAGTATAATGTATTCACGGTTATGATCCCACCGTTGTTCAATTATTTACAAGTTGAACAACCCCATAGTCCAACCTTGACGTCACCGAAGCCATCCTCGATGAATTGAAGCGTTTTCAAAATGTGTGTATTAGGTATATCTATATGCATTAGATATAATGCGAGAAAATATGAACATCTCTGAGTAAAGAACAGATTTTATTGAATTCGAACGCTGAAGTGTAGGAATTTACATATTTTTTATTTTTTGAATCCTCAAGAATACCACCGCTCCCTCCTACCTAACCGAAAAAATCACTCGCTTAGGAAGTCAATTCTTCCGTTCCGACTATCGTTCCGGTCAAAATAGTAAAATTGCGATTCCTACACATAATTTTTCTTTTGTTAAATATTCCTTCACCGTTCATGCAGCTAGACTATGGAATATTAGAAACGCACCAACGATTTCTACTTTTCAAGTGTCTCTAAAAATGTATTTCATATCCCTAAATTCCTAGTTATCCTACGTCCCATTCCAACTCCCATCAACTCTACTGGAACCAAAATTCTTTCATTTCCACGAAGGTTGGCTGTAAGAGATATTAATTTTATGTTTGGTTTTAAAATTTGCAATAAAGAATTGCTATCTATCTACATATCTACGCAGGCAATAAAGAACTCCTATAATTTACAATCTGCTCTCCTATTTCATTAAACCTGTACCCCATTAAATCTGTAATTGAAACTTCTTGGCGTAAAATGAAAATGTCGAGAGTGATCGCTGAAAAGAAATATAAATACTCTTCGAGGAAAACTAAAGCACGTGTCCCACCGAGATTAGATTTCAAAAGGAACCTAAATCAATCCGAGAAGCACGAGTCTTGGTCGACATTTAAATAAAAGACGTAAAAATAAAAACGAACAACTTCGCCTCACTTCTGGCCTTTCGCCCTTCGAGCATCTCAAAACTTTTTGCCTCCGACATTCTTTTGAAATATCAATATATTTACAATTTTGTATACAAATAGCTATTCTAGGAAGTGCGAAAGGATTAATATTATTACATGTCCTCTCCGATATCTAAGGAAAGTACATCTTCCGCGAGACTCTGGCGAACTGGAAGATAGGTTTCGGAACACATGGCAAGAGGATTGTCAACATACGTTATGCCGATGACAATGTATCGATAGCGAAATCCAAATTCGTCATGAATAAACTCGACCCAAATGGGTTTCTTGTGTATTTCTGTCACCTTTTGCGGGTTATTCAACTTTAAAATGGTAACAGGAAGAGGAATCGGGCTGCTAGAGAAGCTGCCTAGTAGGGAGTTTGGAGGATTTCGGGTCCCTTCAAAAAGCTTATACTTTTAGTTTTTTTTTTGCCATATAAAGAAACGAAAAGCACACTTTCGCATTCCGATAAATCTCCCAGAACTACAATCTAAAACTCTATTACACGAAGTGTAAAGGAAATCGAATATGCCTCTTGAGACGGAGGAGAATATTCGTGCTGGTATACAGACGCTGTAAAAAGAAAACCAAAATCTGGATAACGAGAAATCGAGAAACACTGAAAAAGCAAATGTGAAACGGCAGATTTGGAAAGTTAATCCCGCCGAGTTATTTGAAATTTCCCGCCAAAATGTGATGGGATGGACATGACTAGCGTAACACAAGGTGATAGAGAATAACAAAGAAAATATCGTATGATTTCGTCAATGAGTGTAGTAGACAAGGTTTTCGCCTCGAAAATAAAAACTTAATGTACAAAAGAAGCAAGAAAATATTAATATAACCATAAACATTACAATTCTATCGCTGAAATAAATAAAACAATTATGTTCAAAGGCTCGTCTTCATAATCATCAGTACCTAATGACGAAGAGACCGAGTTTTCGCCTCCAGTAACAATAAGTAACCTTCAAGCCCTAGATTAAAACCTCTTGATCAGATACTCGCGTCTACGTGAAATCGAGAATAGCTCTCTATTCGACAAGCAAGTATGAGTACTTTATTTATAGCAACTGCAAAGAACTATCGTTTACCGGGCTTAGGCGATCAATAAAAGCAACATGGCAAAGAAAATCGATGTGTCACTCTTTTTAAATCCTCATTTGGTCTAGCATTGGGATAGTAAACTGTTGTCCTCAGTTGCCCATGGAACTTTGGAAGATAGAGTTGGAGTTTTAGTGACTGGTTTTTTTTAAAATATTTGCTTGGCGTACCTATCGCCCTGTAAGGCACTGGTGAGCAGATAGAAGTCGAAACAGATAGGATTGCATTGTTTAAAGTCGATTAATGTAAAACATGTTGGTGTTTTCAGTATTATAACAAGTTTTGGATTTGTAATTTTCCCAAACAAAATAATTAAAATTTAAAAATCTAATTTTTACTTAGTTTTACGAAACTGACCTATGTGTGCAAACTCTAATTATTACCCAATATTAAAGTAATCGAATCAATATAATATTTTAGTCGATAGCCGCTTAAGATTAACTTTAATAAATACTTTAATAAATATTAACTTCAGACCATTTTCACGTGAAAATAAATTAAATTATCACTAAAGAGAAAAAAAGGTGGTCCTATAAATATAAAATGCAATTGATTATCGGAGAGAACATAAAGTAGTTGCAATAATATAGTCAATAAAATGGCATAAATGTCAAACTAAATGGAAAAAATCAACGTTAAAATTGTCTGTCACCTTATAAATAGGATAGAAAACGAATTTACCGCGTGAAATTTGTAGGACCCGACGTTTCGGTGACGTTGCAGCCGCCGTTGTCAAGGGTAAACTGAAGAGCTGTCAGTCCGTTGTTTTGCGGGTAGGCCGCAAACCGCTGCCGCCACTGCGTAGGTTATAACGGTGGTGGGGGGCCGGGCTCGGAGCGCGGGAATTTTTAAAATCCGTCTTGCACACAACACTCACTGTATCCTGTTTTACGTCTTTGCGTTCGGCGTTCGGCGGCGGGAACATTTTAAGAAGAGGGTTCCACGTAGAAGAGAGTTTGTAGCCGTCATCTCTATTGAAGTTCGGAGTTCTTCTTATTTCAATGGCTTCCCGGATCATGCGAGGAAAGTAGAATTGTTCCTTCGATAGAACAATGGGATTTTGAAACTGCATCCAGTGGTTACTTCCGCTATCCAATATATGTTCGCAGATCGCCGATTTTTCTCGCTGAACGTTTTTAACAGCTTTGATGTGTTCTGTCAGTCGCGTGGCTATGGGCCGTTTCGTTTGTCCAACGTAGGCTAGACCGCAGCTGCATTCGACTTTATACACACCCGGGGTTTGCAGTGGTATTACATCCTTTACAGGCCTCAAAAATCGAGCTATATTTTGGGTCGGTTTGAAGATCGTTTTTATATCGAATCTGTTTAGCATCTTACTTATTCGATCTGTCACGCCCTTGACGTATGGTAAGAATGCTCTTGATCTGCTCGGTTTTTGAGTTTCGTCCGTATTAGATCGTGTGCGTGTCTCGTGATATTTTCCGTATCCATTTTTCCTAAGGACATCATTGACATGTTCCATCTCCTTCGGAAAATGCTCAGTGTCGCATAGATCGCGTGCTCGATTCACGAGCGACGTTTGCACTGAACGTAGATGGTAGGGATGATGGTGTGAGCTTGCATGCAAATATCTGTCCGTATGTGTGGGCTTCCGATATACCGTATGTACAAATTTCACGCGGTAAATTCGTTTTCTATCCTATTTATAATGTCAAACAACCGCGATAGTCTTCGATTTCATGTCTGTCACCTAATTGGAATTCGTTGATTTCATACTGAATAGAGAAAAACTGATGTTACCAGTGAATTCAGCACTCCAAAAATTAGGTTAATTCATCTATTTGCAAACCAGATGCAGAAAAAAAGATTTGTTGATTAGTATCATTACATTTTATTCAATAAATATGCAGCATTTCAAAACATTTATTTTTCAATCTAGACTTTCGTTTGATTGATAAGTGCATCTACCCCTCCATTAATATCTTTCTAAGGCATTGCAGATCCATGATTCGTGATTTATGAGTCTATATTTTAAATCCAGATAAATTATCTTATCATCTAGCTAGATACATTGGTAGAAATATACGTCATCACGGGTTATACAATTAATACAAACGCATAAAAACACCAATCGGGAGTAGAGAGTAATGGGGGAAAACTATCGGGTATTCAGTATATACATTATCGATATTCGCCCTTGGACAGCTCTGCAGGCGGGCGCCAATCAATTCGGGGTCGAATTCACCATAAATAAGCCGAGCTCATTATTTGCAGCGCCCAGAGCTCAACGACCAGGTCATTACAGGTCACCTCTCTCGTAATTCATTACAGCACCGACCCGGAAGAATTCGTCGTCTGCGAGGTCGTCATCGTTGCGTCAACAGAGGAGTCTTGTTTACAGGTGGTTGGTGTTTTTACGACATGCGCTTAAGGAGAGCATTATTAATTGGCGTTTAGCCAAACATGTCGTCATCGACCGTTTCTGTAATCAGTCCTGCGTTTTCTACGAATGGCAGGCTGCTAAGAGAGTTTAGAGAAAAATCCATTTTTTTTTATCTGAAGGTATGAATGACAGTGTAACGGCCCTTAAGTACCGTTACATACAATCAGCAAATGCATTGATTTCCAGTGAAATACGCTGACACAAATTCAGCTATTATTCTACCTCGTGCAGCGATGAATCAGCACGATCGGCCTATATAAACCGGCGAAAAAGCAACCGAAGTATCATTCCTCGAGTGATCACGTCCCCCAAGACAGCGACGGCATACCTCGGTACCCCGGCTTCTTGGTCATCTTTCCTTCCTTTCCACTATCGAGGCGAGAAGCATCAGTCTGCATTCTTACAGACTTGAGCCGTGCCCAGTACGAGATACTAGGAGCACAAGTACAATCCTCATCCATACACCCTCGTAGCTTCAGGCAGATAGCCAATACATTCGCGTCAATATAACCTATTCGAGAAACTTTAGAAACTGACAATATCCAACTCTCAATAAACACCTTCTGATATACTTAAAATCGAGTTTTAATACGGAGATAACCCGCAAGTTGACACCACCACCTCACACCGAATAATTTGGAGTCTAGTGAGGGGTGGTCCCTCACAACAGCACAAGCGGATCAATGGCATTGATGTCATCAAAGTGGTTATGAAGAAATAGAAAACGAAACCATTATACCTATTAGCGGAACCATTCCTGCTGAGCAATAATGCGGCTGCTTGGGTTTCATCGAATTGTTAAGAGCTTCTTTCCTTGTTCCGCAATAATTAGGGAACAATTATTTTAATTGTTATTGTCAATTAAGAACATGAGTCATTATTATTGTCAAGTCATGCACAATTGAAGTATATTATTACTAGCGACCCGCCTCTAATTATAATTAGGGGCGGGTCGCTTCTAATAATTTACTAATTAATAAAATTAGAAGTGCGCTTAGCAAGAAAATATGAAGTATATTTATTTTATAACGTTTATTTATTTATAGGTTTTTAAGTATGTCACAAATGAGAAATTTGAATACCGTCAAAATTAATTTTAGTCCTAATTTTATCGCGAAGCAAAGATCGAAAATTGACCACGGCTTATAGATTCAAATTTTGGTAATTTTAATTGCAAGCGTTAAAATAAATGAATGAATAGACATATATTTATTGTCCGTGTTGTGGTGGTATATTTATGGTGACAATGTGTGACATTACGTCTCACAATTACCTGTTTTGGTAACAGATTGACAAATGTACTTATTCGCTAAGTTTATAATTTCTCATTAACTATTAACATTATTTCACTTTCTTACCTATAATATCTAACTCATATAAAATAATAATTCATATTAATCCGCATATAGAATAGAAAACGTTTATAATTTAAAATGCGTAATCTTCATAATAAAATTATAAATTTAAAATCCTACCTTTATTATAAACGCGAAAGTTTGTAAGAATGTATGTATGGATGTTTGTTACTCTTTCACGCAAAAACTACTGAATGAATTTTCATGAAACTTTACAGTAATATAGCTTACACATCAGAATAACACATAGGCTATAATTTATAAATATATATAGTTTTATATCATCATTATCACAATTTTCCGGCACCACGAGGGTGAAACCGCGGGACGCAGCTAGTAATTCTATATTCGTATGCATGCCCTCAAAGAAAAATATTCAAGAAATGTGTAAACGATATTTCCAATAAGCCATTTCTTCAGTGCTGTGGCATACCCTTTTCCCTTTAAATATTTAATATTTTCAGGTAGGTTGTAATACATTTTTATGGAGTTGTATAAATATACTACTTTAAATAGAGTTAAATTTAGCTTAGGTGCCTGGAGATCATGTTGATTTCTGGTATTGTAGCCGTGTTCTACATTTTTTATGTTAAAATACTGCTCGTAGTTCAACACAAATTTGCAGATTTCCAAGATATATGTATATGGATATGAACGTTAGCGCGAACTTCTTTTTTAAACAGTGGTTTGCATATTTTAGTCGTTGGAATTACAAATTACAAATTAATTTTTTTACAAATTACAAATTATTTATTGATTTCAATTTGTGAGTAGATTCAATACACAAAAGTCTTAACCTAACTAGGCTGCTGCCTGTTCCAAGGTATACAATTTATGTTAATTATCCTAAGAAATCTATAATATTATATTTATATAAATAAACAAAATCATACATAATGTAACAGAAATATCCTAATTACCTAATTAAAAATTCGTAAGAAAATGTCATGAAAATTGTCAATAACTTATTATTTTATTTTAAAACATGATAAAAATTAATATATATTTAAATATGTAATAATGTGAATTCCATAGAGGTGTGTATTAAAATTTTTATTTGGGTTTCGCACCAACAACATTTAAGACATATTTTACTAACGCATTACGGATATAGGCCACCAGTGGGCGTTATATAATTTTTTTTTCTCTAAAGTATAAAAATACTTAGCTGATTTTGATAATTTTGATTTTGTTGCTGCTGCTGGATATAAATATGTTTCTAATAATCTAGTCAAAATACCGAAAATGAGCTCCCCTTTATACTTTTAGAGGCAACCGGTATTTTCCCTTATTTAAACCATACTGAACCCAAAAATGCCGGTTGCCCAAGCGAAGTTATGACCGGAAGTGAGATATCCAATATGGCCGCCAATATGGCGTCGAAACCTGAAATTAGCGCTGCAGAGCCCCCCTTTGACGTAGGAACGTGTCCAAAATATCTAGATGTATATTTTTGAGCACGGGGAATTTAAAAAATACACTGTAAAAGAACATTGGTCTGGTATTTCAAGATGGCAACCAAGATGACGCCAGCCACATATTGCCCTATTTTGTTGTACAAATGTGCGTGACGCGTCTCGATATATGTTTTTAAAATAAGGATTTCAAAAAATAACTTTAGCAAAACGTTGGGCTAAACTTTAATTCAAATATTTTCGAAAATGGAACAAACAAGGGACTTTTTGGCAACAACAGAAACTAAAGAAGATTACTGTGTGTCTCCAGAATTAAGACAGGTACGTTTGCAGGGAGTGCAGAGTTCTATAGAAGGAACGTTTTCTTTCCTGCAACTGCAGTTCTGTGAGTTACAAAACTCGTTACAATGGCAAACAACAACTTCTGGGCACGCCTTAAGAATAGGCAACCACCCCCGCTCTATAGGAAACAATACAGTTCCCAGACTCCCCCGACTGTTAGTCGGAGAGCACAATCGATTGGCTTGCGCCGCTCGGTGCGCAGACCGTCCAGGAGCGCCAGAGGTTTGATTCCCAGGGGAGACTGGTTGACCCAGTGTCCTACCCAGGTTCGCACCCCATGCGTGAAGGCTATCGGATGGGTGTTGACCCGTGAGTGTGACCGACCCTGAACACATGGGTCATCGTGGCCACCTCATCATGGGCCCGTTAGATCCCTAAACTCTGACTAACAACTTGCGGTGTCAACTACAACGGGCGAGCCCGTCACCACAGGACGTTTAAACGATTTTTTCGTTCTGTCGCCCTGCAGTGAACGTAGAAGACTTTGGACAGAACAATCCAACGTCCAGCTACGTCACAACCCGCAAGAAGCCAACGCCTTTACCGCGAGATAGCCAGTAATGTTACCTGGCGGGCCGACACTCGCGCCCTTGCTTCCAATTGTGACCAGATTTCTCCGGTCTCTCGATTGGTTCCGAGTTCCAGGTCGCTTGCGCGGTCCTCTCCCTTACGAAGCGGTGAAACGGTGTACGCCGAATATATCGCGGACCAAGGCGTCCTTTGCCCGACTCTGAACCGGGATCGGATGGCCAATGGTTATTTCAAGAGCAGTCGCCGTAAGGTAGGCAACCACCCCCGCTCTATAGGAAACAGTACTGCTTCCAGACTCCCCCGACTGTTAGTCAGAGGGGGAGCTAATGGGCCCATGATGAGGTGGCCACGATGACCCATGTGTTCAGGGTCGGTCACACTTACGGGTCAACACCCATCCGATGGCCTCCACGCATGGGGTGCGAGCCTGGGTAGGACACTGGGTCAACCAGTCTCCCCTGGGAATCAAACCTCTGGCGCTCCTGGACGGTCTGCGCACCGAGCGGCGCAAGCCAATCGACTGTGCTCTCCGACTAACAATCGGGGGAGTCTGGGAACTGTATTGTTTCCTATAGAGCGGGGGTGGTTGTCTACCTTACGGTGACTGCTATGGAAATGACCTTTGGCCATCCGATCCCGATTCAGAGTCGGGCAAAGGACGCCTTGGTCCGCGATAGATTCGGTTCACACCGTTTCACCGCTTCGTAAGGGAGAGGACCGCGCAAGCGACCTCGAACTCGGAACCAATCGAGAGACCGGAGAAATCTGGTCACAATTGGAAGCAAGGGCGCGAGAGTCGGCCCGCCAGGTAACTCTGGCTATCTCGCGGTAAGGCGTTGGCTTCTTGCGGGTTTTGACGTAGCTGGACGTTGGATTTGTTCTGTCCAAAGTCTTCTACGTTCACTGCAGGGCGATAGAACGAGAAAATCGTTAAAACGTCCTGTGTTGACGGGCTCGCCCGTTGTAGTTGACACCGCAAGTTGTTAGTCAGAGGGAGCTAATGGGCGGTGACTGCTCTTGAAACGACCATCGGCCATCCGATCCTGGGTGAACAGCCGGGCAAAGGACGCTGTGGTCCGCGATAGATTCGGTGCACACCGTTTCACCGCTTCGTAAGGGAGAGGACCGCGCAAGCGACCTCGAACTCGGAACCAATCGAGAGACCGGAGTAAGAACAGACCGGAGTAAGTTCACTCCAGGGAGATAGAACGACTAATCGTTAAAATTTCCTGAGGTGACGGGCTCGCCCATTGTAGTCGACAACCCAAGTTGTTAGTCAGAGTGCACAGTCGATTGGCTTACGCCGCACGGTGCGCAAACCGTCCAGGAGCGCCAGAAGGTTGATTCCCAGGGGAAACTCACCATAGGGCCAGAGTCATACCCAGGCTTGCACTTCATGCGTGGAGGCCGTCGGATAGGTGTTGACCCGTGAGTGCGACCAACCATGAACAGAATGGGTCTTCGTGACCAACTCAGCAAGGGCCCTTTAACCCCCTACTACTAGAGTAGTTGATTGTATTGTATTGTATTGTATTGTATTTACAAGGACGAACGCAAGTAATTAAAATACAAAATATTGTGAGTAAATCCCAGATAATAACACAAATAGTTACACATGGCTACATCCTGGGTCCATTTCTGTTCCTTGTGTACATAAATGACATACCAGATTGCGTGATATCAGATTGTAATGGAATTACCCTATATGCAGATGATACTTCTTTAATTTTCAGCGATACCAACTTAAAAACTTTAGTCAAGCGAATTGATGCTACGGTGAAAAAGTTAGGTACTTGGTTCCACGTAAATCGACTATCCCTTAATTCCTCGAAATTAAACTCAATTAATTTTTCTCCTCGGCCGTCTCAAGATAATGTCATTTGCATCCGCTACGGTGAAAATGCACTTAAACACGTTGACCATGTTAAATTTTTAGGTATCCATTTAGATAGTAAACTCCAATGGTCAACTCATTTAGATGAATTGAGTGTAAAAATAAGTAGTGGCACGTTTGCCATTAATAAAATTAAAATTCTATGCGGCTTTGAAGCCGCAAAGTCTGTATACTGTGCTTATTTCCATTCATTAATAACTTATAGCCTTATGTACTGGGGAATGGCGCCAAATTCAGCTAGAATATTCCGACTTCGGAAAAGAGTAATTCGCAATTTATTTACAATATCATCGCTAACATCTTGCAGGCCGTATTTCGTTGAATCTGGTATCATAACAATGTATGCCGCTTATGTATACCAGGGTATCATGTAAGCAAGAAAAATCATCAATACTAATTTGAAAAAATCGTATATTCATTCGCATAACACGCGGAACAAACAAGACACGGCCCGGTGGCATAGTGGTTAGGTCGCCTGATCTTACATTGTAAGGTCCCGGGTTCGATTCCCGGCTGGGTCACCATTTTCCGTTGGGATCAAATTAACGGAATCGCATTTTCAATTCTGTCGATCGAATGCAATTACAAGACACACACTTACACACATGTTACACGCACACATACATATAACACGTCATAGTAGGGTTGGTTGTAAGAGATTGTCATATGACAATAAACCCGCCCATTGTGACATTTCACAATAAAGAGTATAAACAAACAAACTGGCGTCCTTACAAAGTACGACTGAGTAAGGTTAGAAATAGTTTCCTGTACTAGTCCGACCCTTTTTATAATAAGATTCCATTGTGGGTCTTGGAGACGTTAATTTTAAGAAAAAGGTCCAGGACATTCTTATCAAGAACCTCATTTATTCTATTGAGTATTTGTGTGTCGCCTTCACACGTCTCTCGGCGGCGTCAGACACTCTCACAAAGAATACGTATTTTCTTACTTACTCAGTTAGTCAAACAGGGAGGGATTTCTGCTCCCTGAGCGAAGTTAAATAAAAGCAAAATAACCTGTTTGCGTTACGAATTCATCAAATACCGACACATGTCTGCAGGCTGTATAAAATGTCCGCTCTCGTGTTTGCTATTCAAGTCAGACTCCCAACTCTGCTAATTAAGTGAGAAGCTTTCTTAAGCGCGCTATGAAAACATCTTCTGCGAACAATTAGGAGGACGTGAGGGCGGAGCATTCACGCGTGTTCGGCTTCATAATGAGTAGTATTACGATAACGAGCCCATTTTCTTCTTTCCGGCATATTATGTCTGCTCTACTGATAGACGCTGACGTCATAAGATCAGAAATGGGTCATGTGATGTCCATGAGATTACAAGACCCTAAACTCATAGGTTTTGTAAAATGTTCTTACAAAAAGGTGAGCTTATTAGTGTAATATCTTCCACTTAACTCATGCTTCAGTAAAAAAAATGTTCGCCATTTATGCTGATATCAAAATAAACCAGAGACTACCTAAACACTAATCTAAAACTGAAATTAACCAGTAGACAGGAAAGGGGCGGGAAATAATTAAAGATGGCCGAGACGTCACATTATGTTTTAGACGAGAGTCGTACGTTGAACATGGCACCTGTAGGCGACTGACGAACGATTAATGGTAGCTAGTTCCAGAATCTTAAAGCAGTTACTGCAAATAAATTGTTGGTGCTATTGGGTTGGTGTACAGGGAACATTATCGTACCATTTTCTGCCGATAGAGGAAGGCCGTCGGATAACATTAAGGTTAACTGATCGTAGAGATATGATCGTTGCTGAGTTCAAAATACCATATAAGGTTATAACCGCTCCAATTTTGAAGTCGCACCAATTTAATGAGCACCTCTCCTTCAAATCCTGATACGCAATATCCGTATAGTCGATTACCGGTAGAGTGGACACTAACATGGTTTTCGTAGAATTTCGAAGAAAACGCTACAAACGCCTAAGTGCGATTGTCAGATCTAAGGTTTTCACTTGGGTTGACTAGTTCGAAAAGTCGCCACTCCATGACGCAATAAGAAAGTAAATAATCCCTTCAAATATAAATGCGAAGTACGAAACGTAATTTGTATTATTAATATTTATTTATTTACCAAAACGTTTTTAACATTACAAAAAGAAATAATATTCCAAATCGTTAATTATATTTTCTAGTCTATCATTTCTAGACTATCACTTTTTAAGTCCCTAATTGTTCTTGATAATATATGAGATATATGTGAGAACGCTGTCGAATACGGTTATTAAATTTGAAGCCCATATTACGTACATAAATATAAATCTCCTTGAGACGGTACTGTGAAGAGCGACCCATATGCCGATCCAAATTACATCTTTTCCCATATTGAAATGGTATTAGAAATTGATCGTTGTAGTACATTTACAGATTATTTCTAGTAATGTATACCATTTCTGCTTGAATACACAGTAGTTGCCTTTTATATAGCCGGCTAAAATATTGGGAAGGCTTATTTATTAAGAATTTGCAGATTTTATTCTAGATGGAGGCGGAGTCAAAAGTGAGCTTTCCCTGTACGAGGACGGGTTATGTTTAGGTATGACTACAGTTCTATCGGGTTCTCAGAGTCTCAGATTTCGCCACTTTTCACATAAATGCCACTATTTTTAGCTGTTGGCAATGGGCCATATTTAGTATAGAAAGATCTGGCCAGTAAAGAATACGTGAAGTTTTGGTGGGACGGAGAAGCAGAATCCTACATATGCATTCTGTAACCTCTGAGTTCGTCTTCCGTCTGCTTAGCGGATTCCGTCTGCTTTGGGAGCTAATGGGCCCATGCTGGGTTGGCCACGAAGACCTATTCTGTTCAGGGTCAGCCACCATCACGGGTCAACACCGATCCGACGGCCTCCACGCACGAGGTGCGAACCTGGGTAGGACTCTGGCCTTGGTCAGTTTCCCCTGGGAATCAAACCTCTGGCGCTCCTGGACGGTCTGCGCACCGTGCGGCGCAAGCCAATCGATTGTGCACTCTGACTAACATATTGAGATGTCAACCACAACGGGCGAACCCGTCACCGCAGGACGTTTTAACGATTCATCGTTCTATCGACCGTGCAGTGAGCGTAGAAGACTTTGGACATTACAAATCCGACGTCTAGCTACGCCACAACCCGCAAGAAGCCAACGCCTTTACCGCGAGATAGCCAGTATGTTACCTGGCGGGCCGACACTCGCGCCCTTGCTTCCAATTGTGACCAAATTTCTCCGGTCTCTCGATTGGTTCCGAGTTCGAGGTCGCTTGCGCGGTCCTCTCCCTTACGAAGCGGTGAAACGGTGTGCACCGAATCTATCGCGGACCAAGGCGTCCTTTGCCCGGCTGTTCACCAAGGATCGGACAGCCGATGGTCATTTCAAGAGCAGTCGCCGTAAGGTCCGCAACCACCCCCGCTCTATAGGGGTGAAGATCCTGGGTGAAGAGCCGGGCAAAGGACGCCGTGGTCCGCGATAGATTCGGTATACACCGTTTCACCGCTTCGTAAGGGAGAGGACCGCGCAAGCGACCTCGAACTCGGAACCAATCGAGAGACCGGAGAAATCTGATCACAATTGGAAGTAAGGGCGCGAGTGTCGGCCCGCCAGGTAACATTACTGGCTATTTCGCGGTTAAGGCGTTGGCCTCTTACGGGCTCGTGACGTAGCTAGATGGTGGACTGTTCTGTCCTCAAGGCTTCTGCGCTCACTCCAGGGAGATAGAACGACTAATCGTTAAAACTTCCTTAGGTGACGGGCTCCCCCGCTGTAGTCGACAACCCAAGTTGCTTTGCGGATGCATGAACTATATATAGTCGCTGTAGTCGGAGATAGGCCCCACCAATAAGTCCATTAACAAAATCATAAATAGTTCATTATCAGCTACCGACCGATCAGTCTCTTGAGTACAATATCGAAAATTATATTGTGGAAACGGTAGTAAAGAAACGCATCGTTGCGTTTATCGATGAAAACAATATTTTTTCACCAGCGCAATACGGCTTCAGATCAGGTATGGGTACTCAGGACGCGATGGCATTTCTCACGGAAAAAGTGGTGAAAGCGCTTGACGAGGGAGAAAAATGCTTAGCTGTGTTTCTAGATCTTGCGAAAGCATTTGACACCGTCTCCCATCGTATTTTATTTGCTAAACTCGAAAACGCTGGAATTCGCAATTTGTCCAAAAAATGGTTGATTAGTTACCTTACTGGCATGACTCAGAAAACTAGACTAGGAGAGACGTTAAGTTTTCAAGCCACAATTAAATTTGGCGTTCCACAAGGAAGCGTACTCGGTCCGTTGCTGTTTCTGTTATATATCAATGACTTACCTAACGTCGACTTAGAAGGGGGCGAAGCTTTGATGTTTGCAGATGATACTGTGATTATCTTTAAAGGCAGATCATGGAAAGAGGCATATATTAAGGCTGAATGCGGTCTTTGCCGAGTAAAGCACTGGCTCGATCACAACCTACTTACTTTGAATATAGCTAAAACAAAACATATGACATCCGCCATCAGTAACATCAATCGCCTCCAAGGTAGTATGCCAAACCTTCACTTACGCGACTGTGTACATGCTGACTACAATTGCCCTTATTGTCCATATACGACTATTGAGAAAGTGAGTAAAATAAAGTACCTTGGAGTTATTGTAGATGATAAGCTCAACTAGAAGGACCACATACAGGGTACTGCATCAAAAGTCCGCCAACTTAATCACATATTTAAGGTACTAAGGAGTGTAATCTCAAAACCCTTAATCAAAACCATCTATTACGCTTTAGTCAATAGTATACTATCATATGGGATCCTTGGATGGGGTGGCGCGTCACATTTAGCTCTAGATCCCTTAATTAAGGCTCAAAAGTCAATATATAGGGTAATAAATAAAAAGCCTTTTAGGTTCTCCAGCGACCACGTATTTAAAGAGTTCCGAGTCCTAGACATACGCCAATTATATGTGAAAGTATCGACAATATTTTATTACACCCACACAGAGCGGCATATGATTAAATCTCATACTATCAGAACACGCGCAGTTACAGCCAAGCAACATGATGTTCCCCTTATGAAAACTAAATTCGCCCAACGACATTTTTCTTTTCTAGCTGTCCGACTACACAATAGAATACATTCGGAATTAAAAGTGAAGTTAGATACCATATGAGGAAGAAAAATTATGACGGAATGGTTGATTGAGCTAGGAAGAAACGAAACGGAGAAATTAGTTAATTATAGTGCTGTATAAGAATACCAAACTACATAAAAAATCTATAGATTATATGTATAAATGTATATATGTATATATGTGTATGTATATGTGTAGATGTATATGTTTATATGTGTATGTGTATATATGATTATTTAATATTATTATGTATATTATGTTACTAAATTATAAGGAGGTATATGTAAAATTTGTGTAAATATAGAGCTACCACGTAAAGCAATGCTACATTATGTCACACTTACCAACTAAAAAAAAAAATAAGGAAAAAAAGAATACATAAAAGTCTACCTTAGTACGGGCATTACTCCAGCAAGGTAGATTTTAATCTTATTATAAATGTGTGTGAAATATTAATAAATAAATAAATAAATAAATAAATTATACATTATTGTACACTGAATATGACCTACGGCGTAGGCCACAAGGAATTATACGTATGTCTATACGTTCCCTAATGTAAATAAATAAACTGTGCGAATTACTGCCCAATAAAACTATTACTTACGCAGATAATACCGTGATTCTTTTTCAGATAATGTCTTTGCAAACTGTTTTTGAAACGGCAAATGAGGATACGGAATCTTAAAAATGTTGGCTTGGCGAATCAGCTGTAATTCTCAATATTAAAAAAAAAAATATATGACATTTTCTGCGACAAAAACTGGACAAGACGCTAGAGAAGTAGGTTTAGTAATTCACGACTGCGACAAAATAAACCCATGCTCATGCAAGAGTATTGATAGAGTGAATTCATTAAAATACCTCAGGGTTATTGTTTGATAATTATCTGCGCAGGGCATATCAATTATTCAGCACAATTAAAATAATATACAATTTGCCAGACAATATTATACTATGGTATAATAAGAAGGGGATGTTGCTCAAAGGCTATACTAGAACCTCTATTTGTAGCGCAAAAATATATTTTAAAACCATTTTACAAGGACTGTTTAGATATCAATCGGATCTGCTCTTTCAAAAGGCAGCTCATGGAAATTGTGTCTTAAAATAATAAAGAAAAGTTTTTGCAATTATTTATTTTTGTTTATTTATATATTGTTATATACCTACGTATATATAATATAAAGTATATCTACACTAATATTATAAAGAGGTAAAGTTTGTGACGTTGTAGGAAGTAATCTCTGGATCTACTAAACCGATTTTGAAAATTCTTTTACCAATAGAAAGCCACGTTATTTGTCAGTGTGATAGGCTATATATTAATTCGAAAAATGAAAATACTTTTTCGTGATAGACGGATTTGCAAAGTAAGTCGGAGAATAAACGGTCGAACGAAAACGTTTCCAACTAACGCTACCTTAACGATGAGAGATATATGATTAAGTTCTAGAGAAAAGTTGTAGAGCTTGATAATGCCTACAAAAAAGTTAGCGAAAACATATGTCTAACTTTTATATTTAGGTAACAAGAAGTAGTGTTTTTTATTAAAAAAAAAATTAAATCATTAGGTCATATTTATTGGTCATATTATTAACAATTATGAATTCATATCAAAATAAGTAAATTTATCGTCTCAAGTGTCTTCTTGTGAGTGCCTTATACACTCACAAATAAGGCACTCACAAGAAGACACTCACAAAAAACGGTATTATAGTCAAATTGGCATGCAAATACATACATACATACATATGCAGTAAAAAAATAACCCTTCTTTTGGCAGTCAGCAAATAAATCATAGCACTCAGTACTAACCGAACCACACTCATAATTTCATCACAAGTAAAAAGTTTTACCGCCCAACGAAGTGGACACGGGTCAGCTAGTATTGAATATAGGTAGATACGTTTTCTATATTTGTTTTTGTGTATGTATGTGTATATATATTTTTTATATGTATGTGTATTTATATATAAATGTATATATTTATTATATTGCCTATGTAGGTAATCATCGATTTATTGTTTTATTATTTGTTTACTAACTAACATTAGATGTCTTTCTTCAAATTTTCTTAATTATGTTGCTAAATATTTTCATTATTTTAACCGAAAGTTTATAAGAATGTGTACTATGTAACACATATAAGACTGGTATCACCCCAGAACAGACTGTAGTCAAGTGGAGCTGATAAAATCCATCAAATCTGTACTTTTTTTGATTCGCAAACAATGATCAAGTATTTGCTCTTTTCTACACTGTATTGTTTATGTCAACATTGTAAATTTTTATTTTGGATTTTAATAAATAAATAAAATAAAATATTTCAATGGGCTGGAAGTTCAGTTACTATTTGTCAAATTGATTTTGGGTCGTGTGAGATGATAAAAATATTTTTCCAAGTCGAAAAATGCTAGAGAACACGGAGAGCTGGACTGGCGATTATTATGACGTGACCCAAATGAAAACCACTTTTGCTCAAAGGTTTAAGAGGCTTAAGCCTGTATGACTGAAGCCTGTAAGCCTAATGACTCCTTAGTCTTAGACTTTGGCATCCTTCGTCCGTCTTGCCACTCGGGATCGGGTGAGCCGGAATGGGTCATTTTAAGAGTGGCATGGCAACAGGTCAAGATCCACCCCCGCCGCTGCTTAAGAAACAGTTTATTTACATAGTCTCCAGATTTCTTCAGTAATTAATCACACAGTACACACTCGAATGGTTTACTCAGCACGATGCGCAAACCGTCCAGTATCGCCGGAATGCAATCCCCAGGGAAACCGATACACCAGCAGTAAAGCCCGAGACGCGAGAGTCTTTACCGGGGTAGTCCCTCATTCGGAGAGGCTACTGAATAGGAGTTGAATCGTGAGTTAGGCCGACCCTAGAACAAAATTAATTTTAATGGCTTAGACTGCACGAAACCGTTCGCTACTAAACGTTAAACAGTGAGTTTTGTGTGCACGGCGGAATTTAAAAACTCTTTCCCGCCTTCTTCCACTGCCAGTGGCGGATTTGCTCTAAGGCCCAGTAGGCCCGGGCCTAGGGCGGCCAGATATTAGGGGCGGCCAATCTTGGCAAAATTGGCAAAAAAATCACTCATGATAACAAGAAATAACTTAAAGTACCTAAATATCTAAAAACTCATGTACATTACGTACATATAAAATGTACGTATAAGTTATTTTGTTCATATAAGTGATTTAAGAATAATATTAATTTTATTACTAATCTGACGAAACTAAGCGCGTTATTGTATCAAATTACCGGCCTATCTCAAAATTATCCACATTTGCGAAGGTTTATGAAAAAATTATATGTGATTCTATCCTTACATACATTAAAAAACATATAAATAATGAACAGCACGGTTTCTTCCCGGGCAGGTCAATCGATACTAATTTAGCTGTATTTACGGAGTATTTAAATAAGAATATGGACAATCGAATACAAATTGACACCGTGTATACGGATTTTGCCAAAGCATTCGACCGCGTAAATCATGACATATTATTAAAAAAGATTTACTCTATTGGTATAAGAGGTGACCTTTACAGATGGCTAGTATCGTATATTAAAAATAGGTCACATTGCATCTCCATCGGTTCTGTTATGTCACAATGTGAATTGATACCTTCTGGTATCCAACAGGGATCACATTTAGGACCTATACTTTTTATTCTGTACGTTAGCGACATCGGTGAATGCTTCAAACATTCAAAATTCCTGATGTATGCAGATGACTTAAAGATATATAAAATTATTAAATCTGAAAACGATTGTGTTCTCCTCCAGAAGGATCTCGACTCTTTGGAAATATATTGTAACAAAAACAGGATAAAAATGAATGTAGCAAAATGTTTCCACATAAGCTTTACGCGAAATAGAAACAAGATTAACTATTCATCATCAGATCGATGACATTCCTATCGCGACGTGCACTTCTATTAAGGACCTGGGTGTAGTTTTAGATGACAGATTAAGCTTTCGGGCTCATATTGCAGCTATTGCCGAAAAATCTAGTAGAATGCTTGGCTTCATAATTCGCGCATCGAAACCATTCACCGATCCATTAATATTGAAGGTATTATACAATGCGTTTGTTCGATCTCACCTTGAGTTTGCTTCTCCAATATGGTCTCCCTATTATCAGGTCCACATTAACAGACTGCAAAATATCCAAAATAAGTTCGTTCGATACTTAAATTTCAAGACGAAAAGTTATTGTAATACTACTAATGAGGCGGCCTTACTATTTAAAATAAATTCGCTATGTTATCGGCGCAACTTGAATGATGCTCTGTGCCTCTATAAAATAATGAACGGTATATTCGATTGCTCTGACCTGGTGGGAGCGATCAATATTAACGCCCCAATGAGGACCACACGCCAATTTGACCTGTTTCGATTGCCGCGCTTTAAAACTAATGCATCAAGGAATGGAGTACTCACACGCTGTTGTGAGCTTTATAATACCCATTTAAATGGTATTGATATCTTTAATAATTCCATAATCACTTACAAATACTCCGTAAATCAAACCCTAACCGATACAATAAGCTGACTTGGTTTTTAGCTATTTTTATTGATTATTATTATTATTATTATTATTATATTTTATATACGCCATTACTAATATCATACCCGCTCACACTCCACACTTACACGCTCAACACACTCCCACAAACACATAAACACACCCTGCATACTCGACTCTTATGTACTTCTAAAATTGAAAAAAATTAAAATTGAAGGTACGTTAGTTTTATTAAGTAGTTAAAAAAAAAACGTCATTTATGTAATTGTATTGAAATCCGTAACCGGTTTTATTTGTTGTAAATCTGCATACATTTAAAAAAATATTATTACTGTAATACTGTGTGATTTCTCAATAAAGAATTGAATTGAATTGAATTGAATTGAATTAAAAGTCGAAGAAAAAACCAAAGCATTGCAAATGGTTTCTACTGACTTAGAAGACAAATTTTCAGAAGAATGCCTCCATTTTCGCGCTCACTGCAGAATAAAAAATGAAGACCTGAACAGTGCTGTCAGTGCTGTCAGTTTGTTGAAATGGTTACGAACTGAAGGTCTTCAAACCATTTACCCAAACGTAAGATATTGCTCTACGTATGTGTGTGTGTACTCCCGCCAGTAACTGTTCTGGAGAATGATCGTTTTCTTGTTTGCGACGAGTTAAAAATTATTTACGCACAACAATGACGGAGCAAAGGTTAAACGATCTTGCTTTGCTTAACATAGAAGCTAATTTTTTAAGGAAATTGGATTGCGAAGATTTTGCTGCGCTTAAGTGCAGACGAGTTTTATAACACATTGTAAAATACTTATTATAACATTTAGCACCTGCTCTCCTATACCTATTACACACCTTTCACCATTTTAATAAACAATTAATTTTTCTGTTTCCCATTGGATTAATCAGTTATACCCGCTCATTTAATAAAGCCTGAATATAATCAAATATATAACCCGCCGGAATGGATGCTTGTAGACCGAGATAAAAAAAAAAAAAGAGTTTAGTTTTTGTTTTCCTTCCCCTTTCTTTCTTCTAATTTTTTTTTCAAAGAAAGTAGCTACAATAAGTAGCAACATTTCTAATTTATTTGTTTCTTTTGTTTGTTTTTCAATCATGGAATTTCATGTATAAGGCTGCACAATATGAGCACTGCCATTGTTTATAATAATTTTTCTTGTTCTTTGTTTTATTACTACATTATAATATGTAAGTATACACGTTAGGCAGCACAGTTTAGCTGCATATTCCTAATTTAAAAAATAATATCATATGTTGAATAGATTTTGAAATGCCTTGTTGGATTAATAATATACCACATTGTGTACCTACGCGTCGCACAATACTTGATAATTTATAATAATTTAAGTTTTTTTTTCTTATGTACCAATCTTTCTTATCCCGCTTAAAATGTAGCATACAGACAGAACATAAGCACCAGTTTTTGACCCCAATCACATAGGAAATTTAAGAAGTCGGAAAATACATTTATTTTCTTAAAGAATAAAAACAAAGTTTCGAACTGAATTGTAAAGCGAAGATATGATAACACACACATGGTTACATATATTAGAGCCTCTCCTTCTCTCACCACCTATCCTAGTATTCCAGTAAAAAACTGAGCTAGATAATTGAACGAGATGATGCCGCATGACTTTTCACGTTCCAGACAATATTTGGAAAATTGGACTTAACTAACCAGACGTGTCCAGTGACATTCGGCAAGGCGGGAAGCAAACCTCAAACATCGAGCCAAGCTGCAAAATACCATAATGAAGGCAATGCTGACCGAATAAACCAGCCCATAAATCCACGGACCATAATTCTGCCAGCCAACCAGTATGGACATCCGAAGCCAGGATACCTACTCCAGTCTAGAGGTAAAGATACATTTTCCTATCTCTATATGACAACCAGGACGGCATTCACGATAGACGACATCCGATAGGCGAGGACCGCAGGAGCGTTCCCTATCAATAGGAACATTATCACTAAACCAGGTGGACCAGGATGCGAAGTCACACAAACCAGACCGCAAGTAACCTCCTCATATACTATTACCATCAACATGCAAATAAGGACGCTTTAAGTGCCATTTTAGCATCAGCGTAGTGTGTACCCAGTGAAGTGAAGTAGTGTTCTCTGGAATGGACAGGGCATTTAGGCACGAAAATCACCTTCCTTATTACACCCGCTAGCCACAACGCACCGGACTTTTCAAACAAGCGACGTGTAAAAATCTGAATTTCTTCCGTGCACACAGACTTGAAACAGCTAGTGTAGCACCATGATCTCATCCCAAGTAGAAGCTCTGCATAAATTTTCCACCGGACTTTTTTTAAACAAGCAAAGTGACGCAATTTGCCAAGCAGCAGCCCACTTATTATGTTCTTCGAGTTGCCTCGATTAAGATCATCACGACACAACATCAGAAAACTAGGCAACCTACTAATGCTCGCCTATTTTTTCCGCAATTCCAAGGTACGGCTCATCAATCGACCACCACGAGACACGCTGTGGCCTTACCCAAGGCCCTACGACGCGCATACGTCGATCTCCAAGCAGCGACCCCACCGAGAGAGCGACGCAGCAACCAAACGATACGCCACGCGCTACGCCCCAGGAGAAGATCAACCCGTCAATCATGTTAACCCTGTTACGGACAGGCGACATCTTTCACGGCTGAATTCTTTCCCTATTTTCAGTTCCTGACTTTCTTAACTCCAATCTTGATATGAGTAAGCGTCATATACTGCAGTCAAAGAAAAGCTTATGCATTTTTTGGGTTCAAAAATACTTGTCAAAAAATCATTTTCTCTCGTTTAGTTGTTTATTTTTTTATTATTTTCAAAATATCATGATTTGTATCAACCCTTGCAAACAGGGCAAATCTCTTCATTATCATTATGTACTTATTCTTATTTTTTACTGTTGCCAATATTTATTACATTAGCGGCTACGCATCGTAGCATGTAGGGGTTAGTGTACAACACCTCGTAGCATTATATTTTTAACATTACTTGCTTATGTGGATCACCGGGGGCGGTGATTAGGTCTCTATCCGGCAATGTTAGGGCCTAGCTTTATTGTAATCAAACTTTAATTTAAATAGTCTAAATAATCAAATCAATTAAATTTGTCATCGCGCAGTAGACGCGATACATCGAACATCTTACCGTATATAGGCGACAAGTCGCGCACGTCCCTAATGAATTTTAAATCGAGTAAGGTAGAATATTTTTATATAGAGAAGAGAAATCTTCCTTTTTTTTTTGGCTGGCAACCACCGAAGAGGACGGTCGACAAGAGACCGGCCGCTCCGCCCTTGGCGGGCGCGGCCGGCTACCGCCCAATTAATTATTCATTTTGTGCCATCAGTCGTCAGTCGACACAGTCTAGAGCTAAATTTTGTGAACTCTAAAATCTATAACTAAACTCAGTTCAACATCCGGGCAGGACCTCAGCGGATTCCATACCTTATACAGGCAAGTCTTCTATCTGTAACCATTAGCTTCCCCTCATAAAGTCAGATTTTAAAAATAATAAATTTAAATTAAAAGATTGTTTTAAAGCCAAATCCCCCGTAAATTACCGTTGCCATATCTTCGTTGGCGAATAAATTAGAGTCATATAAATCAAAATTTATTAAATTGAGTACGTCGAAATAGAGGTAGGTAGTGCGTGGGATGTGCTATAATTCCCGGTGTCTAAGCATCGCATCCCGTCTTCTCGCCTCAATCGATTTCTCTAGTACCATCTAAATATTGAATCCAAAATAATAATTTAAAATTTAAAATCGTATCCGGGGAGCAGGCGCTAAAAAATCTAGAAGCAACCTTCCAATAACTCCCGCGGGTAGCAGTGTCTTCCTTCTCTATATTCCAGAACCCAAAGTACCTGTCCAAAATCCCACTTCGCCGAATTAAGCCCTGAAAATTGAAAGGCTGTAACGTTCAGTTTTCCACGAATCTAATTTTAGAATTTTTGTTAATTCCAACTACTCGGATTCGCCATATGCTATGGCCTAGCTTTCATTTATTATAATTAAAATAAAATATGTTACTCTGTCAAATAAACCTTTCATTTTGGTTAATTAATCATTATTTAGCGAATTAAAGAAATCGAGACGGTACCTAAAAATACCGCCGGGTCAGAGCGAGCAACAGTCTCGTAGGTACCCGACTAGCACTGGACAGGGTAATGTTTCAGGGCAAGGAATAAATAAAGAATAATTTTATAAAAGAAACTTTGAAATTATATATTTTAATTTTATCATTTAGCGGAGAAAAGAACCGCAGTACATTATTTAATTATAGCAGCATCTGCTGGTTTAGAGCGCACCTAGATTCAAATAGTATTTTCTCGTTTTTTTTAAATATAATTATCTAGCAATTATTTCCAATAAATTCATTAGACGATTTATCCATTGATTTATGTAAGAGCGCGGACCGGGACCGGGGCCGAGCGCTCCAAGCGGGCGCGATCGACGCGCGCCGGCGCAGTACCTCGTCGGTACACCGATAGAGGGCGCGGTGAGTAAATCATAATATTCGATCTCGTCGCCGCAGCGCACTAAACTTGATATCGCTTCTTCTTCTTCTTTTAGTCCTCTCACAAGATATATCGAAATTCATTTTATAATAAAACATAACTAGGGTACTTGAGCGTCCATTCAGTTTGAATGCTCTCGACTTTAGGACGACGTCAATACAGGATTTTAACCACCCCTGAGCACGACTGAGCTACCGTGGTATCCTTGGCGTCGCTCCACTCCCACGCACAAAGGTACATAACTTCCCAGGCGGAGGGAGGCCCTTTGCATTTGTTTATGTGGTCTATCATCTATTTCTCGCATGTGTAGCTGGCGCCTCTACAAATAAATAAACTTTTATCGTTACACAAAGCAAGCCCTAAATACAACATTATATCTAATTTTAATTAGACACATAACAAGGTATATCTATATGCATTAGATATAATGCGAGAAAATATGAACATCTCTGAGTAAAGAAGCAGATTTTATTGAATTCGAACGCTGAAGTGTAGGAATTTACATATTTTTTATTTTTTGAATCCTCAAGAATACCACCGCTCCCTCCTACCTAACCGAAAAAATCACTCGCTTAGGAAGTCAATTCTTCCGTTCCGACTATCGTTCCAGTCAAAATAGTAAAATTGCGATTCCTACACATAATTTTTCTTTTGTTAAATATTCCTTCACCGTTCATGCAGCTAGACTATGGAATATTAGAAACGCACCAACGATTTCTACTTTTCAAGTGTCTCTAAAAATGTATTTCATATCCCTAAATTCCTAGTTATCCTACGTCCCATTCCAACTCCCATCAACTCTACTGGAACCAAAATTCTTTCATTTCCACGAAGGTTGGCTGTAAGAGATATTAATTTTATGTTTGGTTTTAAAATTTGCAATAAAGAATTGCTATCTATCTACATATCTACGCAGGCAATAAAGAACTCCTATAATTTAAAATTTGCTCTCCTATTTCATTAAACCTGTACCCCATTAAATCTGTAATTGAAACTTCTTGGCGTAAAATGAAAATGTCGAGAGTGATCGCTGAAAAGAAATATAAATACTCTTCGAGGAAAAATAAAGCACGTGTCCCACCGAGATTAGGTTTCAAAAGGAACCTAAATCAATCCGAGAAGCACGAGTCTTGGTCGACATTTAAATAAAAGAAGTAAAAATAAAAACGAACAACTTCGCCTCACTTCTGGCCTTTCGCCCTTCGAGCATCTCAAAACTTTTTGCCTCCGACATTCTTTTGAAATATCAATATATTTACAAATTTGTATACAAATAGCTATTCTAGGAAGTGCGAAAGGATTAATATTATTGCATGTCCTCTCCGATATCTAAGGAAAGTACATCTTCCGCGAGACTCTGGCGAACTGGAAGATAGGTTTCGGAACACATGGCAAGAGGATTGTCAACATACGTTATGCCGATGACAATGTATCGATAGCGAAATCCAAATTCGTCATGAATAAACTCGACCCAAATGGGTTTCATGTGTATTTCTGTCACCTTTTGCGGGTTATTCAACTTTAAAATGGTAACAGGAAGAGGAATCGGGCTGCTAGAGAAGCTGCCTAGTAGGGAGTTTGGAGGATTTCGGGTCCCTTCAAAAAACTTATACTTTTAGTTTTTTTTTGCCATATAAAGAAACGAAAAGCACACTTTCGCATTCCGATAAATCTCCCAGAACTACAATCTAAAACTCTATTACAGGAAGTGTAAAGGAAATCGAATATGCCTCTTGAGACGGAGGAGAATATTCGTGCTGGTATACAGACGCTGTAAAAAGAAAACCAAAATCTGGATAACGAGAAATCGAGAAACACTGAAAAAGCAAATGTGAAACGGCAGATTTGGAAAGTTAATCCCGCCGAGTTATTTGAAATTTCCCGCCAAAATGTGATGGTATGGACATGACCAGCGTAACACAAGGTGATAGAGAATAACAAAGAAAATATCGTATGATTTCGTCAATGAGTGTAGTAGACAAGGTTTTCGCCTCGAAAATAAAAACTTGATGTACAAAAGAAGCAAGAAAATATTATATAACCATAGACATTACAATTCTATCGCTGAAAAAAATAAAACAATTATGTTCAAAGGCTCGTCTTCATAATCATCAGTACCTAATGACGAAGAGACCGAGTTTTCGCCTCCAACAAAACAAAAAGTAACCTTCAAGCCCTAGATTAAAACCTCTTGATCAGATACTCGCGTCTACGTGAAATCGAGAATAGCTCTCTATTCGACAAGCAAGTATGAGTACTTTATTTATAGCAACTGCAAAGAACTACCGTTTACCGGGCTTAGGCGATCAATAAAAGCAACATGACAAAGAAAATCGATGTGTCACTCTTTTTAAATCCTCATTTGGTCTAGCATTGGGATAGTAAACTGTTGTCCTCAGTTGCCCATGGAACTTTGGAAGATAGAGTTGGAGTTTTAGTGACTGGTTTTTTTAAAAATATTTGCTTGGCGTACCTATCGCCCTGTAAGGCACTGGTGAGCAGATAGAAGTCGAAACAGATAGAATTGCATTGTTTAAAGTCGATTAATGTAAAACATGTTGGTGTTTTCAGTATTATAACAAGTTTTGGATTTGTAATTTTCCCAAACAAAATAATTAAAATTTAAAAATCTAATTTTTACTTAGTTTTACGAAACTGACCTATGTGTGCAAACTCTAATTATTACCCAATATTAAAGTAATCGAATCAATATAATATTTTAGTCGATAGCCGCTTAAGATAACTTTAATAAATATTAACTTTAATAAATATTAACTTCAGACCATTTTCACTTGAAAATAAATTAAATTATCACTAAAGAGAAAAAAAGGTGGTCCTATAAATATAAAATTCAATTGATTATCGGACAGAACATAAAGTAGTTGCAATAATATAGTCAATAAAATGGCATAAATGTCAAACTAAATGGAGAAAATCAACGTTAAAATTGTCTGTCACCTAATTAGAATTCGTTGATTTCATACTGAATAGAGAAAAACTGATCTATTCATCTATTTGCAAACCAGATGCAGAAAAAAAGATTTGTTGATTAGTATCATTACATTTTATTCAATAAATATGCAGCATTTCAAAACATTTATTTTTCAATCTAGACTTTCGTTTGATTGATAAGTGCATCTACCCCTCCATTAATATCTTTCTAAGGCATTGCTGATCCATGATTCGTGATTTATGAGTCTATATTTTAAATCCAGATAAATTATCTTATCATCTAGCTAGATACATTGGTAGAAATATAATTCATCACGGGTTATACAATTAATACAAACGCAAAAAAACACCAATCGGGAGTAGAGAGTAATGGGGGAAAACTATCGGGTATTCAGTATATACATTATCGATATTCGCCCCTGGACAGCACTGCAGGCGGGCGCCAATCAATTCGGGGTCGAATTCACCATAAATAAGCCGAGCTCATTATTTGCAGCGCCCAGAGCTCAACGACCAGGTCATTACAGGTCACCTCTCTCGTAATTCATTACAGCACCGACCCGGAAGAATTCGTCGTCTGCGAGGTCGTCATCGTTGCGTCAACAGAGGAGTCTTGTTTACAGGTGGTTGGTGTTTTTACGACATGCGCTTAAGGAGAGCATTATTAATTGGCGTTTAGCCAAACATGTCGTCATCGACCGTTTCTGTAATCAGTCCTGCGTTTTCTACGAATGGCAGGCTGCTAAGAGAGTTTAGAGAAAAATCCATTTTTTTTTATCTGAAGGTATGAATGACAGTGTAACGGCCCTTAAGTAGCGTTACATACAATCAGCAAATGCATTGATTTCCAGTGAAATACGCTGACACAAATTCAGCTATTATTCTACCTCATGAAGCGATGAATCAGCACGATCGGCCTATATAAACCGGCGAAAAAGCAACCAAAGTATCATTCCTCGAGTGATCACGTCCCCCAAGACAGCGACGGCATACCTCGGTACCCCGGCTTCTTGGTCATCTTTCCTTCCTTTCCACTATCGAGGCGAGAAGCATCAGTCTGCATTCTTACCGACTTGAGCCGTGCCCAGTACGAGATACTAGGAGCACAAGTACAATCCTCATCCATACACCCTCGTAGCTTCAGGCAGATAGCCAATACATTCGCGTCAATATAACCTATTCGAGAAACTTTAGAAACTGACAATATCCAACTCTCAATAAACACCTTCTGATATACATAAAATCGAGTTTTAATACGGAGATAACCCGCAAGTTGACACCACCACCTCACACCGAATAATTTGGAGTCTAGTGAGGGGTGGTCCCTCACAACAGCACAAGCGGATCAATGGCATTGATGTCATCAAAGTGTTTATAAAGAAATAGAAAACGAAACCATTATATTAGCGGAACCATTCCTGCTGAGCAATAATGCGGCTGCTTGGGTTTCATCGAATTGTTAAGAGCTTCTTTCCTTGTTCCGCAATAATTAGGGAACAATTATTTTAATTGTTATTGTCAATTAAGAACATGAGTCATTATTATTGTCAAGTCATGCACAATTGAAGTATATTATTACTAGCGACCCGCCTCTAATTATAATTAGGGTCGGGTCGCTTGTAATAATTTACTAATTAATAAAATTAGAAGTGCGCTTAGCAAGAAAATATGAAGTATATTTATTTTATAATGTTTATTTATTTATAGGTTTTTAAGTATGTCACAAATGAGAAATTTGAATACCGTCAAAATTAATTTTAGTCCTAATTTTATCGCGAAGCAAAGATCGAAAATTGACCAAGGCTTATAGATTCAAATTTGGGTAATTTTAATTGCAAGCGTTAAAATGAATGAATGAATAGACATATATTTATTGTCCGTGTTGTGGTGGTACATTTACAATTACCTGTTTTGGTAACAGATTGACAAATGTACTTATTCGCTAAGTTTATAATTTCTCATTAACTATTAACATTATTTCACTTTCTTACCTATAATATATAACTCATATAAAATAATAATTCATATTAATCCGCATATAGAATAGAAAACGTTTATAATTTAAAATGCGTAATCTTCATAATAAAATTATAAATTTAAAATCCTACTTCCTACTAATATTATAAACGCGAAAGTTTGTATGTATGTGTGGATGTTTGTTACTCTTTCACGCAAAAACTACTGAATGGATTTTAATGAAACTTTACAATAATATAGCTTACACATCAGAATAAGACATAGGCTATAATTGATAAAGATATATGGTTTTCTATCATCATTATCACAATTTTTCATCACCACGCGGGTGAAACCGCTGGGCGCAGCTAGTTTACCTATTATAAACGCGAAAGTTTGTAAGAATGTATGTATGGATGTTTGTTACTCTTTCACGCAAAAACTACTGAATGGATTTTGATGAAACTTTACAGTAATATAGCTTACACATCAGAATAACACATAGGCTATAATTTATAAATATATATAGTTTTATATCATCATTATCACAATTTTCCGGCACCACGAGGGTGAAACCGCGGGACGCAGCTAGTAATTCTATATTCGTATGCATGCCCTCAAAGAAAAATATTCAAGAAATGTGTAAACGATATTTCCAATAAGCCATTTCTTCAGTGCTGTGGCATACCCTTTTCACTTTAAATATTTAATATTTTCAGGTAGGTTGTAATACATTTTTATGGAGTTGTATAAATATACTACTTTAAATAGAGTTAAATTTAGCTTAGGTGCCTGGAGATCATGTTGATTTCTCGTATTGTAGCCGTGTTCTACATTTTTTATGTTAAAATACTGCTGGTAGTTCAACACAAATTTGCAGATTTCCAAGATATATGTATATGGATATGAACGTTAGCGCGAACTTCTTTTTTAAACAGTGGTTTGCATATTTTAGTCGTTGGAATTACAAATTACAAATTAATTTTTTTACAAATAAGAAATTATTTATTGATTTCAAATTGTGAGTAGATTCAATACACAAAAGTCTTAACCTAACTAGGCTGCTGCCTGTTCCAAGGTATGCAATTTATGTTAATTATCCTAAGAAATCTATAATATTATATTTATATAAATAAACAAAATCATACATAATGTAACAGAAATATCCTAATTACCTAATTAAAAATTCGTAAGAAAATGTCATGAAAATTGTCAATAACTTATTATTTTATTTTAAAACATGATAAAAATTAATATATATTTAAATATGTAATAATGTGAATTCCATAGAGGTGTGTATTAAAATTTTTATTTGGGTTTCGCACCAACAACATTTTAGACATATTTTACTAACGCATTACGGATATAGGCCACCAGTGGGCGTTATATAAATTTTTTTTCTCTAAAGTATAAAAATACTTAGCTGATTTTGATAATTTTGATTTTGTTGCTGCTGCTGGATATAAATATGTTTCTAATAATCTAGTCAAAATACCGAAAATGAGCTCCCCTTTATACTTTTAGAGGCAACCGGTATTTTCCCTTATTTAAACCATACTGAACCCAAAAATGCCGGTTGCCCAAGCGAAGTTATGACCGGAAGTGAGATATCCAATATGGCCGCCAATATGGCGTCGAAACCTGAAATTAGCGCTGCAGAGCCCCCCTTTGACGTAGGAACGTGTCCAAAATATCTAGATGTATATTTTTGAGCACGGGGAATTTAAAAAATACTGTAAAAGAACATTGGTCTGGTATTTCAAGATGGCAACCAAGATGACGCCAGCCACATATTGCCCTATTTTGTCGTACAAATGTGCGTGACGCGTCTCGATATATGTTTTTAAAATAAGGATTTCAAAAAATAACTTTAGAAAAACGTTGGGCTAAACTTTAATTCAAATATTTTCGAAAATGGAACAAACAAGGGACTTTTTGGCAACAACAGAAACTAAAGAAGATTACTGTGTGTCTCCAGAATTAAGACAGGTACGTTTGCAGGGAGTGCAGAGTTCTATAGAAGGAACGTTTTCTTTCCTGCAACTGCAGTTCTGTGAGTTACAAAACTCGTTACAATGGCAAACAACAACTTCTGGGCACGCCTTAAGAATAGGCAACCACCCCCGCTCTATAGGAAACAATACAGTTCCCAGACTCCCCCGACTGTTAGTCGGAGAGCACAATCGATTGGCTTGCGCCGCTCGGTGCGCAGACCGTCCAGGAGCGCCAGAGGTTTGATTCCCAGGGGAGACTGGTTGACCCAGTGTCCTACCCAGGTTTGCACCCCATGCGTGAAGGCTATCGGATGGGTGTTGACCCGTGAGTGTGACCGACCCTGAACACATGGGTCATCGTGGCCACCTCATCATGGGCCCGTTAGCTCCCTAAACTCTGACTAACAACTTGCGGTGTCAACTACAACGGGCGAGCCCGTCACCACAGGACGTTTAAACGATTTTTTCGTTCTGTCGCCCTGCAGTGAACGTAGAAGACTTTGGACAGAGCAATCCAACGTCCAGCTACGTCACAACCCGCAAGAAGCCAACGCCTTTACCGCGAGATAGCCAGTAATGTTACCTGGCGGGCCGACACTCGCGCCCTTACTTCCAATTGTGACCAGATTTCTCCGGTCTCTCGATTGGTTCCGAGTTCCAGGTCGCTTGCGCGGTCCTCTCCCTTACGAAGCGGCGAAACGGTGTACGCCGAATATATCGCGGACCAAGGCGTCCTTTGCCCGACTCTGAACCGGGATCGGATGGCCAATGGTTATTTCAAGAGCAGTCGCCGTAAGGTAGGCAACCACCCCCGCTCTATAGGAAACAGTACTGCTTCCAGACTCCCCCGACTGTTAGTCAGAGGGGGTTAACGGTTTAACCCGCTCAGCACTAACCCCTCTGATTTGTAAAATTGCTTCTTCCCGTCTGTTGCAGTGCGGATGGCAAATTCGTTTCTGCGGTTCGACCACCATACCACGCAGCTGGTTGGGGGCCACGGAGAGTTCAGAGCCAAACTATTTGACTTTGGACTTGCCGATGACCCCCGGTGCGCCTGTGGGTATGGTCGCCAAACTGCGGAACACGTAATTTGGTTTTGCCCAATTCTAGCGGCTGCACGGGAGAAATTGATGGATGCAGTGGGCGCGTGCGTTGGGCGTTCTCCGATTTGGTACCCGGATTTGGTCAGTTGTAGAAGCTGCTTCCAGTCGTTTGGCGAGTTTGTGGGGCTCTGGGTGGCTTCTTGGGAAAGCATGAGGCTTCGGGATACCCCCCAGGGGGTACCCTCTTCCTTGGTGGCGTGATTCGGCGGCTACTTCCAGCCCGAAGTGCCCGTCTTTGTGTCCGTCTCTTTACCGCCCCGAGGGGCGTTTCGTTCTTTGCAGGATCCAGGGATTCCTCCCCCCCGTGGCTGCTCCGAGACCTGCCCATGGACAGCGCGCCTTCACGTTCATTGTTCTGGAGCGTCCTCTACCCCGCTTACCGGCTCCTAAATTTACGATATTGTTGTTCTTTTCTCGTTAAATTTGTAATATTTTGTATTTTTTTTTATTTTTTTTTGGAAATAAGTTTTATTTTTTGAATAAATGGGTTCTCGGGGCGGTACGGGGGGGGGGTGGTTTACCCTATTTCACCCCCTGCGCGTTTTACCCTTCTGGTACGCGCAGGGTTGTCGTAGCACGACATCCCGGGCAGACAAGACGACCCTCGTCGTTATAACTGCCCGGGCGGTGGGCGGGGTTTGCTGCCCTCACCTATCGCCTTGAAACTCTTAACTGTTAGTCAGAGGGGGAGCTAATGGGCCCATGATGAGGTGGCCACGATGACCCATGTGTTCAGGGTCGGTCACACTCACGGGTCAACACCCATCCGATGGCCTCCACGCATGGGGTGCGAGCCTGGGTAGGACACTGGGTCAACCAGTCTCCCCTGGGAATCAAACCTCTGGCGCTCCTGGACGGTCTGCGCACCGAGCGGCGCAAGCCAATCGACTGTGCTCTCCGACTAACAATCGGGGGAGTCTGGGAACTGTATTGTTTCCTATAGAGCGGGGGTGGTTGTCTACCTTACGGCGACTGCTCTTGAAATGACCTTTGGCCATCCGATCCCGATTCAGAGTCGGGCAAAGGACGCCTTGGTCCGCGATAGATTCGGTTCACACCGTTTCACCGCTTCGTAAGGGAGAGGACCGCGCAAGCGACCTCGAACTCGGAACCAATCGAGAGACCGGAGAAATCTGGTCACAATTGGAAGCAAGGGCGCGAGAGTCGGCCCGCCAGGTAACTCTGGCTATCTCGCGGTAAGGCGTTGGCTTCTTGCGGGTTGTGACGTAGCTGGACGTTGGATTTGTTCTGTCCAAAGTCTTCTACGTTCACTGCAGGGCGATAGAACGAGAAAATCGTTAAAACGTCCTGTGTTGACGGGCTCGCCCGTTGTAGTTGACACCGCAAGTTGTTAGTCAGAGGGAGCTAATGGGCGGTGACTGCTCTTGAAACGACCATCGGCCATCCGATCCTGGGTGAACAGCCGGGCAAAGGACGCTGTGGTCCGCGATAGATTCGGTGCACACCGTTTCACCGCTTCGTAAGGGAGAGGACCGCGCAAGCGACCTCGAACTCGGAACCAATCGAGAGACCGGAGTAATCTGGTCACAATTGGAAGTAAGGGCGTGAGTGTCGGCCCACCAGGTAACATTCCTGGCTATCTCGCGGTTAAGGCGTTGGCCTCTTACGGGCTTGTGACGTAGCTAGATTGTGGACTGTTTTGCCCCAAGTCTTCTACGTTCACTCCAGGGAGATAGAACGACTAATCGTTAAAATTTCCTGAGGTGACGGGCTCGCCCGTTGTAGTCGACAACCCAAGTTGTTAGTCAGAGTGCACAGTCGATTGGCTTACGCCGCACGGTGCGCAAACCGTCCAGGAGCGCCAGAAGGTTGATTCCCAGGGGAAACTCACCATAGGGCCAGAGTCACACCCAGGCTTGCACTTCATGCGTGGAGGCCGTCGGATAGGTGTTGACCCGTGAGTGCGACATGAACAGAATGGGTCTTCGTGACCAACTCAGCAAGGGCCCTTTAACCCCCTACTACTAGAGTAGTTGACTGTATTGTATTGTATTGTATTTACAAGGACGAACGCAAGTAATTAAAATACAAAATATTGTGAGTAAATCCCAGATAATAACACAAATAGTTACACATGGCTACATCCTGGGTCCATTTCTGTTCCTTGTGTACATAAATGACATACCAGATTGCGTGATATCAGATTGTAATGGAATTACCCTTTATGCAGATGATACTTCTTTAATTTTCAGCGATGCCAACTTAAAAACTTTAGTCAAGCGAATTGATGCTACGGTGAAAAAGTTAGGTACTTGGTTCCACGTAAATCGACTATCCCTTAATTCCTCGAAATTAAACTCAATTAATTTTTCTCCTCGGCCGTCTCAAGATAATGTCATTTGCATCCGCTACGGTGAAAATGCACTTAAACACGTTGACCATGTTAAATTTTTAGGTATCCATTTAGATAGTAAACTCCAATGGTCAACTCATTTAGATGAATTGAGTGTAAAAATAAGTAGTGGCACGTTTGCCATTAATAAAATTAAAATTCTATGCGGCTTTGAAGCCGCAAAGTCTGTATACTGTGCTTATTTCCATTCATTAATAACTTATAGCCTTATGTACTGGGGAATGGCGCCAAATTCAGCTAGAATATTCCGACTTCGGAAAAGAGTAATTCGCAATTTATTTACAATATCATCGCTAACATCTTGCAGGGCGTATTTCATTGAATCTGGTATCATAACAATGTATGCCGCTTATGTATACCAGGGTATCATGTAAGCAAGAAAAAACATCAATACTAATTTGAAAAAATCGTATATTCATTCGCATAACACGCGGAACAAACAAGACACGGCCCGGTGGCATAGTGGTTAGGTCGCCTGATCTTACATTGTAAGGTCCCGGGTTCGATTCCCGGCTGGGTCACCATTTTCCGTTGGGATCAAATTAACGGAATTGTATTTTCAATTCTGTCGATCGAATGCAATAACAAGACACACACTTACACACATGTTACACGCACACATACATATAACACGTCATAGTAGGGTTGGTTGTAAGAGATTGTCATATGACAATAAACCCGCCCATTGTGACATTTCACAATAAAGAGTATAAACAAACAAACTGGCGTCCTTACAAAGTACGACTGAGTAAGGTTAGAAATAGTTTCCTGTACTAGTCCGACCCTTTTTATAATAAGATTCCATTGTGGGTCTTGGAGACGTTAATTTTAAGAAAAAGGTCCAGGACATTCTTATCAAGAACCTAATTTATTCTATTAGGGACTTGGACAATATTGAATTTCCTAATCTTTCATGATTACTTTTATTAAAATACAATATATTTAAAAAAAATATTGACTATATATTCAATAATTTTGATAATCGGAGATGGATTATATTAATAAAATTTATATTGACTATTTCTATTGCGACATTTCTACTGTTGTAATCATATATTTGTAATATTTTTAATTTGACTATTTTATAAATGACTATTCGTTTATATATTTTAGCATCTCAAATAGTTTTTTAAAGGATCTTATATTTTTATTGTAAATTTATTTAATAATTATTTATCCGCTTTAAAAAAATGACAATCTGTATACAAATATATTATACCACATAAGGTATAACACATTGTCTTGTAAAAAGACTATGCCAAGAGTAGGGATTCCTACCAACGGGTTTATTTTATTAAATAAAGAAATACAATGAAATAAGAAATACAAAGTTTATGATCAAGGCAATAAAACATTACGATTGTCTATAATTGATTTTTAAGTATTTTAGATAACGTTGCCTGATTATAACTAACGGACTACGCCTTATTTGAAGTATATGACGAATTAAAATTGAGGTATACTCGTAGATTATACCGATTTGTACTAAGCAACAAATGTTACCAAGGAACCATTTGTCGATTTAAAACTAAGTACTTACATATAGTTTAAGTTTACAGTGCACACTTAATGTCTAGTCATTAAAAGTCTGCCTTAGAACAGGCCTAGGCCTAGTTAGGCGACTGTGTCAAACATTAAATATAATGTCGCATCAATTTCTTGCTAACATCTTACTTACAAATATGACATTAATTATTTACTAGATGTGTTACTAAAATAAATAAATACATAAATAAATTGAGTATTCGTGTGTCGCCTTCACACGTCTCTCGGCGGCGCCAGACACTCTCACAACGAATACGTATTTTCTTACTTACTCAGTTAGTCAAATAGGGAGGGATTTCTGCTCCCTGAGCGAAGTTAAATAAAAGCAAAATAACCTGTTTGCGTTACGAATTCATCAAATACCGACACATGTCTGCAGGCTGTATAAAATGTCCGCTCTCGTGTTTGCTATTCAAGTCAGACTCCCAACTCTGCTAATTAAGTGAGAAGCTTTCTTAAGCGCGCTATGAAAACATCTTCTGCGAACAATTAGGAGGACGTGAGGGCGGAGCATTCACGCGTGTTCGGCTTCATAATGAGTAGTATTACGATAACGAGCCCATTTTCTTCTTTCCGGCATATTATGTCTGCTCTACTGACAGACGCAGACGTCATAAGATCAGAAATGGGTCATGTGATGTCCATGAGATTACAAGACCCTAAACTCATAGGTATTGTAAAATTTTCTTACAAAAAGGTGAGCTTATTAGTGTAATATCTTCCACTTAACTCATGCTTCAGTAAAAAAAATGGTCGCCATTTATGCTGATATCAAAATGAACCAGAGACTACCTAAACACTAATCTAAAACTGAAATTAACCAGTAGAAGGGTTGACAGGAAAAGGGCGGGAAGTAATTAAAGATGGCGGAGACGTCACATTACGTTTTAGACGAGAGTCGTACGTTGAACATGGCACCTGTAGGCGACTGACGAACGATTAACGGTAGCTAGTTCCAGAATCTTAAAGCAGTTACTGCAAATAAATTGTTGGTGCTATTGGATTGGTGTACAGGGAACATTATCGTACCATTTTCTGCCGATAGAGGAAGGCCGTCGGATAACATTAAGGTTAACTGATCGTAGAGATATGATCATTGCTGAGTTCAAAATACCATATAAGGTTATAGCCGCTCCAATTTTGAAGTCGCACCAATTTAATGAGCACCTCTCCTTCAAATCCTGATACGCAATATCCGTATAGTCGATTACCGGTAGAGTGGACACTGACATGGTTTTCGTAGAATTTCGAAGAAAACGCTACAAACGCCTAAGTGCGTAGATGATTGTCAGATCTAAGGTCTTCACTTGGGTTGACTAGTTCGAAAAGTCGCCACTCCATGACGCAATAAGAAAGTAAATAATCCCTTCAAATATAAATGCGAAGTACGAAACGTAATTTGTATTATTAATATTTATTTATTTACCAAAACGTTTTTAACATTACAAAAAGAAATAATATTCCAAATCGTTAATTATATTTTCTAGTCTATCATTTCTAGACTATCACTTTTTAAGTCCCTAATTGTTCTTGATAATATATGAGATATATGTGAGAACGCTGTCGAATACGGTTATTAAATTTGAAGCCCATATTACGTACATAAATATAAATCTCCTTGAGACGGTACTGTGAAGAGCGACCCATATGCCGATCCAAATTACATCTTTTCCCATATTGAAATGGTATTAGAAATTGATCGTTGTAGTACATTTACAGATTATTTCTAGTAATGTATACCATTTCTGCTTGAATACACAGTAGTTGCCTTTTATATAGCGGGCTAAAATATTGGGAAGGCTTATTTATTAAGAATTTGCAGATTTTATTCTAGATGGAGGCGGAGTCAAAAGTGAGCTTTCCCTGTACGAGGACGGGTTATGTTTAGGTATCACTACAGTTCTATCGGGTTCTCAGAGTCTCAGATTTCGCCACTTTTCACATAAATGCCACTATTTTTAGATGTTGGCAATGGGCCATATTTAGTATAGAAAGATCTGGCCAGTAAAGAATACGTGAAGTTTTGGTGGGACGGAGAAGCAGAATCCTACATATGCATTCTGTAACCTCTGAGTTCGTCTTCCGTCTGCTTAGCGGATTCCGTCTGCTTTGGGAGCTAATGGGCCCATGCTGGGTTGGCCACGAAGACCTATTCTGTTCAGGGTCAGCCACCATCACGGGTCAACACCGATCCGACGGCCTCCACGCACGAGGTGCGAACCTGGGTAGGACTCTGGCCTTGGTCAGTTTCCCCTGGGAATCAAACCTCTGGCGCTCCTGGACGGTCTGCGCACCGTGCGGCGCAAGCCAATCGATTGTGCACTCTGACTAACATATTGAGATGTCAACCACAACGGGCGAACCCGTCACCGCAGGACGTTTTAACGATTCATCGTTCTATCGACCGTGCAGTGAGCGTAGAAGACTTTGGACATTACAAATCCGACGTCTAGCTACGCCACAACCCGCAAGAAGCCAACGCCTTTACCGCGAGATAGCCAGTATGTTACCTGGCGGGCCGACACTCGCGCCCTTGCTTCCAATTGTGACCAAATTTCTCCAGTCTCTCGATTGGTTCCGAGTTCGAGGTCGCTTGTGCGGTCCTCTCCCTTACGAAGCGGTGAAACGGTGTGCACCGAATCTATCGCGGACCAAGGCGTCCTTTGCCCGGCTGTTCACCAAGGATCGGACAGCCGATGGTCATTTCAAGAGCAGTCGCCGTAAGGTCCGCAACCACCCCCGCTCTATAGGGGTGAAGATCCTGGGTGAAGAGCCGGGCAAAGGACGCCGTGGTCCGCGATAGATTCGGTATACACCGTTTCACCGCTTCGTAAGGGAGAGGACCGCGCAAGCGACCTCGAACTCGGAACCAATCGAGAGACCGGAGAAATCTGATCACAATTGGAAGTAAGGGCGCGAGTGTCGGCCCGCCAGGTAACATTACTGGCTATTTCGCGGTTAAGGCGTTGGCCTCTTACGGGATCGTGACGTAGCTAGATGGTGGACTGTTCTGTCCTCAAGGCTTCTGCGCTCACTCCAGGGAGATAGAACGACTAATCGTTAAAACTTCCTTAGGTGACGGGCTCGCCCGCTGTAGTCGACAACCCAAGTTGCTTTGCGGATGCATGAACTATATATAGTCGCTGTAGTCGGAGATAGGCCCCACCAATAAGTCCATTAACAAAATCATAAATAGTTCATTATCAGCTACCGACCGATCAGTCTCTTGAGTACAATATCGAAAATTGTGGAAACGGTAGTAAAGAAACGCATCGTTGCGTTTATCGATGAAAACAATATTTTTTCACCAGCGCAATACGGCTTCAGATCAGGTATGGGTACTCAGGACGCGATGGCATTTCTCACGGAAAAAGTGGTGAAAGCGCTTGACGAGGGAGAAAAATGCTTAGCTGTGTTTCTAGATCTTGCGAAAGCATTTGACACCGTCTCCCATCGTATTTTATTTGCTAAACTCGAAAACGCTGGAATTCGCAATTTGTCCAAAAAATGGTTGATTAGTTACCTTACTGGCATGACTCAGAAAACTAGACTAGGAGAGACGTTAAGTTTTCAAGCCACAATTAAATTTGGCGTTCCACAAGGAAGCGTACTCGGTCCGTTGCTGTTTCTGTTATATATCAATGACTTACCTAACGTCGACTTAGAAGGGGGCGAAGCTTTGATGTTTGCAGATGATACTGTTATTATCTTTAAAGGCAGATCATGGCAAGAGGCATATATTAAGGCTGAACGCGGTCTTTGCCGAGTAAAGCACTGGCTCGATCACAACCTACTTACTTTGAATATAGCTAAAACAAAACATATGACATTCGCCATCACTAACATCAATCGCCTCCAAGGTAGTATGCCAAACCTTCACTTACGCGACTGTGTACATGCTGACTACAATTGCCCTTATTGTCCATATACGACTATTGAGAAAGTGAGTAAAATAAAGTACCTTGGAGTTATTGTAGATGATAAGCTCAACTAGAAGGACCACATACAGGGTACTGCATCAAAAGTCCGCCAACTTAATCACATATTTAAGGTACTAAGGAGTGTAATCTCAAAACCCTTAATCAAAACCATCTATTACGCTTTAGTCAATAGTATACTATCATATGGGATCCTTGGATGGGGTGGCGCGTCACATTTAGCTCTAGATCCCTTAATTAAGGCTCAAAAGTCAATAATTAGGGTAATAAATAAAAAGCCTTTTAGGTTCTCCAGCGACCACTTATTTAAAGAGTTCCGAGTCCTAGACATACGCCAATTATATGTGAAAGTATCGACAATATTTTATTACACCCACACAGAGCGGCATATGATTAAATCTCATACTATCAGAACACGCGCAGTTACAGCCAAGCAACATGATGTTTCCCTTATGAAAACTAAATTCGCCCAACGACATTTTTCTTTTCTAGCTGTCCGACTACACAATAGAATACATTCGGAATTAAAAGTGAAGTTAGATACCATATGAGGAAGAAAAATTATGACGTTGATTGAGCTAGGAAGAAACGAAACGGAGAAATTAGTTAATTATAGTGCTGTATAAGAATACCAAACTACATAAAATTACTACTTTAAGTATATGTATAGATTATATGTATAAATGTATATATGTATATATGTGTATGTATATGTGTAGATGTATATGTTTATATGTGTATGTGTATATATGATTATTTATTATTATTATGTATATTATGTTACTAAATTATAAGGAGGTATATGTAAAATTTGTGTAAATATAGAGCTACCACGTAAAGCAATGCTACATTATGTCACGCTTACCAACTAAAAAAAAAAATAAGGAAAAAAAGAATAAATAAAAGTCTTCCTTAGTACGGGCATTACTCCAGCAAGGTAGATTTTAATCTTATTAATCTAGTATTATAAATGTGTGTGAAATATTAATAAATAAATAAATAAATAAATTATACATTATTGTACACTGAATATGACCTACGGCGTACCACAAGGAATTATACGTATGTCTATACGTTTCCTAATGTAAATAAATAAACTGTGCGAATTACTGCCCAATAAAACTATTACTTACGCAGATAATACCGTGATTCTTTTTCAGATAATGTCTTTGCAAACTGTTTTTGAAACGGCAAATGAGGATACGGAATCTTAAAAATGTTGTCTTGGCGAATCAGCTGTAATTCTCAATATTAAAAAAAAAACAATATATATGACATTTTCTGCGACAAAACCTGGACAAGACGCTAGAGAAGTAGGTTTAGTAATTCACGACTGCGACAAAATAAACCCATGCTCATGCACGAGTATTGATAGAGTGAATTCATTAAAATACCTCAGGGTTATTGTTTGATAATTATCTGCGCAGGGCATATCAATTATTCAGCACAATTAAAATAATATACAATTTGCCAGACAATATTATACTATGGTATAATAAGAAGGGGATGTTGCTCAAAGGCTATACTAGAACCTCTATTTGTAGCGCAAAAATATATTTTAAAACCATTTTACAAGGACTGTTTAGATATTAATCGGATCTGCTCTTTCAAAAGGCAGCTCATGGAAATTGTGTCTTAAAATAATAAAGAAAAGTTTTTGCAATTATTTATTTTTGTTTATTTATATATTGTTATATACGTATATATAATATAAAGTATATCTATACTAATATTATGAAGAGGTAAAGTTTGTGACGTTGTAGGAAGTAATCTCTGGATCTACTGAACCGATTTTGAAAATTCTTTTACCAATAGAAAGCCACGTTATTTGTGAGTGTGATAGGCTATATATTAATTCGAAAAATGAAAATACTTTTTCGTGATAGACGGATTTGTAAAGTAAGTCGGAGAATAAACGGTCGAACGAAAACGTTTCCAACTAACGCTACCTTAACGATGAGAGATATATGATTAAGTTCTAGAGAAAAGTTATAGAGCTTGATAATGCCTACAAAAAAGTTAGCGAAGGCATATGTCTAACTTTTATATTTAGGTAACAAGAAGTAGTGTTTTTTATTTAAAAAAAAATTAAATCATTAGGTCATATTTATTGGTCATATTATTAACAATTATGAATTTCTATCAAAATAAGTAAATTTATCGTCTCAAGTGTCTTCTTGTGAGTGCCTTATACACTCACAAATAAGGCACTCACAAGAAGACACTCACAAAAAACGGTATTATAATCAAATTGGCATGCAAATACATACATACATACATATGCAGTAAAAAAATAACCCTTCTTTTGGCAGTCAGCAAATAAATCATAACACTCAGTACTAACAAAACAACACTCATAATTTCATCACAAGTAAAAAGTTTTACCGCCCAACGAAGTGGGCACGGGTCAGCTAGTATTGAATATAGGTAGATACGTTTTCTATATTTGTTTTTGTGTGTGTATGTGTATATATATTTTTTATATGTATGTGTATTTATATATAAATGTATATATTTATTATATTGCCTATGTAGGTAATCATCCATTTATTGTTTTATTATTTGTTTACTAACTAACATTAGATGTCTTTTCTTCAAATTTTCTTAATTATGTTGCTAAATATTTTCATTATTTTAACCGAAAGTTTATAAAAATGTGTACTATGTAACACATATAAGACTGGTATCACCCCAGAACAGACTGTAGTCAAGTGGAGCTGATAAAATCCATCAAATCTGTACTTTTTTTGATTCGCAAACAATGATTAAGTATTTGCTCTTTTCTACACTGTATTATTTATGTCAACATTGTAAATTTTTATTTTGGATTTTAATAAATAAATAAAATAAAATATTTCAATGGGCTGGAAGTTCAGTTACTCTTTGTCAAATTGATTTTGGGTCGTGTGAGATGATAAAAATATTTTTCCAAGTCGAAAAATGCTAGAGAACACGGAGAGCTGGACTGGCGATTATTATGACGTGACCCAAATGAAAACCACTTTTGCTCAAAGGTTTAAGAGGCTTAAGCCTGTATGACTGAAGCCTGTAAGCCTAATGACTCCTTAGTCTTAGACTTTGGCATCCTTCGTCCGTCTTGCCACTCGGGATCGGGTGAGCCGGAATGGGTCATTTTAAGAGTGGCATGGCAACAGGTCAAGATCCACCCCCGCCGCTGCTTAAGAAACAGTTTATTTACATAGTCTCCAGATTTCTTCAGTAATTAATCACACAGTACACACTCGAATGGTTTACTCAGCACGATGCGCAAACCGTCCAGTATCGCCGGAATGCAATCCCCAGGGAAACCGATACACCAGCAGTAAAGCCCGAGACGCGAGAGTCTTTACCGGGGTAGTCCCTCATTCGGAGAGGCTACTGAATAGGAGTTGAATCGTGAGTTAGGCCGACCCTAGAACAAAATTAATTTTAATGGCTTAGACTGCACGAAACCGTTCGCTACTAAACGTTAAACAGTGAGTTTTGTGTGCACGGCGGAATTTAAAAACTCTTTCCCGCCTTCTTCCACTGCCAGTGGCGGATTTGCTCTAAGGCCCAGTAGGCCCGGGCCTAGGGCGGCCAGATATTAGGGGCGGCCAATCTTGGCAAAATTGGCAAAAAAATCACTCATGATAACAAGAAATAACTTAAAGTACCTAAATATCTAAAAACTCATGTACATTACGTACATATAAAATGTACGTATAAGTTATTTTGTACATATAAGTGATTTAAGAATAATATTAATTTTATTACTAATCTGACGAAACTAAGCGCGTTATTGTATCAAATTACCGGCCTATCTCAAAATTATCCACATTTGCGAAGGTTTATGAAAAAATTATATGTGATTCTATCCTTACATACATTAAAAAACATATAAATAATGAACAGCACGGTTTCTTCCCGGGCAGGTCAATCGATACTAATTTAGCTGTATTTACGGAGTATTTAAATAAGAATATGGACAATCGAATACAAATTGACACCGTGTATACGGATTTTGCCAAAGCATTCGACCGCGTAAATCATGACATATTATTAAAAAAGATTTACTCTATTGGTATAAGAGGTGACCTTTACAGATGGCTAGTATCGTATATTAAAAATAGGTCACATTGCATCTCCATCGGTTCTGTTATGTCACAATGTGAATTGATACCTTCTGGTATCCAACAGGGATCACATTTAGGACCTATACTTTTTATTCTGTACGTTAGCGACATCGGTGAATGCTTCAAACATTCAAAATTCCTGATGTATGCAGATGACTTAAAGATATATAAAATTATTAAATCTGAAAACGATTGTGTTCTCCTCCAGAAGGATCTCGACTCTTTGGAAATATATTGTAACAAAAACAGGATAAAAATGAATGTAGCAAAATGTTTCCACATAAGCTTTACGCGAAATAGAAACAAGATTAACTATTCATCATCAGATCGATGACATTCCTATCGCGACGTGCACTTCTATTAAGGACCTGGGTGTAGTTTTAGATGACAGATTAAGCTTTCGGGCTCATATTGCAGCTATTGCCGAAAAATCTAGTAGAATGCTTGGCTTCATAATTCGCGCATCGAAACCATTCACCGATCCATTAATATTGAAGGTATTATACAATGCGTTTGTTCGATCTCACCTTGAGTTTGCTTCTCCAATATGGTCTCCCTATTATCAGGTCCACATTAACAGACTGCAAAATATCCAAAATAAGTTCGTTCGATACTTAAATTTCAAGACGAAAAGTTATTGTAATACTACTAATGAGGCGGCCTTACTATTTAAAATAAATTCGCTATGTTATCGGCGCAACTTGAATGATGCTCTGTGCCTCTATAAAATAATGAACGGTATATTCGATTGCTCTGACCTGGTGGGAGCGATCAATATTAACGCCCCAATGAGGACCACACGCCAATTTGACCTGTTTCGATTGCCGCGCTTTAAAACTAATGCATCAAGGAATGGAGTACTCACACGCTGTTGTGAGCTTTATAATACCCATTTAAATGGTATTGATATCTTTAATAATTCCATAATCACTTACAAATACTCCGTAAATCAAACCCTAACCGATACAATAAGCTGACTTGGTTTTTAGCTATTTTTATTGATTATTATTATTATTATTATTATTATATTTTATATACGCCATTACTAATATCATACCCGCTCACACTCCACACTTACACGCTCAACACACTCCCACAAACACATAAACACACCCTGCATACTCGACTCTTATGTACTTCTAAAATTGAAAAAAATTAAAATTGAAGGTACGTTAGTTTTATTAAGTAGTTAAAAAAAAAACGTCATTTATGTAATTGTATTGAAATCCGTAACCGGTTTTATTTGTTGTAAATCTGCATACATTTAAAAAAATATTATTACTGTAATACTGTGTGATTTCTCAATAAAGAATTGAATTGAATTGAATTGAATTGAATTAAAAGTCGAAGAAAAAACCAAAGCATTGCAAATGGTTTCTACTGACTTAGAAGACAAATTTTCAGAAGAATGCCTCCATTTTCGCGCTCACTGCAGAATAAAAAATGAAGACCTGAACAGTGCTGTCAGTGCTGTCAGTTTGTTGAAATGGTTACGAACTGAAGGTCTTCAAACCATTTACCCAAACGTAAGATATTGCTCTACGTATGTGTGTGTGTACTCCCGCCAGTAACTGTTCTGGAGAATGATCGTTTTCTTGTTTGCGACGAGTTAAAAATTATTTACGCACAACAATGACGGAGCAAAGGTTAAACGATCTTGCTTTGCTTAACATAGAAGCTAATTTTTTAAGGAAATTGGATTGCGAAGATTTTGCTGCGCTTAAGTGCAGACGAGTTTTATAACACATTGTAAAATACTTATTATAACATTTAGCACCTGCTCTCCTATACCTATTACACACCTTTCACCATTTTAATAAACAATTAATTTTTCTGTTTCCCATTGGATTAATCAGTTATACCCGCTCATTTAATAAAGCCTGAATATAATCAAATATATAACCCGCCGGAATGGATGCTTGTAGACCGAGATAAAAAAAAAAAAAGAGTTTAGTTTTTGTTTTCCTTCCCCTTTCTTTCTTCTAATTTTTTTTTCAAAGAAAGTAGCTACAATAAGTAGCAACATTTCTAATTTATTTGTTTCTTTTGTTTGTTTTTCAATCATGGAATTTCATGTATAAGGCTGCACAATATGAGCACTGCCATTGTTTATAATAATTTTTCTTGTTCTTTGTTTTATTACTACATTATAATATGTAAGTATACACGTTAGGCAGCACAGTTTAGCTGCATATTCCTAATTTAAAAAATAATATCATATGTTGAATAGATTTTGAAATGCCTTGTTGGATTAATAATATACCACATTGTGTACCTACGCGTCGCACAATACTTGATAATTTATAATAATTTAAGTTTTTTTTTCTTATGTACCAATCTTTCTTATCCCGCTTAAAATGTAGCATACAGACAGAACATAAGCACCAGTTTTTGACCCCAATCACATAGGAAATTTAAGAAGTCGGAAAATACATTTATTTTCTTAAAGAATAAAAACAAAGTTTCGAACTGAATTGTAAAGCGAAGATATGATAACACACACATGGTTACATATATTAGAGCCTCTCCTTCTCTCACCACCTATCCTAGTATTCCAGTAAAAAACTGAGCTAGATAATTGAACGAGATGATGCCGCATGACTTTTCACGTTCCAGACAATATTTGGAAAATTGGACTTAACTAACCAGACGTGTCCAGTGACATTCGGCAAGGCGGGAAGCAAACCTCAAACATCGAGCCAAGCTGCAAAATACCATAATGAAGGCAATGCTGACCGAATAAACCAGCCCATAAATCCACGGACCATAATTCTGCCAGCCAACCAGTATGGACATCCGAAGCCAGGATACCTACTCCAGTCTAGAGGTAAAGATACATTTTCCTATCTCTATATGACAACCAGGACGGCATTCACGATAGACGACATCCGATAGGCGAGGACCGCAGGAGCGTTCCCTATCAATAGGAACATTATCACTAAACCAGGTGGACCAGGATGCGAAGTCACACAAACCAGACCGCAAGTAACCTCCACATATACTATTACCATCAACATGCAAATAAGGACGCTTTAAGTGCCATTTTAGCATCAGCGTAGTGTGTACCCAGTGAAGTGAAGTAGTGTTCTCTGGAATGGACAGGGCATTTAGGCACGAAAATCACCTTCCTTATTACACCCGCTAGCCACAACGCACCGGACTTTTCAAACAAGCGACGTGTAAAAATCTGAATTTCTTCCGTGCACACAGACTTGAAACAGCTAGTGTAGCACCATGATCTCATCCCAAGTAGAAGCTCTGCATAAATTTTCCACCGGACTTTTTTTAAACAAGCAAAGTGACGCAATTTGCCAAGCAGCAGCCCACTTATTATGTTCTTCGAGTTGCCTCGATTAAGATCATCACGACACAACATCAGAAAACTAGGCAACCTACTAATGCTCGCCTATTTTTTCCGCAATTCCAAGGTACGGCTCATCAATCGACCACCACGAGACACGCTGTGGCCTTACCCAAGGCCCTACGACGCGCATACGTCGATCTCCAAGCAGCGACCCCACCGAGAGAGCGACGCAGCAACCAAACGATACGCCACGCGCTACGCCCCAGGAGAAGATCAACCCGTCAATCATGTTAACCCTGTTACGGACAGGCGACATCTTTCACGGCTGAATTCTTTCCCTATTTTCAGTTCCTGACTTTCTTAACTCCAATCCTGATATGAGTAAGCGTCATATACTGCAGTCAAAGAAAAGCTTATGCATTTTTTGGGTTCAAAAATACTTGTCAAAAAATCATTTTCTCTCGTTTAGTTGTTTATTTTTTTATTATTTTCAAAATATCATGATTTGTATCAACCCTTGCAAACAGGGCAAATCTCTTCATTATCATTATGTACTTATTCTTATTTTTTACTGTTGCCAATATTTATTACATTAGCGGCTACGCATCGTAGCATGTAGGGGTTAGTGTACAACACCTCGTAGCATTATATTTTTAACATTATTTGCTTATGTGGATCACCGGGGGCGGTGATTAGGTCTCTATCCGGCAATGTTAGGGCCTAGCTTTATTGTAATCAAACTTTAATTTAAATAGTCTAAATAATCAAATCAATTAAATTTGTCATCGCGCAGTAGACGCGATACATCGAACATCTTACCGTATATAGGCGACAAGTCGCGCACGTCCCTAATGAATTTTAAATCGAGTAAGGTAGAATATTTTTATATAGAGAAGAGAAATCTTCCTTTTTTTTTTGGCTGGCAACCACCGAAGAGGACGGTCGACAAGAGACCGGCCGCTCCGCCCTTGGCGGGCGCGGCCGGCTACCGCCCAATTAATTATTCATTTTGTGCCATCAGTCGTCAGTCGACACAGTCTAGAGCTAAATTTTGTGAACTCTAAAATCTATAACTAAACTCAGTTCAACATCCGGGCAGGACCTCAGCGGATTCCATACCTTATACAGGCAAGTCTTCTATCTGTAACCATTAGCTTCCCCTCATAAAGTCAGATTTTAAAAATAATAAATTTAAATTAAAAGATTGTTTTAAAGCCAAATCCCCCGTAAATTACCGTTGCCATATCTTCGTTGGCGAATAAATTAGAGTCATATAAATCAAAATTTATTAAATTGAGTACGTCGAAATAGAGGTAGGTAGTGCGTGGGATGTGCTATAATTCCCGGTGTCTAAGCATCGCATCCCGTCTTCTCGCCTCAATCGATTTCTCTAGTACCATCTAAATATTGAATCCAAAATAATAATTTAAAATTTAAAATCGTATCCGGGGAGCAGGCGCTAAAAAATCTAGAAGCAACCTTCCAATAACTCCCGCGGGTAGCAGTGTCTTCCTTCTCTATATTCCAGAACCCAAAGTACCTGTCCAAAATCCCACTTCGCCGAATTAAGCCCTGAAAATTGAAAGGCTGTAACGTTCAGTTTTCCACGAATCTAATTTTAGAATTTTTGTTAATTCCAACTACTCGGATTCGCCATATGCTATGGCCTAGCTTTCATTTATTATAATTAAAATAAAATATGTTACTCTGTCAAATAAACCTTTCATTTTGGTTAATTAATCATTATTTAGCGAATTAAAGAAATCGAGACGGTACCTAAAAATACCGCCGGGTCAGAGCGAGCAACAGTCTCGTAGGTACCCGACTAGCACTGGACAGGGTAATGTTTCAGGGCAAGGAATAAATAAAGAATAATTTTATAAAAGAAACTTTGAAATTATATATTTTAATTTTATCATTTAGCGGAGAAAAGAACCGCAGTACATTATTTAATTATAGCAGCATCTGCTGGTTTAGAGCGCACCTAGATTCAAATAGTATTTTCTCGTTTTTTTTAAATATAATTATCTAGCAATTATTTCCAATAAATTCATTAGACGATTTATCCATTGATTTATGTAAGAGCGCGGACCGGGACCGGGGCCGAGCGCTCCAAGCGGGCGCGATCGACGCGCGCCGGCGCAGTACCTCGTCGGTACACCGATAGAGGGCGCGGTGAGTAAATCATAATATTCGATCTCGTCGCCGCAGCGCACTAAACTTGATATCGCTTCTTCTTCTTCTTTTAGTCCTCTCACAAGATATATCGAAATTCATTTTATAATAAAACATAACTAGGGTACTTGAGCGTCCATTCAGTTTGAATGCTCTCGACTTTAGGACGACGTCAATACAGGATTTTAACCACCCCTGAGCACGACTGAGCTACCGTGGTATCCTTGGCGTCGCTCCACTCCCACGCACAAAGGTACATAACTTCCCAGGCGGAGGGAGGCCCTTTGCATTTGTTTATGTGGTCTATCATCTATTTCTCGCATGTGTAGCTGGCGCCTCTACAAATAAATAAACTTTTATCGTTACACAAAGCAAGCCCTAAATACAACATTATATCTAATTTTAATTAGACACATAACAAGGTATATCTATATGCATTAGATATAATGCGAGAAAATATGAACATCTCTGAGTAAAGAAGCAGATTTTATTGAATTCGAACGCTGAAGTGTAGGAATTTACATATTTTTTATTTTTTGAATCCTCAAGAATACCACCGCTCCCTCCTACCTAACCGAAAAAATCACTCGCTTAGGAAGTCAATTCTTCCGTTCCGACTATCGTTCCAGTCAAAATAGTAAAATTGCGATTCCTACACATAATTTTTCTTTTGTTAAATATTCCTTCACCGTTCATGCAGCTAGACTATGGAATATTAGAAACGCACCAACGATTTCTACTTTTCAAGTGTCTCTAAAAATGTATTTCATATCCCTAAATTCCTAGTTATCCTACGTCCCATTCCAACTCCCATCAACTCTACTGGAACCAAAATTCTTTCATTTCCACGAAGGTTGGCTGTAAGAGATATTAATTTTATGTTTGGTTTTAAAATTTGCAATAAAGAATTGCTATCTATCTACATATCTACGCAGGCAATAAAGAACTCCTATAATTTAAAATTTGCTCTCCTATTTCATTAAACCTGTACCCCATTAAATCTGTAATTGAAACTTCTTGGCGTAAAATGAAAATGTCGAGAGTGATCGCTGAAAAGAAATATAAATACTCTTCGAGGAAAAATAAAGCACGTGTCCCACCGAGATTAGGTTTCAAAAGGAACCTAAATCAATCCGAGAAGCACGAGTCTTGGTCGACATTTAAATAAAAGAAGTAAAAATAAAAACGAACAACTTCGCCTCACTTCTGGCCTTTCGCCCTTCGAGCATCTCAAAACTTTTTGCCTCCGACATTCTTTTGAAATATCAATATATTTACAAATTTGTATACAAATAGCTATTCTAGGAAGTGCGAAAGGATTAATATTATTGCATGTCCTCTCCGATATCTAAGGAAAGTACATCTTCCGCGAGACTCTGGCGAACTGGAAGATAGGTTTCGGAACACATGGCAAGAGGATTGTCAACATACGTTATGCCGATGACAATGTATCGATAGCGAAATCCAAATTCGTCATGAATAAACTCGACCCAAATGGGTTTCATGTGTATTTCTGTCACCTTTTGCGGGTTATTCAACTTTAAAATGGTAACAGGAAGAGGAATCGGGCTGCTAGAGAAGCTGCCTAGTAGGGAGTTTGGAGGATTTCGGGTCCCTTCAAAAAACTTATACTTTTAGTTTTTTTTTGCCATATAAAGAAACGAAAAGCACACTTTCGCATTCCGATAAATCTCCCAGAACTACAATCTAAAACTCTATTACAGGAAGTGTAAAGGAAATCGAATATGCCTCTTGAGACGGAGGAGAATATTCGTGCTGGTATACAGACGCTGTAAAAAGAAAACCAAAATCTGGATAACGAGAAATCGAGAAACACTGAAAAAGCAAATGTGAAACGGCAGATTTGGAAAGTTAATCCCGCCGAGTTATTTGAAATTTCCCGCCAAAATGTGATGGTATGGACATGACCAGCGTAACACAAGGTGATAGAGAATAACAAAGAAAATATCGTATGATTTCGTCAATGAGTGTAGTAGACAAGGTTTTCGCCTCGAAAATAAAAACTTGATGTACAAAAGAAGCAAGAAAATATTATATAACCATAGACATTACAATTCTATCGCTGAAAAAAATAAAACAATTATGTTCAAAGGCTCGTCTTCATAATCATCAGTACCTAATGACGAAGAGACCGAGTTTTCGCCTCCAACAAAACAAAAAGTAACCTTCAAGCCCTAGATTAAAACCTCTTGATCAGATACTCGCGTCTACGTGAAATCGAGAATAGCTCTCTATTCGACAAGCAAGTATGAGTACTTTATTTATAGCAACTGCAAAGAACTACCGTTTACCGGGCTTAGGCGATCAATAAAAGCAACATGACAAAGAAAATCGATGTGTCACTCTTTTTAAATCCTCATTTGGTCTAGCATTGGGATAGTAAACTGTTGTCCTCAGTTGCCCATGGAACTTTGGAAGATAGAGTTGGAGTTTTAGTGACTGGTTTTTTTAAAAATATTTGCTTGGCGTACCTATCGCCCTGTAAGGCACTGGTGAGCAGATAGAAGTCGAAACAGATAGAATTGCATTGTTTAAAGTCGATTAATGTAAAACATGTTGGTGTTTTCAGTATTATAACAAGTTTTGGATTTGTAATTTTCCCAAACAAAATAATTAAAATTTAAAAATCTAATTTTTACTTAGTTTTACGAAACTGACCTATGTGTGCAAACTCTAATTATTACCCAATATTAAAGTAATCGAATCAATATAATATTTTAGTCGATAGCCGCTTAAGATAACTTTAATAAATATTAACTTTAATAAATATTAACTTCAGACCATTTTCACTTGAAAATAAATTAAATTATCACTAAAGAGAAAAAAAGGTGGTCCTATAAATATAAAATTCAATTGATTATCGGACAGAACATAAAGTAGTTGCAATAATATAGTCAATAAAATGGCATAAATGTCAAACTAAATGGAGAAAATCAACGTTAAAATTGTCTGTCACCTAATTAGAATTCGTTGATTTCATACTGAATAGAGAAAAACTGATCGATTCATCTATTTGCAAACCAGATGCAGAAAAAAAGATTTGTTGATTAGTATCATTACATTTTATTCAATAAATATGCAGCATTTCAAAACATTTATTTTTCAATCTAGACTTTCGTTTGATTGATAAGTGCATCTACCCCTCCATTAATATCTTTCTAAGGCATTGCTGATCCATGATTCGTGATTTATGAGTCTATATTTTAAATCCAGATAAATTATCTTATCATCTAGCTAGATACATTGGTAGAAATATAATTCATCACGGGTTATACAATTAATACAAACGCAAAAAAACACCAATCGGGAGTAGAGAGTAATGGGGGAAAACTATCGGGTATTCAGTATATACATTATCGATATTCGCCCCTGGACAGCACTGCAGGCGGGCGCCAATCAATTCGGGGTCGAATTCACCATAAATAAGCCGAGCTCATTATTTGCAGCGCCCAGAGCTCAACGACCAGGTCATTACAGGTCACCTCTCTCGTAATTCATTACAGCACCGACCCGGAAGAATTCGTCGTCTGCGAGGTCGTCATCGTTGCGTCAACAGAGGAGTCTTGTTTACAGGTGGTTGGTGTTTTTACGACATGCGCTTAAGGAGAGCATTATTAATTGGCGTTTAGCCAAACATGTCGTCATCGACCGTTTCTGTAATCAGTCCTGCGTTTTCTACGAATGGCAGGCTGCTAAGAGAGTTTAGAGAAAAATCCATTTTTTTTTATCTGAAGGTATGAATGACAGTGTAACGGCCCTTAAGTAGCGTTACATACAATCAGCAAATGCATTGATTTCCAGTGAAATACGCTGACACAAATTCAGCTATTATTCTACCTCATGAAGCGATGAATCAGCACGATCGGCCTATATAAACCGGCGAAAAAGCAACCAAAGTATCATTCCTCGAGTGATCACGTCCCCCAAGACAGCGACGGCATACCTCGGTACCCCGGCTTCTTGGTCATCTTTCCTTCCTTTCCACTATCGAGGCGAGAAGCATCAGTCTGCATTCTTACCGACTTGAGCCGTGCCCAGTACGAGATACTAGGAGCACAAGTACAATCCTCATCCATACACCCTCGTAGCTTCAGGCAGATAGCCAATACATTCGCGTCAATATAACCTATTCGAGAAACTTTAGAAACTGACAATATCCAACTCTCAATAAACACCTTCTGATATACATAAAATCGAGTTTTAATACGGAGATAACCCGCAAGTTGACACCACCACCTCACACCGAATAATTTGGAGTCTAGTGAGGGGTGGTCCCTCACAACAGCACAAGCGGATCAATGGCATTGATGTCATCAAAGTGTTTATAAAGAAATAGAAAACGAAACCATTATATTAGCGGAACCATTCCTGCTGAGCAATAATGCGGCTGCTTGGGTTTCATCGAATTGTTAAGAGCTTCTTTCCTTGTTCCGCAATAATTAGGGAACAATTATTTTAATTGTTATTGTCAATTAAGAACATGAGTCATTATTATTGTCAAGTCATGCACAATTGAAGTATATTATTACTAGCGACCCGCCTCTAATTATAATTAGGGTCGGGTCGCTTGTAATAATTTACTAATTAATAAAATTAGAAGTGCGCTTAGCAAGAAAATATGAAGTATATTTATTTTATAATGTTTATTTATTTATAGGTTTTTAAGTATGTCACAAATGAGAAATTTGAATACCGTCAAAATTAATTTTAGTCCTAATTTTATCGCGAAGCAAAGATCGAAAATTGACCAAGGCTTATAGATTCAAATTTGGGTAATTTTAATTGCAAGCGTTAAAATGAATGAATGAATAGACATATATTTATTGTCCGTGTTGTGGTGGTACATTTACAATTACCTGTTTTGGTAACAGATTGACAAATGTACTTATTCGCTAAGTTTATAATTTCTCATTAACTATTAACATTATTTCACTTTCTTACCTATAATATATAACTCATATAAAATAATAATTCATATTAATCCGCATATAGAATAGAAAACGTTTATAATTTAAAATGCGTAATCTTCATAATAAAATTATAAATTTAAAATCCTACTTCCTACTAATATTATAAACGCGAAAGTTTGTATGTATGTGTGGATGTTTGTTACTCTTTCACGCAAAAACTACTGAATGGATTTTAATGAAACTTTACAATAATATAGCTTACACATCAGAATAAGACATAGGCTATAATTGATAAAGATATATGGTTTTCTATCATCATTATCACAATTTTTCATCACCACGCGGGTGAAACCGCTGGGCGCAGCTAGTTTACCTATTATAAACGCGAAAGTTTGTAAGAATGTATGTATGGATGTTTGTTACTCTTTCACGCAAAAACTACTGAATGGATTTTGATGAAACTTTACAGTAATATAGCTTACACATCAGAATAACACATAGGCTATAATTTATAAATATATATAGTTTTATATCATCATTATCACAATTTTCCGGCACCACGAGGGTGAAACCGCGGGACGCAGCTAGTAATTCTATATTCGTATGCATGCCCTCAAAGAAAAATATTCAAGAAATGTGTAAACGATATTTCCAATAAGCCATTTCTTCAGTGCTGTGGCATACCCTTTTCACTTTAAATATTTAATATTTTCAGGTAGGTTGTAATACATTTTTATGGAGTTGTATAAATATACTACTTTAAATAGAGTTAAATTTAGCTTAGGTGCCTGGAGATCATGTTGATTTCTCGTATTGTAGCCGTGTTCTACATTTTTTATGTTAAAATACTGCTGGTAGTTCAACACAAATTTGCAGATTTCCAAGATATATGTATATGGATATGAACGTTAGCGCGAACTTCTTTTTTAAACAGTGGTTTGCATATTTTAGTCGTTGGAATTACAAATTACAAATTAATTTTTTTACAAATAAGAAATTATTTATTGATTTCAAATTGTGAGTAGATTCAATACACAAAAGTCTTAACCTAACTAGGCTGCTGCCTGTTCCAAGGTATGCAATTTATGTTAATTATCCTAAGAAATCTATAATATTATATTTATATAAATAAACAAAATCATACATAATGTAACAGAAATATCCTAATTACCTAATTAAAAATTCGTAAGAAAATGTCATGAAAATTGTCAATAACTTATTATTTTATTTTAAAACATGATAAAAATTAATATATATTTAAATATGTACTAATGTGAATTCCATAGAGGTGTGTATTAAAATTTTTATTTGGGTTTCGCACCAACAACATTTTAGACATATTTTACTAACGCATTACGGATATAGGCCACCAGTGGGCGTTATATAAATTTTTTTTCTCTAAAGTATAAAAATACTTAGCTGATTTTGATAATTTTGATTTTGTTGCTGCTGCTGGATATAAATATGTTTCTAATAATCTAGTCAAAATACCGAAAATGAGCTCCCCTTTATACTTTTAGAGGCAACCGGTATTTTCCCTTATTTAAACCATACTGAACCCAAAAATGCCGGTTGCCCAAGCGAAGTTATGACCGGAAGTGAGATATCCAATATGGCCGCCAATATGGCGTCGAAACCTGAAATTAGCGCTGCAGAGCCCCCCTTTGACGTAGGAACGTGTCCAAAATATCTAGATGTATATTTTTGAGCACGGGGAATTTAAAAAATACTGTAAAAGAACATTGGTCTGGTATTTCAAGATGGCAACCAAGATGACGCCAGCCACATATTGCCCTATTTTGTCGTACAAATGTGCGTGACGCGTCTCGATATATGTTTTTAAAATAAGGATTTCAAAAAATAACTTTAGAAAAACGTTGGGCTAAACTTTAATTCAAATATTTTCGAAAATGGAACAAACAAGGGACTTTTTGGCAACAACAGAAACTAAAGAAGATTACTGTGTGTCTCCAGAATTAAGACAGGTACGTTTGCAGGGAGTGCAGAGTTCTATAGAAGGAACGTTTTCTTTCCTGCAACTGCAGTTCTGTGAGTTACAAAACTCGTTACAATGGCAAACAACAACTTCTGGGCACGCCTTAAGAATAGGCAACCACCCCCGCTCTATAGGAAACAATACAGTTCCCAGACTCCCCCGACTGTTAGTCGGAGAGCACAATCGATTGGCTTGCGCCGCTCGGTGCGCAGACCGTCCAGGAGCGCCAGAGGTTTGATTCCCAGGGGAGACTGGTTGACCCAGTGTCCTACCCAGGTTTGCACCCCATGCGTGAAGGCTATCGGATGGGTGTTGACCCGTGAGTGTGACCGACCCTGAACACATGGGTCATCGTGGCCACCTCATCATGGGCCCGTTAGCTCCCTAAACTCTGACTAACAACTTGCGGTGTCAACTACAACGGGCGAGCCCGTCACCACAGGACGTTTAAACGATTTTTTCGTTCTGTCGCCCTGCAGTGAACGTAGAAGACTTTGGACAGAGCAATCCAACGTCCAGCTACGTCACAACCCGCAAGAAGCCAACGCCTTTACCGCGAGATAGCCAGTAATGTTACCTGGCGGGCCGACACTCGCGCCCTTACTTCCAATTGTGACCAGATTTCTCCGGTCTCTCGATTGGTTCCGAGTTCCAGGTCGCTTGCGCGGTCCTCTCCCTTACGAAGCGGCGAAACGGTGTACGCCGAATATATCGCGGACCAAGGCGTCCTTTGCCCGACTCTGAACCGGGATCGGATGGCCAATGGTTATTTCAAGAGCAGTCGCCGTAAGGTAGGCAACCACCCCCGCTCTATAGGAAACAGTACTGCTTCCAGACTCCCCCGACTGTTAGTCAGAGGGGGTTAACGGTTTAACCCGCTCAGCACTAACCCCTCTGATTTGTAAAATTGCTTCTTCCCGTCTGTTGCAGTGCGGATGGCAAATTCGTTTCTGCGGTTCGACCACCATACCACGCAGCTGGTTGGGGGCCACGGAGAGTTCAGAGCCAAACTATTTGACTTTGGACTTGCCGATGACCCCCGGTGCGCCTGTGGGTATGGTCGCCAAACTGCGGAACACGTAATTTGGTTTTGCCCAATTCTAGCGGCTGCACGGGAGAAATTGATGGATGCAGTGGGCGCGTGCGTTGGGCGTTCTCCGATTTGGTACCCGGATTTGGTCAGTTGTAGGAGCTGCTTCCAGTCGTTTGGCGAGTTTGTGGGGCTCTGGGTGGCTTCTTGGGAAAGCATGAGGCTTCGGGATACCCCCCAGGGGGTACCCTCTTCCTTGGTGGCGTGATTCGGCGGCTACTTCCAGCCCGAAGTGCCCGTCTTTGTGTCCGTCTCTTTACCGCCCCGAGGGGCGTTTCGTTCTTTGCAGGATCCAGGGATTCCTCCCCCCCGTGGCTGCTCCGAGACCTGCCCATGGACAGCGCGCCTTCACGTTCATTGTTCTGGAGCGTCCTCTACCCCGCTTACCGGCTCCTAAATTTACGATATTGTTGTTCTTTTCTCGTTAAATTTGTAATATTTTGTAATTTTTTTTATTTTTTTTTGTAAATAAGTTTTATTTTTTGAATAAATGGGTTCTCGGGGCGGTACGGGGGGGGGGGGGTGGTTTACCCTATTTCACCCCCTGCGCGTTTTACCCTTCTGGTACGCGCAGGGTTGTCGTAGCACGACATCCCGGGCAGACAAGACGACCCTCGTCGTTATAACTGCCCGGGCGGTGGGCGGGGTTTGCTGCCCTCACCTATCGCCTTGAAACTCTTAACTGTTAGTCAGAGGGGGAGCTAATGGGCCCATGATGAGGTGGCCACGATGACCCATGTGTTCAGGGTCGGTCACACTCACGGGTCAACACCCATCCGATGGCCTCCACGCATGGGGTGCGAGCCTGGGTAGGACACTGGGTCAACCAGTCTCCCCTGGGAATCAAACCTCTGGCGCTCCTGGACGGTCTGCGCACCGAGCGGCGCAAGCCAATCGACTGTGCTCTCCGACTAACAATCGGGGGAGTCTGGGAACTGTATTGTTTCCTATAGAGCGGGGGTGGTTGTCTACCTTACGGCGACTGCTCTTGAAATGACCTTTGGCCATCCGATCCCGATTCAGAGTCGGGCAAAGGACGCCTTGGTCCGCGATAGATTCGGTTCACACCGTTTCACCGCTTCGTAAGGGAGAGGACCGCGCAAGCGACCTCGAACTCGGAACCAATCGAGAGACCGGAGAAATCTGGTCACAATTGGAAGCAAGGGCGCGAGAGTCGGCCCGCCAGGTAACTCTGGCTATCTCGCGGTAAGGCGTTGGCTTCTTGCGGGTTGTGACGTAGCTGGACGTTGGATTTGTTCTGTCCAAAGTCTTCTACGTTCACTGCAGGGCGATAGAACGAGAAAATCGTTAAAACGTCCTGTGTTGACGGGCTCGCCCGTTGTAGTTGACACCGCAAGTTGTTAGTCAGAGGGAGCTAATGGGCGGTGACTGCTCTTGAAACGACCATCGGCCATCCGATCCTGGGTGAACAGCCGGGCAAAGGACGCTGTGGTCCGCGATAGATTCGGTGCACACCGTTTCACCGCTTCGTAAGGGAGAGGACCGCGCAAGCGACCTCGAACTCGGAACCAATCGAGAGACCGGAGTAATCTGGTCACAATTGGAAGTAAGGGCGTGAGTGTCGGCCCACCAGGTAACATTCCTGGCTATCTCGCGGTTAAGGCGTTGGCCTCTTACGGGCTTGTGACGTAGCTAGATTGTGGACTGTTTTGCCCCAAGTCTTCTACGTTCACTCCAGGGAGATAGAACGACTAATCGTTAAAATTTCCTGAGGTGACGTGCTCGCCCGTTGTAGTCGACAACCCAAGTTGTTAGTCAGAGTGCACAGTCGATTGGCTTACGCCGCACGGTGCGCAAACCGTCCAGGAGCGCCAGAAGGTTGATTCCCAGGGGAAACTCACCATAGGGCCAGAGTCACACCCAGGCTTGCACTTCATGCGTGGAGGCCGTCGGATAGGTGTTGACCCGTGAGTGCGACATGAACAGAATGGGTCTTCGTGACCAACTCAGCAAGGGCCCTTTAACCCCCTACTACTAGAGTAGTTGATTGTATTGTATTGTATTGTATTTACAAGGACGAACGCAAGTAATTAAAATACAAAATATTGTGAGTAAATCCCAGATAATAACACAAATAGTTACACATGGCTACATCCTGGGTCCATTTCTGTTCCTTGTGTACATAAATGACATACCAGATTGCGTGATATCAGATTGTAATGGAATTACCCTTTATGCAGATGATACTTCTTTAATTTTCAGCGATGCCAACTTAAAAACTTTAGTCAAGCGAATTGATGCTACGGTGAAAAAGTTAGGTACTTGGTTCCACGTAAATCGACTATCCCTTAATTCCTCGAAATTAAACTCAATTAATTTTTCTCCTCGGCCGTCTCAAGATAATGTCATTTGCATCCGCTACGGTGAAAATGCACTTAAACACGTTGACCATGTTAAATTTTTAGGTATCCATTTAGATAGTAAACTCCAATGGTCAACTCATTTAGATGAATTGAGTGTAAAAATAAGTAGTGGCACGTTTGCCATTAATAAAATTAAAATTCTATGCGGCTTTGAAGCCGCAAAGTCTGTATACTGTGCTTATTTCCATTCATTAATAACTTATAGCCTTATGTACTGGGGAATGGCGCCAAATTCAGCTAGAATATTCCGACTTCGGAAAAGAGTAATTCGCAATTTATTTACAATATCATCGCTAACATCTTGCAGGGCGTATTTCATTGAATCTGGTATCATAACAATGTATGCCGCTTATGTATACCAGGGTATCATGTAAGCAAGAAAAAACATCAATACTAATTTGAAAAAATCGTATATTCATTCGCATAACACGCGGAACAAACAAGACACGGCCCGGTGGCATAGTGGTTAGGTCGCCTGATCTTACATTGTAAGGTCCCGGGTTCGATTCCCGGCTGGGTCACCATTTTCCGTTGGGATCAAATTAACGGAATTGTATTTTCAATTCTGTCGATCGAATGCAATAACAAGACACACACTTACACACATGTTACACGCACACATACATATAACACGTCATAGTAGGGTTGGTTGTAAGAGATTGTCATATGACAATAAACCCGCCCATTGTGACATTTCACAATAAAGAGTATAAACAAACAAACTGGCGTCCTTACAAAGTACGACTGAGTAAGGTTAGAAATAGTTTCCTGTACTAGTCCGACCCTTTTTATAATAAGATTCCATTGTGTGTCTTGGAGACGTTAATTTTAAGAAAAAGGTCCAGGACATTCTTATCAAGAACCTAATTTATTCTATTAGGGACTTGGACAATATTGAATTTCCTAATCTTTCATGATTACTTTTATTAAAATACAATATATTTAAAAAAAATATTGACTATATATTCAATAATTTTGATAATCGGAGATGGATTATATTAATAAAATTTATATTGACTATTTCTATTGCGACATTTCTACTGTTGTAATCATATATTTGTAATATTTTTAATTTGACTATTTTATAAATGACTATTCGTTTATATATTTTAGCATCTCAAATAGTTTTTTAAAGGATCTTATATTTTTATTGTAAATTTATTTAATAATTATTTATCCGCTTTAAAAAAATGACAATCTGTATACAAATATATTATACCACATAAGGTATAACACATTGTCTTGTAAAAAGACTATGCCAAGAGTAGGGATTCCTACCAACGGGTTTATTTTATTTAATAAAGAAATACAATGAAATAAGAAATACAAAGTTTATGATCAAGGCAATAAAACATTACGATTGTCTATAATTGATTTTTAAGTATTTTAGATAACGTTGCCTGATTATAACTAACGGACTACGCCTTATTTGAAGTATATGACGAATTAAAATTGAGGTATACTCGTAGATTATACCGATTTGTACTAAGCAACAAATGTTACCAAGGAACCATTTGTCGATTTAAAACTAAGTACTTACATATAGTTTAAGTTTACAGTGCACACTTAATGTCTAGTCATTAAAAGTCTGCCTTAGAACAGGCCTAGGCCTAGTTAGGCGACTGTGTCAAACATTAAATATAATGTCGCATCAATTTCTTGCTAACATCTTACTTACAAATATGACATTAATTATTTACTAGATGTGTTACTAAAATAAATAAATACATAAATAAATTGAGTATTCGTGTGTCGCCTTCACACGTCTCTCGGCGGCGCCAGACACTCTCACAACGAATACGTATTTTCTTACTTACTCAGTTAGTCAAATAGGGAGGGATTTCTGCTCCCTGAGCGAAGTTAAATAAAAGCAAAATAACCTGTTTGCGTTACGAATTCATCAAATACCGACACATGTCTGCAGGCTGTATAAAATGTCCGCTCTCGTGTTTGCTATTCAAGTCAGACTCCCAACTCTGCTAATTAAGTGAGAAGCTTTCTTAAGCGCGCTATGAAAACATCTTCTGCGAACAATTAGGAGGACGTGAGGGCGGAGCATTCACGCGTGTTCGGCTTCATAATGAGTAGTATTACGATAACGAGCCCATTTTCTTCTTTCCGGCATATTATGTCTGCTCTACTGACAGACGCAGACGTCATAAGATCAGAAATGGGTCATGTGATGTCCATGAGATTACAAGACCCTAAACTCATAGGTATTGTAAAATTTTCTTACAAAAAGGTGAGCTTATTAGTGTAATATCTTCCACTTAACTCATGCTTCAGTAAAAAAAATGGTCGCCATTTATGCTGATATCAAAATGAACCAGAGACTACCTAAACACTAATCTAAAACTGAAATTAACCAGTAGAAGGGTTGACAGGAAAAGGGCGGGAAGTAATTAAAGATGGCGGAGACGTCACATTACGTTTTAGACGAGAGTCGTACGTTGAACATGGCACCTGTAGGCGACTGACGAACGATTAACGGTAGCTAGTTCCAGAATCTTAAAGCAGTTACTGCAAATAAATTGTTGGTGCTATTGGATTGGTGTACAGGGAACATTATCGTACCATTTTCTGCCGATAGAGGAAGGCCGTCGGATAACATTAAGGTTAACTGATCGTAGAGATATGATCATTGCTGAGTTCAAAATACCATATAAGGTTATAGCCGCTCCAATTTTGAAGTCGCACCAATTTAATGAGCACCTCTCCTTCAAATCCTGATACGCAATATCCGTATAGTCGATTACCGGTAGAGTGGACACTGACATGGTTTTCGTAGAATTTCGAAGAAAACGCTACAAACGCCTAAGTGCGTAGATGATTGTCAGATCTAAGGTCTTCACTTGGGTTGACTAGTTCGAAAAGTCGCCACTCCATGACGCAATAAGAAAGTAAATAATCCCTTCAAATATAAATGCGAAGTACGAAACGTAATTTGTATTATTAATATTTATTTATTTACCAAAACGTTTTTAACATTACAAAAAGAAATAATATTCCAAATCGTTAATTATATTTTCTAGTCTATCATTTCTAGACTATCACTTTTTAAGTCCCTAATTGTTCTTGATAATATATGAGATATATGTGAGAACGCTGTCGAATACGGTTATTAAATTTGAAGCCCATATTACGTACATAAATATAAATCTCCTTGAGACGGTACTGTGAAGAGCGACCCATATGCCGATCCAAATTACATCTTTTCCCATATTGAAATGGTATTAGAAATTGATCGTTGTAGTACATTTACAGATTATTTCTAGTAATGTATACCATTTCTGCTTGAATACACAGTAGTTGCCTTTTATATAGCGGGCTAAAATATTGGGAAGGCTTATTTATTAAGAATTTGCAGATTTTATTCTAGATGAAGGCGGAGTCAAAAGTGAGCTTTCCCTGTACGAGGACGGGTTATGTTTAGGTATCACTACAGTTCTATCGGGTTCTCAGAGTCTCAGATTTCGCCACTTTTCACATAAATGCCACTATTTTTAGATGTTGGCAATGGGCCATATTTAGTATAGAAAGATCTGGCCAGTAAAGAATACGTGAAGTTTTGGTGGGACGGAGAAGCAGAATCCTACATATGCATTCTGTAACCTCTGAGTTCGTCTTCCGTCTGCTTAGCGGATTCCGTCTGCTTTGGGAGCTAATGGGCCCATGCTGGGTTGGCCACGAAGACCTATTCTGTTCAGGGTCAGCCACCATCACGGGTCAACACCGATCCGACGGCCTCCACGCACGAGGTGCGAACCTGGGTAGGACTCTGGCCTTGGTCAGTTTCCCCTGGGAATCAAACCTCTGGCGCTCCTGGACGGTCTGCGCACCGTGCGGCGCAAGCCAATCGATTGTGCACTCTGACTAACATATTGAGATGTCAACCACAACGGGCGAACCCGTCACCGCAGGACGTTTTAACGATTCATCGTTCTATCGACCGTGCAGTGAGCGTAGAAGACTTTGGACATTACAAATCCGACGTCTAGCTACGCCACAACCCGCAAGAAGCCAACGCCTTTACCGCGAGATAGCCAGTATGTTACCTGGCGGGCCGACACTCGCGCCCTTGCTTCCAATTGTGACCAAATTTCTCCAGTCTCTCGATTGGTTCCGAGTTCGAGGTCGCTTGTGCGGTCCTCTCCCTTACGAAGCGGTGAAACGGTGTGCACCGAATCTATCGCGGACCAAGGCGTCCTTTGCCCGGCTGTTCACCAAGGATCGGACAGCCGATGGTCATTTCAAGAGCAGTCGCCGTAAGGTCCGCAACCACCCCCGCTCTATAGGGGTGAAGATCCTGGGTGAAGAGCCGGGCAAAGGACGCCGTGGTCCGCGATAGATTCGGTATACACCGTTTCACCGCTTCGTAAGGGAGAGGACCGCGCAAGCGACCTCGAACTCGGAACCAATCGAGAGACCGGAGAAATCTGATCACAATTGGAAGTAAGGGCGCGAGTGTCGGCCCGCCAGGTAACATTACTGGCTATTTCGCGGTTAAGGCGTTGGCCTCTTACGGGATCGTGACGTAGCTAGATGGTGGACTGTTCTGTCCTCAAGGCTTCTGCGCTCACTCCAGGGAGATAGAACGACTAATCGTTAAAACTTCCTTAGGTGACGGGCTCGCCCGCTGTAGTCGACAACCCAAGTTGCTTTGCGGATGCATGAACTATATATAGTCGCTGTAGTCGGAGATAGGCCCCACCAATAAGTCCATTAACAAAATCATAAATAGTTCATTATCAGCTACCGACCGATCAGTCTCTTGAGTACAATATCGAAAATTGTGGAAACGGTAGTAAAGAAACGCATCGTTGCGTTTATCGATGAAAACAATATTTTTTCACCAGCGCAATACGGCTTCAGATCAGGTATGGGTACTCAGGACGCGATGGCATTTCTCACGGAAAAAGTGGTGAAAGCGCTTGACGAGGGAGAAAAATGCTTAGCTGTGTTTCTAGATCTTGCGAAAGCATTTGACACCGTCTCCCATCGTATTTTATTTGCTAAACTCGAAAACGCTGGAATTCGCAATTTGTCCAAAAAATGGTTGATTAGTTACCTTACTGGCATGACTCAGAAAACTAGACTAGGAGAGACGTTAAGTTTTCAAGCCACAATTAAATTTGGCGTTCCACAAGGAAGCGTACTCGGTCCGTTGCTGTTTCTGTTATATATCAATGACTTACCTAACGTCGACTTAGAAGGGGGCGAAGCTTTGATGTTTGCAGATGATACTGTTATTATCTTTAAAGGCAGATCATGGCAAGAGGCATATATTAAGGCTGAACGCGGTCTTTGCCGAGTAAAGCACTGGCTCGATCACAACCTACTTACTTTGAATATAGCTAAAACAAAACATATGACATTCGCCATCAGTAACATCAATCGCCTCCAAGGTAGTATGCCAAACCTTCACTTACGCGACTGTGTACATGCTGACTACAATTGCCCTTATTGTCCATATACGACTATTGAGAAAGTGAGTAAAATAAAGTACCTTGGAGTTATTGTAGATGATAAGCTCAACTAGAAGGACCACATACAGGGTACTGCATCAAAAGTCCGCCAACTTAATCACATATTTAAGGTACTAAGGAGTGTAATCTCAAAACCCTTAATCAAAACCATCTATTACGCTTTAGTCAATAGTATACTATCATATGGGATCCTTGGATGGGGTGGCGCGTCACATTTAGCTCTAGATCCCTTAATTAAGGCTCAAAAGTCAATAATTAGGGTAATAAATAAAAAGCCTTTTAGGTTCTCCAGCGACCACTTATTTAAAGAGTTCCGAGTCCTAGACATACGCCAATTATATGTGAAAGTATCGACAATATTTTATTACACCCACACAGAGCGGCATATGATTAAATCTCATACTATCAGAACACGCGCAGTTACAGCCAAGCAACATGATGTTTCCCTTATGAAAACTAAATTCGCCCAACGACATTTTTCTTTTCTAGCTGTCCGACTACACAATAGAATACATTCGGAATTAAAAGTGAAGTTAGATACCATATGAGGAAGAAAAATTATGACGTTGATTGAGCTAGGAAGAAACGAAACGGAGAAATTAGTTAATTATAGTGCTGTATAAGAATACCAAACTACATAAAATTACTACTTTAAGTATATGTATAGATTATATGTATAAATGTATATATGTATATATGTGTATGTATATGTGTAGATGTATATGTTTATATGTGTATGTGTATATATGATTATTTATTATTATTATGTATATTATGTTACTAAATTATAAGGAGGTATATGTAAAATTTGTGTAAATATAGAGCTACCACGTAAAGCAATGCTACATTATGTCACGCTTACCAACTAAAAAAAAAAATAAGGAAAAAAAGAATAAATAAAAGTCTTCCTTAGTACGGGCATTACTCCAGCAAGGTAGATTTTAATCTTATTAATCTAGTATTATAAATGTGTGTGAAATATTAATAAATAAATAAATAAATAAATTATACATTATTGTACACTGAATATGACCTACGGCGTACCACAAGGAATTATACGTATGTCTATACGTTTCCTAATGTAAATAAATAAACTGTGCGAATTACTGCCCAATAAAACTATTACTTACGCAGATAATACCGTGATTCTTTTTCAGATAATGTCTTTGCAAACTGTTTTTGAAACGGCAAATGAGGATACGGAATCTTAAAAATGTTGTCTTGGCGAATCAGCTGTAATTCTCAATATTAAAAAAAAAACAATATATATGACATTTTCTGCGACAAAACCTGGACAAGACGCTAGAGAAGTAGGTTTAGTAATTCACGACTGCGACAAAATAAACCCATGCTCATGCACGAGTATTGATAGAGTGAATTCATTAAAATACCTCAGGGTTATTGTTTGATAATTATCTGCGCAGGGCATATCAATTATTCAGCACAATTAAAATAATATACAATTTGCCAGACAATATTATACTATGGTATAATAAGAAGGGGATGTTGCTCAAAGGCTATACTAGAACCTCTATTTGTAGCGCAAAAATATATTTTAAAACCATTTTACAAGGACTGTTTAGATATTAATCGGATCTGCTCTTTCAAAAGGCAGCTCATGGAAATTGTGTCTTAAAATAATAAAGAAAAGTTTTTGCAATTATTTATTTTTGTTTATTTATATATTGTTATATACGTATATATAATATAAAGTATATCTATACTAATATTATGAAGAGGTAAAGTTTGTGACGTTGTAGGAAGTAATCTCTGGATCTACTGAACCGATTTTGAAAATTCTTTTACCAATAGAAAGCCACGTTATTTGTGAGTGTGATAGGCTATATATTAATTCGAAAAATGAAAATACTTTTTCGTGATAGACGGATTTGTAAAGTAAGTCGGAGAATAAACGGTCGAACGAAAACGTTTCCAACTAACGCTACCTTAACGATGAGAGATATATGATTAAGTTCTAGAGAAAAGTTATAGAGCTTGATAATGCCTACAAAAAAGTTAGCGAAGGCATATGTCTAACTTTTATATTTAGGTAACAAGAAGTATTGTTTTTTATTTAAAAAAAAATTAAATCATTAGGTCATATTTATTGGTCATATTATTAACAATTATGAATTTCTATCAAAATAAGTAAATTTATCGTCTCAAGTGTCTTCTTGTGAGTGCCTTATACACTCACAAATAAGGCACTCACAAGAAGACACTCACAAAAAACGGTATTATAATCAAATTGGCATGCAAATACATACATACATACATATGCAGTAAAAAAATAACCCTTCTTTTGGCAGTCAGCAAATAAATCATAACACTCAGTACTAACCAAACAACACTCATAATTTCATCACAAGTAAAAAGTTTTACCGCCCAACGAAGTGGGCACGGGTCAGCTAGTATTGAATATAGGTAGATACGTTTTCTATATTTGTTTTTGTGTGTGTATGTGTATATATATTTTTTATATGTATGTGTGTTTATATATAAATGTATATATTTATTATATTGCCTATGTAGGTAATCATCCATTTATTGTTTTATTATTTGTTTACTAACTAACATTAGATGTCTTTTCTTCAAATTTTCTTAATTATGTTGCTAAATATTTTCATTATTTTAACCGAAAGTTTATAAAAATGTGTACTATGTAACACATATAAGACTGGTATCACCCCAGAACAGACTGTAGTCAAGTGGAGCTGATAAAATCCATCAAATCTGTACTTTTTTTGATTCGCAAACAATGATTAAGTATTTGCTCTTTTCTACACTGTATTATTTATGTCAACATTGTAAATTTTTATTTTGGATTTTAATAAATAAATAAAATAAAATATTTCAATGGGCTGGAAGTTCAGTTACTCTTTGTCAAATTGATTTTGGGTCGTGTGAGATGATAAAAATATTTTTCCAAGTCGAAAAATGCTAGAGAACACGGAGAGCTGGACTGGCGATTATTATGACGTGACCCAAATGAAAACCACTTTTGCTCAAAGGTTTAAGAGGCTTAAGCCTGTATGACTGAAGCCTGTAAGCCTAATGACTCCTTAGTCTTAGACTTTGGCATCCTTCGTCCGTCTTGCCACTCGGGATCGGGTGAGCCGGAATGGGTCATTTTAAGAGTGGCATGGCAACAGGTCAAGATCCACCCCCGCCGCTGCTTAAGAAACAGTTTATTTACATAGTCTCCAGATTTCTTCAGTAATTAATCACACAGTACACACTCGAATGGTTTACTCAGCACGATGCGCAAACCGTCCAGTATCGCCGGAATGCAATCCCCAGGGAAACCGATACACCAGCAGTAAAGCCCGAGACGCGAGAGTCTTTACCGGGGTAGTCCCTCATTCGGAGAGGCTACTGAATAGGAGTTGAATCGTGAGTTAGGCCGACCCTAGAACAAAATTAATTTTAATGGCTTAGACTGCACGAAACCGTTCGCTACTAAACGTTAAACAGTGAGTTTTGTGTGCACGGCGGAATTTAAAAACTCTTTCCCGCCTTCTTCCACTGCCAGTGGCGGATTTGCTCTAAGGCCCAGTAGGCCCGGGCCTAGGGCGGCCAGATATTAGGGGCGGCCAATCTTGGCAAAATTGGCAAAAAAATCACTCATGATAACAAGAAATAACTTAAAGTACCTAAATATCTAAAAACTCATGTACATTACGTACATATAAAATGTACGTATAAGTTATTTTGTACATATAAGTGATTTAAGAATAATATTAATTTTATTACTAATCTGACGAAACTAAGCGCGTTATTGTATCAAATTACCGGCCTATCTCAAAATTATCCACATTTGCGAAGGTTTATGAAAAAATTATATGTGATTCTATCCTTACATACATTAAAAAACATATAAATAATGAACAGCACGGTTTCTTCCCGGGCAGGTCAATCGATACTAATTTAGCTGTATTTACGGAGTATTTAAATAAGAATATGGACAATCGAATACAAATTGACACCGTGTATACGGATTTTGCCAAAGCATTCGACCGCGTAAATCATGACATATTATTAAAAAAGATTTACTCTATTGGTATAAGAGGTGACCTTTACAGATGGCTAGTATCGTATATTAAAAATAGGTCACATTGCATCTCCATCGGTTCTGTTATGTCACAATGTGAATTGATACCTTCTGGTATCCAACAGGGATCACATTTAGGACCTATACTTTTTATTCTGTACGTTAGCGACATCGGTGAATGCTTCAAACATTCAAAATTCCTGATGTATGCAGATGACTTAAAGATATATAAAATTATTAAATCTGAAAACGATTGTGTTCTCCTCCAGAAGGATCTCGACTCTTTGGAAATATATTGTAACAAAAACAGGATAAAAATGAATGTAGCAAAATGTTTCCACATAAGCTTTACGCGAAATAGAAACAAGATTAACTATTCATCATCAGATCGATGACATTCCTATCGCGACGTGCACTTCTATTAAGGACCTGGGTGTAGTTTTAGATGACAGATTAAGCTTTCGGGCTCATATTGCAGCTATTGCCGAAAAATCTAGTAGAATGCTTGGCTTCATAATTCGCGCATCGAAACCATTCACCGATCCATTAATATTGAAGGTATTATACAATGCGTTTGTTCGATCTCACCTTGAGTTTGCTTCTCCAATATGGTCTCCCTATTATCAGGTCCACATTAACAGACTGCAAAATATCCAAAATAAGTTCGTTCGATACTTAAATTTCAAGACGAAAAGTTATTGTAATACTACTAATGAGGCGGCCTTACTATTTAAAATAAATTCGCTATGTTATCGGCGCAACTTGAATGATGCTCTGTGCCTCTATAAAATAATGAACGGTATATTCGATTGCTCTGACCTGGTGGGAGCGATCAATATTAACGCCCCAATGAGGACCACACGCCAATTTGACCTGTTTCGATTGCCGCGCTTTAAAACTAATGCATCAAGGAATGGAGTACTCACACGCTGTTGTGAGCTTTATAATACCCATTTAAATGGTATTGATATCTTTAATAATTCCATAATCACTTACAAATACTCCGTAAATCAAACCCTAACCGATACAATAAGCTGACTTGGTTTTTAGCTATTTTTATTGATTATTATTATTATTATTATTATTATATTTTATATACGCCATTACTAATATCATACCCGCTCACACTCCACACTTACACGCTCAACACACTCCCACAAACACATAAACACACCCTGCATACTCGACTCTTATGTACTTCTAAAATTGAAAAAAATTAAAATTGAAGGTACGTTAGTTTTATTAAGTAGTTAAAAAAAAAACGTCATTTATGTAATTGTATTGAAATCCGTAACCGGTTTTATTTGTTGTAAATCTGCATACATTTAAAAAAATATTATTACTGTAATACTGTGTGATTTCTCAATAAAGAATTGAATTGAATTGAATTGAATTGAATTAAAAGTCGAAGAAAAAACCAAAGCATTGCAAATGGTTTCTACTGACTTAGAAGACAAATTTTCAGAAGAATGCCTCCATTTTCGCGCTCACTGCAGAATAAAAAATGAAGACCTGAACAGTGCTGTCAGTGCTGTCAGTTTGTTGAAATGGTTACGAACTGAAGGTCTTCAAACCATTTACCCAAACGTAAGATATTGCTCTACGTATGTGTGTGTGTACTCCCGCCAGTAACTGTTCTGGAGAATGATCGTTTTCTTGTTTGCGACGAGTTAAAAATTATTTACGCACAACAATGACGGAGCAAAGGTTAAACGATCTTGCTTTGCTTAACATAGAAGCTAATTTTTTAAGGAAATTGGATTGCGAAGATTTTGCTGCGCTTAAGTGCAGACGAGTTTTATAACACATTGTAAAATACTTATTATATCTTGTATGAGAATAACCTTTAGTTATTTAAATAAATAAAACCTAACACCGTTTGAAATGTTTTATTTAAATGTGCAATTATCCCTGAATCCTCGAAAAAATACAAAGTAGCAGCTATTATACTTAACTGATGTTGAATCGATTTCGATAAAAGTTGGCAAAAAAATATATTCATTATGTATGATGATGTATGATGGGTGCTGAGAAAGGGGCGGCTGGTACCTGATACATGGCATGGAGCCTAGGGCGGCCAAGACTGCAAATCCGCCACTGCCCACAGCTACAATATACATAGTGACAGTGGCAGTATGCCGCCTACCGCACATGAACAAAGATGAATAAAGAAGCATTGCGACGCGATGGCGTGTTTTTATAAACTGAAGCTACATAAATTGAAGCGCCTGCGGCTACATAATAACTCTTTGTGTGTATTCAATTGGTTGGCCTGCTGACCCAATCTGCAAAGAGGGTAACTTTAAATCGAACCGGACAGTAAAATAACCCTCCACAGGGAAAGCGGGGACACGAAGTGTATTTTACGATCAGAGGGAATAAGTTAATGGTTTTGCGTGGAATTGATGAGCTACGAGTATCCTTAGTCGCATGGGTCGCTAGGGTAGGCGGAAAAGGGGGACCTTCTTGATATAATATTGGGTAACAATGTTGAAGTGGGTAACGTTTAAGTTAAACGTGCTGAAAATGAAGAAGTCACTATTTCTACTCGTGACCTATCCCAAGTAGCGCAAATTGGCTTTATAACGGTCATGGCAACGTTATCGCTACAGCTTTAAGGGCTCCCTAGACGATCAAGCATGCTTGACAAGCATCGCGTCGCGGGCTGGGAGGGGATCGTAAACCGCAGGAAAAAGGCAAATATTTTATTCAAATATTTAACAAAAATGCCTAATTTTGTAGTTTATACCAGGGATTAACATTAATTAGACGTAATTGATTGATGGATGACGTGACTCAGGGACTATAGGGCTTTAAGCTGAATAGTGACTGAATATCGGTCATAACGGCTACCTTTAGTGGTATAAGCCTTTTTTGTCGAAATAAAACCTTTTTGATAAACTCCTGCTTTTTCCTTCAAGGACAAATAACTGATAAACCTGTTGAAATACATTTAATAAACAAATAATCAGCGTTTAGGAAGGAGGATGTTGTTATAATTTATAGTACTACATTATATAGTCGGCGTCCATAACAGTGTTTCCAATTGACCCTATATTACAATGTCTAGTCGGGTAATGTCTTTAAATGATATACAATGGTAACAAAAGGAAGCTGCATGATCATATGCCGTCGAATTCCTAATGGCTACTACTATATTGCATTTTATTGACTTTAACATGATTGCATTGTTGTTAAATACACCAAATTCTCTTGCGGACATCATTTCATCGAAAATATTAAGTAACATGTCTAACAAAATTTTTACATACCTTCAAAATATTATTATTTTAATTCATAAAGTTTAGTGTTTTTTTTTCGCAGTAAAAAAGGACACTTGCTCGGTATTGTGCACACACTATGAAATATGATTTACCTGTAACACTTGTATTTTATGACTTGAAATGCCTTTAAAAATATAATACAAAAAATTTAAGGTATAAAGATTCCAGAAAAAATAGCTTCTTTGTTTACATATATGGTATCTGCAACTTTAATATAACCTTTATAAAACTGTGAGCTGAATAAGTGAGGTCCTAGTAACCACAATATGACTATAGGCTGTATAAGGGTGGGTCTTGTAACCAATATACAGCCTTTGGTTGAGTAAGTAGCTTTTGTATGGTTTGTTTATAAAGGTTATTTATTTGACCACTATACAGCTGTTAGTCATAAAATGGTTATAAATTAGTATGCTTTTATAGCGACTATATCACCCTTATTCGACTAAAAGGCTTTATACGACAAAATTATATTAATACAACCCAAATTGCTTTAAATGACACCTTTACATGACTTTTAATCAGCTTAAAGCTATATTCGGCACTACTTATATGGTATTTGTGTTTGTTGGGATGTCTACGCATCAAAAGATAACCTGCTACACTATATCCTTAGTCACAGCACTGACTTTTTCTTATTCTATTTCACCGTGCATGGAGCCCGTCTTTGGAATGCTTTGCTGAAAAATGACAGAAACGCGGCAAGAATAACAAGTTTTAAAAACAGACACAGAGAACATTTGAAATCTTCCACATAAATTCCATTTCCCTTCCCGCTCTCCTCCGTATTAAACCTTAGTGTCCTTGTATCCTCTTTTCTTTGTATCCTCTTTTTTTGTATTTATCTCTTGTGTACAATAGTGTGTTACAATAATGTGTTACAATAGTATAGGTTAGCTCTAAAATAATGCCTGCAGGCAATAAGCTTGCATTTTATTACGAATAAAGCGCTTTATTATTATTATTATTACTCAGATCGTGTAAAATTGTTGCATAATCAAAATAATAATAATACGTATTAGAGCAGTTCTTCACCGATCAGGTTCGCCTCATATTACTATACGAGATCACTAACTCGCACAATCCGAACTCAGATTTATTTAATAAAATTAAGTCTGCTACTATTTTAGTTCGTAAAGAAATGTAATTGAACGCATTGCTGCCCTCACAACGCACGTTTTATTAAGTCAAGAACGCACCAAAATCAATGTTATCACTCTAACAATTTTTAGAAATCGGTTGTGTTAGCCCAAAACTTTCTCGGGAAGTAGCCAAGGACCTATTTATGGAAGGATTTGAGCGTGATGTGGATTTATCATAAGATGAACTCATACCTTACGGTGATGTACCGTACGTCGAATATATCGAGAGTCAACGACGCGAATCGTTAATCGGCGACTAGCGTGGATTGTGACAATGCAACGCATTAATTACGTTCGATTAAATCGTTTCCACAAATATACTTACCGGCGATCAATCAATGTGCATTTCAACCCATACCCACACCGGGGCCTATCTAAAATCGCCCCGGGCCAAAATATAAATCGTCTGCTGTGCCATTCAATATAACTCTAAACAACAGTACTCTAGAATTAAGCAAATCGACAAAGTTCCTAGGTATCATGATCAAAATCAAAATCAAAATCAAAATGTTCTTTATTCATATAGACACAATTAAATATTATTTTTAATTTATGTTCTTATGATGCGTCCAAGCCTTACTCCCAAGCCGTTTTGTCATTTACATAATCAGATATTGTATAGTATGCTTTTTTATACAATTTTGCTTTGATGGTAGCTTTAAACTTATTTACATATAGTTCTCTAATAGTATGAGGAAGTTTGTTACAGAAGCGTATATGTACATTGTCCCAAAAAAGAATTGCTTATTTTGTGGAGACGAGTAGCACGTACAACAAGGTTATGCTTATGTCTAGTATTAACATTATGAGTGTCGCTTTTTTTTTAAACTTGTCAATATTCTTGTGGACATACAACAGATTTTCGTATATATATATATATATATATATATATATATATATATATATATATATATATATATATATATATATATATATATATATATATATATATATATATATATATATATATATATATATATATATATATATATATATATATATATATATATATATATATATATATATATATATATATATATATATATATATATATATATATATATATATATATATATATATATATATTGTGATGCAACAGTAAGAATATTTATCTCTTTGAATTTTTCTCTAAGTGAAACTCGAGGACCAAGTTTATATATAGCTCTTACAACACGTTTCTGTAGTATAAAGATGTTATTCATGTCCGTACAGCTTCCCCAGAGAAGAATCCCATAGGACATAATGCTATGAAAGTAACTAAATTATACTATTCTTGCTGTATCTACATCAGTCAGCCGCCTTATTGTTTTAACTGCGTATGCCGCAGAGCTAAGTTTTCCTGACATTTTCTCAATTTGTGGGCCCCATTGAAATTTGGAGTCAATTGTTATCCCTAGAAACACAGTTGAAGCAACAGGCTCCAGTCTAGTTCCATTTATTTCTACATTGGTTTGTACCTGCTTAACATTAGGTGTAGAAAATTTAATAACTTTGGTTTTTTTTTCATTTAATAGTAGATTATTTACATTAAACCAATGGACAACTTTTGAGAGTGCATTGTTAATTTTGTCATAATTGTACAATTGTCGACTAATTTTAAACGTCAAAGAAGTATCATCAGCAAACAATACAATTTCGTGATTATTCCTTATGTGAAAGGGTAAATCATTGATGTATATTAAGAAGAGAAATGGGCCAAGAATGGAGCCTTGTGGGACACCCATGGTGACCATTGATCCTGGTGATCTTTTACCGTTTACATCAACCTTCTGAATTCTATTTCTCAAGTAAGAAGTAAGAAGATCAAGAGCCTTGTTCCTAATGCCATAGTGATGTAATTTCCTAACTAGTGTATCATCGTGTACACAATCAAATGCCTTAGATAAGTCACAGAAGATGCCTAATGCGTCTTGTGACTCTTCCCAGGCATTTAATATACCTGTCAATAGTTCGGTTCCCGCATCTATGGTTGAGAAACCCTTCGTAAATCCAAACTGTTTCTTATGAAGTAAATTATATTTGTTAAAATGAGTGTGCAATTGTCTAAGAATAAATTTTTCGAAAATTTTACTCATAGTGGGAAGTACGGAAACTGGTCGAAAATTCGAGGGATCAGAAGTATCGCCAGATTTAAATAATGGTATAACTTTACTATGTTTCATCAGATCAGGAAACACTACAGAAGTAACACAACAATTGAATATATATGCTAGATAAGGTGCGATTATTTCTATGATGTATGAAATAAGTAGAAAACGTTTTTAGATTTATATCAAATAACTTAATGTAATATTATCTCTAGTACGTAAGACTGATGTAAATCTGTTGTTTTTTCAAATAAAGAGAAAAAAAAAAAAAAAAAAAAAAAATAGTTTTTACAGAATATCCCCAAAGGTCCATAGTTTTCTTTATCTCAATTGTTTTAAAGGCATTTATTATATCATTGCAGTTAACAATAGTGAAAGCGAAGTCGGTAACACATGCGGAAACGCTTTCTTTAAGTAGCATCTCAGCTGAAATGGAAGACGACTTGAGGGCGTTAGTCGTTATTAACGGTATATTCGTAAAAAATCGCTTAATTTCAGTCGCAACTTCCATATCAGCTTTAATGTCTAAATTATTTGTCTTTAAATGAAAGTCCCTTGTGCGAGGTATATATTTGTTTCATTATTAATAATATTCCATGTAGCTTTAATTTTGTTTGTAGAGTTTTTGATCTTATTCTTCAAATAAATTGACTTAGCAGTGGAACAGGCTCGTTTGAATATTTTGGAATAGTTATTTACATAGTTTTAAAAAGTCGCACTATGATTATAAGTTTTTTCGTTATACAGTTCATACAATTTATTACGACTTTTGTAAATACCAACAGTTGCCCAATCACTAAAGCATAAGCGATCACTGATCGATTTCGTTTTAGGTATGAAGATTCTATTAAATTCAACTCTAATTAATTCAAAGAATGAGTTATAAAGTTATGCAGGATTGTCATGAATTGGCAACCTTTGTAATTTGCTATTTAAGCTAGATTTAAATTCCCCTAGACGGCACTCAGTAATTGGAATAAAACTAATATTTTTTCTTAGAACCCTGGTGCTTTTCTTAGGAAATGATACTAACTGACCGCAGTGATGAGAGTGCAAAATATTAATTAGTGATTTATAATTGGGTTTTATGTTTGTGAATATATTATCTATACAAATAGAACTTGAGGCAGTTATCCTCGTAGGTTCATGAAAAATCTCATAGAGATGACGATAGTATTTAAAATTTCTAAATAGTATTCCGTATTTTTCAGTAAGACAAGTACAAGTTAGAAATGCCGAGTTTTTTTCACTTTTCTATTTTCTCATATTTATTCATAATTATCTAATTGTTTAACAAAAGGAGATTTCAATATTCTATATATAAAATTTTATTGTACAGTTATTCTTTTTATAATTGCTATAGTAGTTCCATAGTTATAATATATTTTTGTCCAGCGGGGCGATATTGCAAGAAATTCCAATAAATTGCCGCGGTCTACCATGAAATTATGCTAGTACTCGAATGGTTAGCCGGCATCCTTGAAGAGGATGAATCAGTACGAGCAAATAAGCAACTTGTAAAAAAAACGTAAGAAAAAAAAAATATTTTTTTGAAAAAATGTATAAAAAGCGCTGAGCACGATGCGCTCTCTAGCGGTAGGTAAAATATCGCTAATATTATTTATTAGCTATATTTTACCTACCGATATATATGACGCAGCGCGATCAAACACTTCTCAAACTTTTATTTAACAGTCAAGTTCTTCAAATTTTCCAATAAAAAAAACATATTATTTTTATATTTACATTTTTTTGTATATTAAAAGTAGCTTAGTAGCTATAACTGATTCACACCCTTAAAGGATGATATCCACTCGTAAGTTAATTTAAATGGTATATGGATTAATATAATGTACGATAAGTCAGGTACGTAATAGAAATTTCAATAGAAGGGAAAAGCATAAGCTTTAAAGATTCTTTCATAAACTCAGATATTAATCCCAAAGTCCTTTATTGCGTTAAAAAATATTCAGCTAAATTTTCGTCAACGATTTCCACGAGACACACTCGTGCTTATGTGATTGGCTAACACGTGTCAGCGTGTACGTGTGTTGTATATAAGTTTGAAAAGGCTTTAGCGGATTAAGGTCACTTTGAACATAATTATATTGCTCATCATTATGTGTCACGGCGTGATGGTAGGATGACTGGCACTAAGCTGCTACAGCGGTGGGTTATAATAGGTAAAAATAAACTCATAAGATGCCCGCGCTGTTTCGTGTAACGAGGACTATTTTGAACTCATAATTGATTGGAAAAGCTCCTCTTACGCTCACACCCTTAATTCGACGAGTAAATAAGGTCTTTTGACGGCAGGTTGATTTGACCATTGTTTAATATATGGTATTACATTACACAGTATAATAACTATTACAACGGGTGAACTCGTCACCTCAGGGAGTTTTAACGAAATTTGATCGTTGTGTCTCCCTTGAGGTGGGCGCAGAAGACTTAGGACAAAGCAGTCCACCGCCAAGCTCCGCCACTTGCCTGTAAGAGGCCAACGTCTTATCCGCGAGATAGCCAGGTATGTTACCCAGCGGGCTGACACTCGCGCCCTTACTTCCAGTCGCAACCAGATTACTCCAGTCTTCCGACTGGTTACGAGTTCGAGGTCGTTTGCGCGGTCCTCTCCCTTATGTAGCGGTGAAACGGTGTCAACCGAATCTGTCGCGGACCGCGGTATCCTTTGCCTGGCTCTTCATCCGGAATCGGGTAGCCGATGGTCGTTCCAAGAGCAGTCGTCGTAAGGTCAACAACTACCTCGCTCTATAGGAGACAGTACTGTTTCCAGACTCCCCCGACTGTTAGTCAGAATGCACAATCGATTGGATGACGCAGCACGGAGCGCAAACCGTCCAGGAGCGCCAAAAGATTGACTCCTGGGGAACACTAGCCCTCAAGCCAGAGTCCTACCCGGGCTTGCACTTAAGGCGTGGACGCCTCCGGATGGGTGTTGACCCGTGAGTGTGACCGACCCCGAACAAGTAAGTCTTCGTGGCCAACTCAACAAGAGTTCATTAGCTCCCACACAGCATAATAGTAGAACATCGTAGAAATTATGCTATGCCAATTATCGGAAATGTTCTCTACTTTAATTTTTGTATAGAATAGTCATTACTAATGCGTCGTTCGTGAGTTACGAATGAAAAAATAAAATACTTATCTGAAATGTGCGATTTTTCTCGAATAATGGGGCGCGAGGTAGCAAAATTAAAAATCAGATTTAGCGATTAAAAATAAATATAAAACCGGATTTTTTTTCTGAGAAAAACTCGATAAGCCTGGACTGCAACAAATATGCATTATTTTCAGCTTCTGGCACTGCAGTGTAGCCAACTCTAACATTCAAAATTTTCCGTTTACCTGCGCAAACCTTTATTTTATGTAACGCAATATATTGTGTTATATGTATACCTTTATTATTTTTATGCAACAAAGTTTATGTTCGTTCATTCAGTTATGTTAAACTACGAGTAGATGTCAAATTATCAATTTACCAGCAGATTCAAACTTTTCATCGCATAATTCTAGTAGTAGTTTTTGCGGACAACGCTTTAGTATATAAAATGTACGGATCCTAGAATAAAATGACCGATTGATGACGCCACACATTGAGGTACTTTTAAAGGCAGATTGTTAATCCGAAGGGTGACCTGACAAAGAAGGTAGGGTCGACATCAGTCTGGCGAATGTTTGCGAAGCTCCGTGCGCTCAAAGATACGGACAGATTACATGTTTAAACTACGTTTCAAATCTTCGTGGTCAATAAAATGAGAGCTCAATTAATAGTCAATCTTGAATAAATTCGCGATTTGCGATTAAAATAGGTCGAAACTTCTTTAATGTGACAATATCTTATTATAGGTATATGTTATACATTTTTATGGCAGAATTCATCAGGAAATTCCAATGTCGCCACAAAAACAATTCAAACATCGCTTTAAACACCTAATTTGTAAATAAATAAATAGTTTAAAAAAAACATTAAAAACACGCTTTTGGGCTATGATACGATATTCACACACGGCTATTATACGATATTCTATCATGGAATGCCAGTGCCTATCTTCCGGCATCATCATCAGACCTTGACATCTAATCGTGGTCAAAGTTCATTCCAAGACTTTTCTAACAAGTCCAAACACAGCTATGATACGATGTTCCATCATGAAGTTCCAGTTCATATCTTCCGACTTCATCATCAGATCAGTTCGACAGTACCATATTATTGTATAGTCATCAGAACTACATACAGCTGCCAATTTTCATGACGCTACGATCCTTGGAAGATGGTTAAATTAGTTACCTTAGATTCCATTACATAGTTACATACAGGTCGACCTAATAAACGCGTGTTAAAAAGGTATACATACTATAAGATTGACGACTACTTGAATGATAAATACGCCTAATGTTAATGCAAATTGTTTTTCAGGTTTCCTCTACATATATAATTTTACAAATATTAATAGATTTTTTTGTTATTTTACCTATTTTTCTGTATTTTTCCTAAATTTTATTGTATTCTTTCTGTTTTATGTGTTAAACGAACTTAAAAGTTCGAAAATTGTGTAGACGTTCTGTATTAATAATCTTTGGGAAGACCCGATAATTTTTGGACTTTTGTACCTGAAATGGATTGGGACGCTGTCATTGAAACGGATGACTGAGAAATCATATTTTCATCTACACGATATGCCAAATATTTTATAAGCTCTCCGAATTATTACAAAAAATAGATTATGGCAAGAATTTTTGGAATCGGACTGTGCGTTCTCGAGTTAAAACATTTAAAGCTAAAACATTTAAGGTAACATTAAAAAAATATGCGATTTGGAAAATTCTTTCACCATTTAGTTTTATTTTAACGTTGGGAGAGCTGATTGGATTTTTGGGGGCCATCCATAAACAAAGAAAGAGAGCTGCCATACAAGCTTCCATACAGTCACTTTTAATAGCTCTCGGAATTAAAAGAAAACCCGATTAAAGACCCATCGTCATATCAAAGAGAATCTTTTAAATTGCGAGCTTCACTCCACTCGACATAGCCATAATACGCGACATAAAAACAATGTATTATTGCCTAAAGTACGCTTGACTAAATATCAAAAGACATTTTTATATATTAATTTTAAATTGTTCAATGCTTTGCCGTCATCTACGAGAAGACTTGAGATGGCAGCATATAAAATCTGCTTGAAAAATCAGTTAGTCAAACATGCCCTTTACAAACTGGACCACTTTTATGATATTGCGTCCATAATTGCTTGATTATAAATAACCATATTATGACTATACGTTTAGATTTTATTGACATTGTTTTTAATTACGCATGTTTCAGAATTTCTCTTTTTCATTGTATTGATTATTATTTATTGTTTGATTATTGATTATTTTGTAAATTTGACTATTTTTAAGTAATCACCTCTGATTACAATTATTTTTTTTCTTCCTTTTAATTAATCAAAGCGGTTTTATCATCCGGTAAATTATGATTGTAAAATTTGACATGTTCCTCAGTATTGTGAAATGCTTTTATGGAATGAATAAATGATGATGATGATGATCATAGTTAGTTTTAAGAATGATGATTATATTGTACCAACCTTGTTTATTATTATTAGTTAATTTTTAATTTTAGATTATCTTTTTAGATTTTAGATTTTTATTTAATATTAGATTTATTGAAAAATTATTTAAGTTATAATCAATGAACATACATTTTGATATCATTCTGAATATCGTCGTATCTGATGACCCTTTGCCGTTTACTTTTGAATACTTAACTCATTTTAAAATTATGTAATTTGACGTTTGCACAAGTCATTGTTTACTTGGATATGCTTGCATTAGTACAGGCCTAGGCCTAGTTAGGCGCCGTTGAATTGAAGAAATAATCAGCTTCTGTGCTCTCTAATTTGCTACTGTTTAAAATGAATCCTCTAGTGCAGCGGTTCCCAAAGTGTGGGTCGCGACCTACTGGTGGGTCGCGAACCGATTCCAAGTGGGTCGCCAACACAACGTATGAACGTAGGATATAATATGGCAGATAGACGACGAGATTGATTGACGAGTCTCAGTGTATTTAGGATACCTACAGACAATATAATAAAATAAAATAAAGATAGCGCTTGACAAGAATAGAATATAAAACTTGCAACCTTGTAACAGCGTGGGAAGATGAAATAGCCGCGCGAAGAGACAGCGCCGCGTCTCTAGCCTCGTCTCGCTCGCCCCCGGCGCACGCGCGGCCGGGCGGCAGCATCCGCTCTTCCCGAGCATCCGCGCGCCCGCACGCGCTTAGTCGCCTATCGAGTGGCCCGCCGCACACTTCCTGTCGGCTTTGGGCATCGCATTCATTTGTTTTCGCTATTTGTTAAATACGATGGATAAGTGTTCTAGCAAAAAAATCTATTTTTTATGTTGTCGCACATTACAGTTTCTTACAAAATAAAGACTCATAATACAAACGAATTGTTTATTTTTTATATCAAACCATCATTAACTTTTCCGAAAAAGTTCTCGCTGGGTCGCAAAATATTGTGATTTTAAAATGAGGGTCGCGGCGTCAATAAGTTTGGGAACCCCTGCTCTAGTGCTATTGTAATAATGTACTTCAGTTAATAATAATGTGTTTTTTGTTAAATAAAGAAATTTAATATCGTAACGTGTGCAAGCACACTCTTTGCTTGAGTAACTAAGAGTTGAACGACACGGTCTCTCGGGTTGACGTAATACATTGATGGCGCGAGCCCTTGATCCCCGGCGTCTGATGTCAAGTTCATTGATGTCGCCAAAATATGTTTTCTTCATGCAAAACACAGGTCATCCACCTCGAGTAGCAATTACGAGCCCAACCTTCACAGTAATCACACTCGAGCCTGAAATACAAATATCCTCCGGGAGCAACGAACCACCGCAAAACATCGACTAAAGAAAAAGTGTCGATGGACTAGCTTAACGCGGCCTGTGTTGAGATGCTTGAGACCAACTAGAGAATTTGGTGACAAACATCTCATTTATTTATTTATTTATTTATTTATTTATTAAAGAAAAGCACATTTTTTTATGGCAGTACATTGTAAGTTTAACAATATAGGCTTAAATGTAAATAATAGCAAAATAGAAAGCACCGCAGACCAATTTTTTTAAAATCAACGCCGCCTAACTAGGCCTAGGCCCGTACTAAGGCAAGCGTACCAAGTAGAGTGGCTTGTGCATACTTTAGAATACTTAATTTAAAAGATATGCTAGGTATCAAATAATATAAAAAATTAACTAATAATAATAAACATTGTAATTTGAGTGTAGTGTGATGTAACTGTAGTGTAGTGTAGTGTGATGTAAATGTAGCTATAGTGTGCTGGAAAAATAACATTCAGTAAATGGTGAAATAATTAAACTGAATAATAATAATTCTATTACATTGTTTTCCTATTGAGATATTTGCATAATTATCTTAATAGGAATGTGTTTCTAAGTAGCTATACAGTGTGTTCGGGATGGTGGGGCATTTTTTTCAAGGGTCGAATTTGGAAACTAAAAATGAAGAGGTAGAAAATATTTTTTTATTGCAATTTCTTATGAAAAAAAATCTTTCACCTAAAGAAATCGAGAGGAGATTATTCTGAGAGAAAAAAAAATGGCTTGAAAACCATATCCATTATTTTGACATAGGCGTTAATTACCAAGTAAAAACAACTCTAAGATAACGTCGCTCTATATGTGAGACCTCGTACATGCTAGCATGGAAACTTTTCAGGGCAGGGAAAAATCTGAATAATCTTGTTCACGAGGTGCTATTTTTAGTTGAGGGAAAGAGGCAAAATTTAAAAAAAAGTTTACTGCACTAACGAATAAAACTGTCATAGAATTGTTTGCGATTATTCATTAATTAGCACGTAAGAGGTATTAGCGGATAATATCATTACCTCACACCTTCGATATGCCACTGCAATGATAAATTAAAAAAAAACTAAGAAATTTGTGCCCTCGGGGCGTCGACAGTTATTTTACTTAAATAATAACAAGAAACGAAAATTCCAATTTTTGGCGCGTACAAGGTCTCAAATAACGATCGCCGATATCAATGTCTTTTTCTCAGTGTCAAAGGCCCAAATCAAAAAGAAAGATGTACATAAATTTGAGCTCAGTTTTTCGCGAAGAATTATCATCTTTTAAAATTAATTTATTACTTTTCTAGTTCAGCTTGATGTACCTACTTAATCGTCCCGAACATACGATGGTCCCGAACACTCTGTAAAATAAAACACGATTAATGAATGGTGAATGGTGAATTTCGCCTTATGTACTTACCCGATAATCGTCACAATTACTGAACCGATTGTGATACGGTTTCCGCCAAGATGAAGAGATTTTTTCTGGTTTAGTTTTTTTCGGGACGCGGTTCAAGGGGCTGACCAATATTTAAAAATATCTAAAAATACCAATATGGATAAATCCAATTCACACGCTATTTAAAGCACATCTTCTTTTGTTGTGCTAAGCTTATTTTTCTATTATACGTGCGAGGTTTGTAAGTAGATTTTAACACATTTTCTTACACGCCTTATAATGAAACGATTATTCAGTAGGTAAACTTCAAAACAAAATTCTCTGGAACAAATTGTTTAGAGTCGCGGAAGAATATACGATATAAATGTCAACTTAACAAGGAGATGATATATTTTATAATTAAAGAATATGATTACCGACATTAATAGGTACACAAGGAATCGAATAACATATAAATATATTATTTACAATTAGAAACACTAAATATATTATTTATTTATATTCATTATTATACAGGATGGGGCATAATGGGGTAACACAATCCTAAAAATTACTGTAGGCGCATCAGACCAGTTAGAGCGGTGCTGACAGTCCAGTCAGGTTGAGTGAATTATAAGGTTTCAGTAATCAACATGTGTTTCAGTAGACAACCGTAATTTAGGTGATCTACGGCTTTCATCGTAGGGGCTTATTTCAAATATATGTCCGTGACCGCGATGCTTAGGAAATTTATTTTTTTCTGAGAGTAAACAAGCACACTTTTCGTTACTGGACTGCTGGTAGCCCCAGAGAACTCTTGTAATGACCTCTTTAAAGTCGAGTGGCAAGTTAATGGCGTGACTGTTTACTCACAATTTCGACTGGTATTGTGGCATATCCGTGAATATTTCTTACATCCCAAAATGGGGAAATAAAATACAGATGCTTTCTGGTTTCAACGGGGTGGAGCCACAGCGCATACGGGCGTTGCTCTCGCACCAATTTGCAACAGCTGTCTCCAGGTCGACTGATCTCCTTACGAGAAGCCGTTCAATAAGGACATAATTTTATCTCAAGTATATTCATTATAATACCTATATATCATACCTAAAATGAAATAGGTATAAATATATTTATATACATACATAATATATTTTTATCTATTTTGTCTCTTCCTATCACCTCACTTGCCATCCTGATTCCCCCCATTCTCAAGCGGAAACAATATAAAATTATATTGCGTTCATTTTGTATACTTTATATTCGGAATCACATTAATTGATTTTTGTCACCTTTAAATAGGTTTTTATTGCGTTGTATGTAGTTCTGTTTGGTTCCAGAATAAAATAAAATAAATAAAATAACCCCTCACTCCCATGATTTGAGCCCCTGCGATTATTCATTATCATTGATAATTTTTTAAACCTAACATAATATCTTGATTAAATAAACAGCTTTTGCCATTACTTCCGCATTTTTTTAAAAATAGACGAGTTTTTTCTTTACGATAGATATTTTAATTTACTCAGGGCGTTACTAAACATATTGAATATCAAAGGCCTCAAGTTTGAGCCCTGACTCACGCAAAAGCAGATTTTTATTTATTTTGGCGTGGGAGGTGATTTGAGAGAGGGAGTTGAGGGACACCCCTGTTGAGGCGAGGAAGGTGATATGCGAATGTAACTGTGCTTTTTCTCGAGTAAGGCAAATTGATGGATAATTGGTTGATACGTTTACGATGGATATGTAGATATATATATATATATTTATATATATATATATATATATATATATATATATATATATATATATATATATATATATATATATATATATATATATATATATATATATATATATATATATATATATATATATATATATATATATATATATATATATATATATATATATATATATATATATATATATATATATATATATATATATATATATATATATATATATATATATATATATATATATATATATATATATATATATATATATATATATATATATATATATATATATATATATATATCTCTAATAAAAAGGTAGGTAATTACAAATCTTTGTATCCATTGTATGGAGTATGTTTATACCTAGAAACTCAATAGCTATAACTATATTTTGAGGACGTACTTACCTATAATAAAAAAAAATATTATAGATATGTCATATATTACCTTCTTAGATATTAAAAAAATCGGTTGTGTAACCACAACTAGAGCTGTCAACAACAACGGGTGAACCTGTCACATCAGGAAGTTTTAACGATATTAGATCGTTTTGCCTCCCGTGTGGTAAGCGCAGAAGATTTGGGACGAAAAACAATCCACTGTTTAGTTACGCCAGAGGCCAACGCCTTACGGCGAGGCACCGTGAAAGGTAACCAGCGGGCAGCCTTGCCCCTTGATTACCAGTTTGGATGGATATCACCGTCTCCTCCTGCCTCCCGACTGCTTACAGGATCGAGGTCGCTTGCGCGGACCTCTCCCTTATGAAGCAATGATACGGTGTCTACCGAATCTATCGCGGACCGCGGCATCCTCTGCCCGACTTATTCCCATATGACCGACCCTGAACAAATGGGTCTTAGTGGCCAAACTGCAACAGGGCCAACTCCCGGTTGTGTAATCCCAAGACTTTCCTGTCAAGTAGCTAAATCCCAATTTGATCCGAATATTAATTTCATAAATAAAATCGATGAGCACTCACTCTCGGCCGGCGGACGAACCCGGTTAGGTTTCATTGCGACGCCTCAGGTGGCACGGTTCGTTTCTCGGCTAAGGATTGGTTCAGACCAAGCGCCAAAAGATGGCGGGGTGGGCGGGTTAGCGGCGAGGGGGCAGGGGCCCCTGCACCCGTCGGACGCTCCAAAAATCATATCACCGAATCGCTCCAAAAATCATAACCACGTAATCGCTCGACAATAATTAAAATGCATGACGGAATTTAAATATTATTAGTGTATTTACAAATAGGATAGAAACGAATTTACCGCGTGAAATTTGTAGCACCCGATGTTTCGGTGACGTTGCAGCCGCCGTTGTCTAGGGTAGACTGAAAGAGCTGTCAATCCGTTGTTACGCAGGTAGGCCACATACCGCTGCCGCAACTGCGTAGGTTATAAGGGTGGTGGGGGGTGGGCTCGGAGCGCGCGAATTTCGAAAATCCATCTTGCACACAACACTCACTGTATCCTCTCTTACGTCCTTGCGGTCGGCGTTCGGCGGCGGAAACATTTTAAGAAGAGGGTTCCACGTAGAAGATAGTTTGTAACCGTCGTCTATTGAAGTTCGGGGTTCTTCTTATTTCAATTGCTTCCCGGATCATGCGAGGAAAGTAGAATTGTTTCTTGGATAGCACAATGGGATTTTGAAACTGCATCCAGTGGTTACTTCCGCTATCCAATATATGTTCGCAGATCGCCGATTTTTCACGCTGAACGTTTTTAACAGTTTTGATGTGTTTTGTCAGTAGCGTGGCTATGGGCCGTTTCGTTTGTCCAACGTAGGCTAGACCGCAACTGCATTCGACTTTATACACACCCGGGGTTTGCAGTGGTATTACAATCTTTACAGGCCATAAAAATAAAGCTATATTTTAGGTCGGTTTGAAGATCGTTTATATATAGAATCTGTTTAGCATCTTACTTATTCGATCTGTCACGCCCTTGGCGTACCGTAAGAAAGCTCTTGATCTGCTCGGTTTCTGAGTTTCGTCTGTATTAGATCGTGTGCGTGTCTCGTGATATTTTCTGTATCCATTTCTCATCATTGACATCATTGACATGTTCCATCTCTTGCGGAAAATGCTCAGCGTCGCATAGATCGCGTGCTCAATTTACGCTTATCCCACTTGCCCTAATACCTATAGTTTGGCAGATATAGGGCTCAAAGTGAAGCGCGGCGGCATCAAACTCCCCCCCCCCCCCCCCCTCCTTCCCCCCGACATCCGCGCCGTGGACACCGATGCTCCCCGTGTTAAATCCACTCAGAAACATCTAAAAGGTAATTGTGCCAAATATGAGCCTTTAATAACAAAAGGCAGGGTTCCCAATCAAAAAGTTGCACTTATTCCCCAGCTTGAGATTGTCAGTTGTCCCATGCTGGGTTGGCCACGTAGACCTATTCTGTTCAGGGTCGGTCACACTCACGGGTCAACACCCATCCGACGGCCTCCACGCATGAGGTGCGAACCTGGGTAGGACGTTCGGGCGATGGACTTCCCCTGGGAATCAAACCTCTGGCGCTCCTGGACGGTCTGCGCACCGTGCGGCGCAAGCCAATCGATTGTACACTCTGACTAACAACTTGGGTTGTCGACTACAGCGGGCGAGCCCGTCACCACAGAAAGTTTTAACGATTAGTCGATCTTAGATCGAGTCTATCTCCCTGGAGTGAGAGTAGAAGACTTGGGACAAAACAGTCCACTATCTAGCTACGCCAAAACCCGTTAGAGACCAACGCCTTACCGCGAGATAGCCAGTAATGTTACCTGGCGGGCGACACTCGCACCCTAACTACCAATTGTGACCAGATTTCTCCGGTCTCTCGATTGGTTCCGAGTTCGAGGTCGCTTGCGCGGTCCTCTCCCTTACAAAGCGGTGAAACGGTGTAACCAATCGAGAGACTGGAGTAATCTGGTCGCAATTGGAAGTAAGGGCGTGAGTGTAAGCCCACTGGGTACCACTCCTGGCTATCTCGCTGTTAAGGCGTTGGCCTCTTACGGGCTTGTGGCGGAGGTTTATAGTGAACTGTTTTTGTCCAAGTCTTCTGCGCTCACTTCAGGGAGACAGAACGACTAATCGTTAAAACTTCCTGAAGGGCTCGCCCGCTGTAGTTGACAACTCTAGTTGTACGGTTTGCGTGCGATTCTGATTGACAATCGGGGGAGTCTGGAAACAGTACTGCCTCCTATAGAGCGGGGGTAGTTCCTTCACCTTACGGCGACTGCTCTTGTAACGACCAATCGGCTACCCGATTCTGGGGAGCAGCCGGATAAAGGGCGTTGTGGTCTGCGATAGATTCGGCAAACGCCGTATAACCACTTCGTAAGGGAGAGGACTGCGCAAGCGACCTCGAACCTGTAACCATTCGGGAGACAGGATTAATCTGGTTGCAAACTGGTAGTAAGGGCGCGAGTGTCAGCCCGCTGGTTGAATAACCTGGCTATCTCGCGGTAAGACGTTGGTCTCTTACGGGCATGTGCGCTCACCTCACGGGAGACAAAACGATAAATTTCGTTTAGACTTCCTTTGGTGACGGGTTCGCCGGTGTAGTTTTTTTTATTATTTTTTTATTTAGAGAAAAAATACATGTTTTTAAATATTAAAAACTCGCCAAACTGGTATACAGTTTGTTGGCGAGACAAACTCTTATTTTTCTAGTCTTACACTTCTAATTTTGTGATTCAAAAAGACATTAATAATATAAAAAGACATTAAAACAATGCACAGCAGTAATACTACTGGTCTTACTACAGTCTTAAATTAGGCCAGTATTACTACAAGCTTAAATTATAGAAACGTATAACAAATTTACTTATGACCACTAATTTCACTATAAACGTCCAACAGGTAACTTTTTAATCTCTTTTTAAACATCTGTTGCTCACGCTTACACAGTCTTCCTCAGATACAATAGTATTAAAGATTCTTGGAATGAGGTACTTTAACGTCCTTTCACCATAGTAGTTGTTCGCTCTTGGTTCTTCACTCTTTTACGGACATTTTCTCTAACGTTGACAGCTCTAGTTGGACTCGTTTATTATAAATATCAATTGGTTCATATTTGCAAATACGTTTTCGTAAGTTAATATTAATTGATCAAAAATGTTCTTAATATGTAATGACTTTATTTTCTTATCATTTTTCCTCACAATTAAGCCTGATTAAATTAATATTGATTACTAATCTACCGACAGAAATTGATGAGGTAAGGATTTGTTATGAGGCCGTTGCAACTACTAAACCTCACTGGACTTTAAAAAATAAGATTGTTAGCCTATCTTCGGTTTTATTTATTTCAATACTAAATATAGCAATGTTTTGAACGCCCAGGGGTGATTCCGTAATTAAACAAATAATGACAGACGATACGGCGCCTGGCGGGAAGTTAGATTAATTACAACATAAAAATAGGAAATTAATTGAATAATAATGACCTGAAAATTACATTTGGTTGTTCAACGTGTACATAGTTAAACAGTGGAGGGATCATAACCGTGAATAAATTATACTAAGATAAATAAATAGATTCTAATATGTGGGTACTTTACAAAATGAGACTCAAACATCAACACGTAATCAGATATAGGTATGTCTGTAAAACACCGACTGACCTGTGATGATGATCCTCGCCTATCTGGAAGTCCCAGCACTGCTACGGACCCTCGAGGTGCCTGCCGGTGGATTTCTCATGCAAGTATCTTCGAAAATATCACACACGACCAACTTGACGCGGATTAGTAGATTCGCGGAGTTTTATTCTGATTTTGCGAAGCGGTTTAAGAAGGCGATAAATAAAAGCGGTACAGAGTCGCGAGACGACTTTGAAATTAGAGCTTTCATTTTGAACTGCATCGTTATCGAAGTTCCAAATGTCGAAATAGCCGAAGACAAGGCTTTTGAATAGATAGAATAAAAATATAAAGCAAAAGTGCTTAGTATTCAATCAATCGTATCGTTTTAAAGATTTGTTTTCATTATAGAAAATCTAAAATTAATATAACATGTTTTTACGCACAAGGCTGGTGGCTTTTCGTGGAATCCGCCTTTTTGCCTATTGCCAACATCTTCTATGATGGCATTTGTAGCACCACGCAGTTAAATACTCGGGCGGTCACCCATCCATCTATTAACCGCGCCCAACGCTGCGTAACTTCGGTAACATCGAGGATAACCGATGCCAACGTTGCTACAGATGCTACTACATTAGGAAAGGAGCAGGAGGAAGCTTTTAATGACATTAGTATAGGTTTTCATAAAATCGAGCATGATTAATAGTTCTCAAAATCCAAGTATCGCACCGTGTCGTATCGCATCCATTGAAATATATATAATATTTTTATTACCTACCCAATTTATTTTAAAGATTTATTGGACAATTGTTTTTATCTCACTAATTATTCTGAATATAAAAATGAATGTTTGTCTGTATGACCGCTATGGACTACTAAACCGCTCGACCGATTTTTATGAAATTTTGAGGGAAACTTTACATTAGTTTGAAGATGGTTCCTGTGAAGTTTGCTGCCGATCGGACCAAAGGATTTTTTTTAGTATCCTCAATAATACCAAAATTCTTCTTTTTTTAAAAGCGGCAAATTTGAATTTCGAATGCGACCGCGAAGACAGGAGTGAGTTCTCTTTTTTTTTATAGTCGAATGAATTTTAAAACGGCAAATTTGAATTTCGAATGCGACCGATTTGGCGTAGCAACGCGCGCAGGGTACAGCTAGTATTATTATAAATATGACTTTTTTAATACCTCCTATTCTATTTTTTATAATATGTATCCAACATAAGAATTACGCTGCTATTCAGGTTATTTTTAGAAACTGAATCGTTTACATTATCGTCGTATCGTCGTATCGTCGTTTACGTTATCGTCGTATTAAATGATAATAGTATTAAATGTAGTATAATAAAAATAAAGATATCAGTAATAAATGTTGTATATGCAATTTCGTTATGCAAAAGCGTGCAGTCCGCACAATAGCGCGTGTGGCGCTTGATACGCCAGCTAGGCCTCTGTTTAGAGATCTCTGCATCATGACGCTGCCGTCCATTTATATAACGGAAGTAGCGCTGTTCGTTCTCAGAAATCTAGCCGATTTTGAAGTGAATGGTGTTCAACAGTATCCAACAAGATCCCGTAGCATGCTACGTTCGGTAAGTCATGCATTATCCAAGTCGGAAAGGCTAGCCTATATCGCCGGCCCAGCGGTTTACAACAAACTCAGCGAGCACATTAGGCAGGCGCAATCTCTTGGCGTGTTTAAGAGACGCCTTAAGAGATACCTTACAGATAAGGCGTTTTACTCACTGGAGGAATATTACTCGAGTGAAGTCTAAAATGCTTTGGTGGAAAAAATATTTAATGATCTCTTTGCATTTTGTCTTGTATTTCTTCTTTTTACATTATTATTGTGTTTTTTTCCTTCGTTTTGTTTTGTGTATTTTATCTTTTCTTTACGAAAAAAAAATGTTTGTTTGCTAATATGTATGAATGTTTGCTAATCTGTATCTGACTTGTATACCAGTATACTAATAAAATGAATATGAATATGAATATATTTTCAGGCAATATGCGTAATATGCGCTCTAATATGATATCTCTGCACAAATTGATCCACCCTTATGAGCATTTTCGTAATCAAGTAGATCAATTAATATATACTTTAAAACGTTAAATGGTTTTAATGAAATAAGATTGGGCGTAACGGCACACGACATAGCGTCACGCCATTGATTTTATAGCGTACTATCTGTTACCCGCAATGCGAAGCCGCGGGTTTCGAATCGATTTGGTAATTTAAGTAAGGTGGCGTGTATTTGCCCCTTTAGACGTTACCTTTAGATATATAGTGTAAGACGCCCCCCTCAGATGCATGCTACCTATCTCGTAGACGTACGAGTCTTGTTCCTCGCCACCTGCGCCGCCTTCGCCGTACGCTGACCCAGGTATTTCGAGGTGCTTGCACGCGTCACTAATTTCAAGATATCTGTATAACTATACCACCTAAAAACTGACAGTAAATGGCTAATTTTATCTCTATTTAACACCCGTAATAATGGATTAATTTAATTTGATAAGGATTCTTAATTTTATAACACCTAAAAGTACACCTTACAGTAAATGGCTAATTTTATCTCTATTTAACACTTGTGATAATGGATTAATTTATTTTGATAAGGATTCTTATTTCATTGCTAATGTCATCAACAAACCCTGCCGAATTAGTTTTCTTATTTTTTTGAGACATAGAACCAGTTATTGAAGATTAAATATAAAAGTTGGATATATCCTGTCGCCGACTTTTTTATAGATCTCATTGAGGCTGATATTTTTTTGTCATATATTTGTCTTATATTTGCCTTTCAAATAATTTAATATTGGTAGCTACAGACAAGACAATTAATATTGCAATAAATTATGGGTCAATTATTCCAATAATGACTTCATAACGTATGGCCTTACAGCCATATTTTGTCATTATATTTATGAGTCTGGGTTATATTGTTAATTATCGGCGAACCATGACAATATTAATATGTGTCCAAATACATAATATCTTGTCGAATATTAATTAAACTATTTCATGCCTGAGAAAATTGGTTAGGCGCTCGAATTAAGATAGAGGCTGTCTTATTTGGAAATGCCTAAAGCTGATGAACGAGAGAAACGATAGTCTATATCACAAAGTTTTTATACCCAGTTTTAACCCATCGGCTACGTAACGACCAAATTTGGTTGCACATCAGAACACCTTTGACTACGTAACGACCAATATTGGCGGCTTGCTCCCGGAGCGCAGAGTAATATTATTTTGTAATTCGAACGCATCCTAAAATCCATACCAAATATCTCATTATTTCGCACGTCATTTCGCGGATATTTCTGGTAAAAATTCCAGGGTCAAACATCATCATTTTTTTTTCTAGAAATGATCAAAAATTTTTATTGGTCTTTATGAGCTAATATCTAAATATTTTTGTAAGTAAATAAGCAAAACGAAATATTATCTCTTATAGAAAATATAATATAGATCACGATATTATTTACAATTTCTAAATAGGGTTCCTTATTTTTCCTAAGACAAGTATAAGTTAGAAATGCCGAGTTTTTTCCACTTTTCCAACTCTCATATTTATTCATAATTATCTAATTGTTTTACAAAATGAGCCTCAAAATGATAAATGGTCTAACTAGAAACCTGAAAAATGTCGCAAGAAAGAGCTTTCTTACAACATTCGAATACAAGCTCTCTAGGCAAAATTCATTGCCAAACAAACTCATTTCCACAAAGCAATACTTCGTTTAAATAGCACTGGATACGAAGACCATGGATTTAGTGAAAATATAGAGAGAACAGGTCGTTCCAAATGAAATTTTAAATTATTGAAATTTCTAACGTGTTTTGGACAATGTCACTGCAGCTTTCTTTCTCCGAGTGTGGCTAATGATATGAGTAAAATCGTATTGGAAATAAGCAGAAAACAGCAAAAAAGATCACCTTACGTTATTGTTAAATTATTTTCCTAGATGAAAAATTAAAAAAAAATACAATTTTTTTATATTTTTTTTGATTAACATAGGTATATACGACTATACATACATTTTATTGAAGTGTATTCTACTAATATTATAAACGCGAAAGTTTGTATGTATGTATGGATATTTGTTACTCTTTCACGCAAAAAATACTGAAGGATTTTGATGAAACTTTACAATAATATAGCTTACACATCAGAATAACACACAGGCTATAATTTATAAAGATATAGCGTGAATTATCTAAAATATAACGATAACTGTCGAGTAAGTAGGAAAAAATCTAAGAAATTGACATTCGAAATTTAAATTCTATACTATACTATTCTACTAATATTATAAACGCGAAAGTTTGTAGGTATGTATGGATGTTTGTTACTCTTTCACGCAAAAACTACTGAATGGATTTTGATGAAACTTTACAATAATATAGCTTACATATCAGAATAACACATATGCTATAATTTATAAAGATATATGGTTTTCTATCATCATTATAACAATTTTCCATCACCACGCGGGTGAAACCGCTGGGCGCCGCTAGTATTACATATATACGTATTAGTACTAATTATTGTTTATTATTACCCATTACTAAATATTATTTATTACTGCCTATTACTAAATATTCTTTATTTTTACTTATTTACAATTAGGAAATAATTGTCTACAGAAAGTTATTTTTATTAATCTAATTTAAGTTCGAAATTTAGTTTTTGGAAGATACTTATTTTTAAAATCATTTATGTAGGCAGGCTCTGGCTAGTTAGGAGCGATACAAATATTTATTGTGAATACCAAAGATATATTTTTTATGATAAATAAATAAAGATTTATAATACGAAAATAAAACCGGTCAGGTGGGAGTTTGACTCGTTATCCGAGGTTCCGTACCTTTTAAAAGAGGTTCTTGCTATATGTTTTACATATTCTGATCCATACATTAAATTCAACTCAATATAAGGTCCCATACATTAAATCCAAACTTTTTATGATGTGAAAAATTGTTTTTTTTCCGGCATGACGAGGAATTAGTAGTTTTTTTTACGTATATTTATTTATTTCATTGTTATTTATTGATTTAATGCAATTGTCGAATAATATCACAATTTAAAACATCGATTAAAATATCATGTACTTAACTAAATTACTTAATTCAATATTATTAGATAAAATAATATTTTATTTATTAAAATATTATTTGATAAAATTTATTTAACTAAATTATATTAAATTTACTGTCCGTATTCGCCCAACTAAACAAAGCTTGTGCTTGGGCGGACATTCTATCCAACATATAGTTACGTTAATTGGTATGTGAATACGTTACAAAAATTATAGAGTTGCTGACTTCTCAACTGGTTAGTGAAATAAAAGTGTTTAATTTTATTATATATGTAATCTTTTATAGCGTGATATGTATAAAAAACCTAAGATAAAAATAATATTTTACATTTAGGATTGAAATGAGTGCGGGAAAGCAAGTTTTATTACTGTTCTATTACTCTCCAAATTGCATGTCGATCGCTTTAAAATGCCAGAGATAATCGATAGTAATTTACATATATATAATTAGATATATAAAATTACGCTTCAAAACAAATGCCGTATTTTATTAATATTGTATCGCATTTACGCTGAGGGTTTTTCATATACAGTGAAGACGAATCAGCTAACATTAATAACGAAATGTGTGAGCGTCCAGGACGACCGTCATACATAAATCACAGTACGTCTCGCACGGGTTAGACCTTCCAAAATGCCACGAACTCTATTCATTTGTGAAGAGAAAAGTAATTAAGTTTGCATAGGTCGGTAGATTATGCTACGCAATTGTATTATTGATGTGTGTTAAACTGATGTTTATTTTCATCTCAAAGTAATATATTTGTTCATGTAGTTTAAAGTGCCTACACTTTCAACTAGGTATATACATTTATTTGATTTGAGATGGAAATAAACATCAGTTTAACACACATCTAAGGATCTACACCTTAGAGGGGACCATCAATGCATTTGTTTATTTTATACCTGAAACTATTATTCTATTAAATGGTATGAAATTCATGAAAAATGGCTCAGCCGTCTGTGCATACATCTAGAAATATTTCTTTGTTATCTAAAGTATTCAGGATTGAATTACCGTTGATGTATTTGTTTCACGGTTGAAACGCCCTTGCCGCCACTTATCGGGTGATGAATGGCTACTGCGTGTTTTTTTTACCCGTCTGTGCTATACAAATGAGGGATTCAACACCCTACTCATACATCATGAACGAACAGAATAATACATCGTTCGTAGTTAAAGCATTAAGACAATTTTATTTACTCAGGAAACTGACACTAGTAATGTTAACATTCTAGAGTAAATTAATATAAAAATATCCTTCTAAGTAAAAATTTGTGCCAATTGGCCATCCATTGCTGATCGGAATTCTACTACTGTGAAATAACAAAATGGGGGCGCTGAAAAATAATTGATTTTCAAAGTAGACGAAATACGTTTGAGAACCACTAGTTTAGAGCGTTATCTACTGTTACAGTGCGCGACCATACTGTTATACAACCCAAGTCGCAATATTGAACATTATATTAGTAGATTGATATTTTTTTAAAGTACAAGTGCCATATCTACACTTTGGGTTTGGTAGTAACATTCTGGTTGTCAAATAATTGTACTACGACGCTGATCAATCTAATAAGCTACATAATCAATGGTATTCTTTATACGAGTATTCTTATAGATAAACCTATAAATAAGTCACGACCTGCATAACTCGACCCTGCCAAATTCAATTATTAACGATAGCCAATTATTAATGGTAGACAAGACAATAAATTTTGCAATAAATGATGGGTCAAGTATTCCAATATTGTCTCTATATCTTTTGACCCTACGGCCATAATTTGTCGTTATATTTATGAGCATGGGTGATAATAATAATAATCGGCGAACCAAGACATTATTAATAAGGGTCCAAAGAGATAATATCTTGCCGAATATTAGGGAAAATATTTCATGCCTGAGAGAGTTGGTTAGGCACTCGAATTAAGGGAGAGTCCGCGTCATTTCGGATGGCCCAAAGCTGATGAGCTAGAGAAACGGTATTCTATCTCACAAACTCCGCATACTCAGATATTTCTAGCTGAACGGTCTAACTTGAACTTGAAAGGTCGTGAAAAGCCACTTCCTTACTACATTCGAACACATTTGTTCTTTAGGCAAAGGTTTATACTACGAAAATAAACCCGGTCAAGTGCGAGTTTGATTCGCGCTCCAAGGTTCCATAATTTCCGAAAGGGTTCCTTCTATATGTTCTATATACACTCTTTTACACGAAAATATATACACTCTTCTATACATTAAATCCAACTCAATATAAGACTAGATCTTCTTACGATGTGCCATTTTTTCTTCTTAAAATTATTTCCCACTTGACGATAACTCAATATAAAATCGAAGAGTATCGCGGTTGTTTGACATTATAAATAGGATAGAAAACGAATTTACCGCGTGAAATTTGTAGCACCCGACGTTTCGGTGACATTGCAGCCGCCGTTGTCCAGGGTAGACTGAAGAGCTGTCAATCCGTTGTTTTGCGGGTAGGCCGCGTACCGCTTCCGCCACTGCGTAGATTATAACGGTGGTGGGGGGCCGGGCCGCAGTGGCGGAAGCGGTACGCGGCCTACCCGCAAAACAACGGATTGACAGCTCTTCAGTCTACCCTGGACAACGGCGGCTGCAATGTCACCGAAACGTCGGGTGCTACAAATTTCACGCGGTAAATTCGTTTTCTATCCTATTTATGATAACTCAATAGTTTGTTTTCGTATATTATTTTTTATTTTTTCTATTTAAAGCAATTCATAAATAATATTATCTACAATTTAAATCATCAAGCAAACTATTATGCTGTTAAATTACTTAAACCAGAGTAAGAAACTAAAATCAATGATTAATTATGATGTTTAGTGTTCAATGTCGGCGAACATTACTTACACATATAGTTAATTTGATTAATGGGAATAAGTTTAAAAGACTACAGATTTGCTGATTTATCAACTGGATGGTGAAATAAAACGAAGTATTTATTTTTATTTAATACCTATCATCTTTATAGCGTGATATGTATAAAAAAAACTTAATACATAAAAATAATATTTCACATTTAGGAGTGAACTGAGTGCGGGAAAGCAAGTTCTATTACTATGCCGAATTTCATGTCGATTGCTTTAAAAGTGGCATAGATAATCGATAGTAACTTATATCTGAACCATAATAAAATATAGGTAGTAAGTTATAGATTCATTAAAGTAATTGAATATTTAGACGCAGTGTTTAATGACAATGACAATAATGACCTTCCTATGTGTACATTATTTCTTCGAAATGGTTGGGTTTACCAAAATTAAATGGATACTCTTCTTTTCATTTTATTATTATGCCATAGATAATTAGAGGGATACGTAAAAATAGGCTGCAAAACATATAATTTATTTTAATAATAACAAATGTGCACTCTGACTAGTTGCTGAAGGAGTCTGGAGACTATGGAGATTTACTGTCTCCTAAGCAGCGGTGGTGGATGCTGACCTGTCGTCATACCACTCTGGAAATGACCATTTGGCTTCCTGATCGTGAATTTAGAGCCGAGTAAAAGAAAATAATAATAATAATAATAATAATAATTTTATTCATTCAAAAACATAAATTTACAATTGTATTAGTTGCAGAATCTGCCTAACTAGGCCATAGCCCGTACCAAGGAAAACTCTATGTATGGCAAAGATTTATTCATGTGCTCATAATATTAAAATGAAAAATACAAAATATGATAAAATAGAAAATAGATAAGCGAATGCAAATTAAACTTATAATTATATTTAAAATATTGATATAGCATGGTCATGGAAATAAATATTAATATAAAATGTCGTAATATGAACTTTGTAAAACAAATAAATAAATAGTATTAAAATATAAAGTGTAGTGCAATGTATGACAATAATATGCAGACCTTTACTTTAAAATATGACTTATAGTCTTTTCCACCTCATTTCTACCAAGTTGAAGTAAATGTTGTGTAATTTTAGATTTTAATTGGATTGACTTAGTGTTTTGGCATGTTTTTATCGATTCTTTTAGATGGTTATAAATTTTTGGCCCTATAAAGCCAAAGTGTCTTTGGGCGAAGGATGTTCGGGTTTTCTGTACAATGTGTTTACAGGTTGTGGCGCTCCTCGTTGAAATTTTATGCTCAGCTTTAACGTGAATATCTTTACTTTTTATGTAGTTAAGAAAGACTGTCTTTGCAAATTCCTGCCAGATGTCTAGTATCTTCAGCTCTGCAAACAAGTCATTTGAGGGGTACCTTCGAGGCATTTTGGCAATAACCCGAAGAAGCGCCTTCTGCGCTGTCATAAGCGGATTTAAAACATTACGTGTAGACCCTCCCCAACCTAGGATACCGTATGAAATTAGACTATTTGCAAGGGCATGGTAGATATTTTTGAGAGATTTTAAGTCTAACACGTTCCGAAGTAACTTAAACACGTATATAAGTCTCCTTACTTTAGTCGCCACATCGTTTACATGAGCATCCCATTTAAAGGTGTTATCAAATACGAGATCGAGATATTTAGCTTGTATAGTTGTGCAGTTACATTGCATATTAAATAATAAATGATTTTGAGGTTTTGGGGTACATGTATGAATTTTTATACCTGTGTGCATAAAGTCCTGCTTGCCAGTAATAGAAAAGGTAACATAGTTTGTTTTTTCGCTATTTAATGTTAATAGATTATTCTGGAGCCAAATATAAATATTGTTTAGACCAAGTTCTGCGTTTTCGTAAACCGTCGACCAGGTCTTCCCTCGGAAAATTAAGGCAGTATCATCAGCAAATAGAACTGTTTTACCTCCTTTTAATGTAATGTTGGAGAGGTCATTTATGTATACTAAAAATAAAATCGGGCCTAGGACACTTCCTTGTGGTACTCCGTAACGTATACGACCTTCGACGCTCTGTCCTCCATTTAGTTTCGTAACTTGTGTTCTATTAAACAAGTAGTCGGTGAACCATTGCAATGCTTTCCCACGAATGCCATTTTTTTCTAATTTACTTAATAAAATTTTGTGCGATACTGTGTCGAACGCCTTGCAAAGGTCCAGGAATACTACAAGGCACTTGTCTCCTTCATCCAGACTATTTACTATGTTATCGGATCGAAACGCAATAGCATCCTGCGTAGACCTGTCAGGACGAAATCCGTATTGCGTAGGAGATAATAGGTTATGTTTATTTAGAAAAGACATCAACCTCGATTTGACCGCCGTTTCCAGAATTTTCGACAATGTATTCAATATGCTGATTGGCCGATAACAGTTAACATCACTAGCTAAACCGCCCTTAAATACTGAAGTAATTTCAGCTTTTTTTAGGCAACGGGGGAACACTCCAGAAGATATACTTATATTAATAATATATCTAATCGGGTTTATCAGATTTTCGCTGCATTCTTTAAAAATTTTAGCAGAAATACCATCTTCTCCAGTAGACGTCTTATTTTTTAGACTTTTAATGATTGTTTCAATTTCACTGCTATCGGTGGGCCTCAGAAATATAGTCTCGTGTAGATATTTTACATTCTTTAGGTTACATGACAATTTTGATTCTTTAGTTTCAAGGTTATCCAGTGTTTTCCTGGCTAGCTTGTATCCTATATTTGAAAAATAATCATTAAAATAGTTTGAAACATCTTTAGTATTACATGTACCAATGGACGTCAGTTTCCCATCAATATTTACTTCTTTTATAGTTGTGTAATTTGTTTTCCTCCTGTCAGTTAATTCATTAATAAGATTCCAAGTTATCTTTGAATTACCAGCATTTTCCGAAAATTCCTTAGTGTAATACATGTTTTTTGTTTTATTTATAATGTTTTTACAGGTATTTCGAATTCTGATATACTCGTGATTTAGAATACTATTTGAAGGATCTAATTTAAGGGCTACATGAAGTTTATCTCTATGTCTTATACTTTTAAGTAGTGCTGGAGTCATCCATGGCTTAATTTTCCTTTCGGAATGGGGGACATATTGCTCTTTGGTATTTTTTACAATTATTCTTTTTAAAATATTTATAAAATAGTCAGTAGCTTCATTAGTATCAGTAATGAAGAGTAATGGACTCCAATCGATTATCTGGTCCACGATAGATTCAAACCGAATCATTGCTGAACATACATCAGGTAGAGGTGTCGCAAGTGACTTCGAACCCGTGACCAGTCGGGAGGTTGTAGGTATTCTGATGGTTAATTAGACGTAGATATCGTTCCAAAACTGGTAGTCAGGGGGCGAGGCTGCGCGCTGTTTCCCTTTCTCGGTGCCTCGCCGTAAGGCGTTGGCATCTGACGGGCGGGTGGCGTAACTAGGCAGTGGATTGTTTTTCGTCCCAACGATCGGACAGAACGATCTAATATCATTAAAACTTGCTTAAGTAACGAGTACGCCTGTTGTAGTTGGCAGCTCCAGTTGACCGGTATTGTAAGTAGCGAACAGTTGAGCCACTAAGGTTCATTTTGTTCTAGGGTCGGCCTAACTCATTATTCAGCTCCTATTCAGTAGGCTCCTCGAGTGAGGGACTACCCCGGTAAGAACTCTCGCGTTCCAGGCCTCACAGCTACCGGGTCGGTTTCCTCTGGGGATTGCCTTCCGGCGCTAATGGACGGATTGCGCATCGTGCGGCGTCAGCCAATCGATTGTGCACTCTGACTGAAGGAGTCTGGAGGCTATGGAAATAAACTGTTTCCTAAGCAGCGGAGTGGATGTTGACCTGTTGTCATTCCACTCTGAAACGACTTATTAGCCACCCGGTCCCGAGTGGCGTGACGGGCAAAGGACGCTCAAGCGACTTCGGATCCATTCGAGAGGACCGAGGTATACTGATGGGACGGGGACTTCCTGCCAAAACTATTACATACTGGCAACACTGTGCAATGTGACAGGACAGGGGGTAGGGGATTTTGGAGTGTGGATTACCTACATTGGATTGTGTTCTGTGCCCGCTCGGCACTTAACATCCCTTGCGGGATATGTATGGCGGCCGGCTGAAATCCAAACTATCCCATACGGGATATCGCGCTCGCCGCTCAACAAAATGTCGTTTAAATTTCGAAATGCGATTGTATATTCTATCGAATGATGCCATAATATAGCCAAATATGCAACACTATGAAATTGCTCGATTGCCGCATGCGATGTTAGAAATATGAATTACTACATCCCTTACAAAATCGGTGACCTCATTTCTGACGACAGTCGCGAACTGCCCACCGCTGGCGGCGTATAATTCCGCGACGTGTTGTGTTGTGAATTGTTTTGTGTATATAAGTGAAGTGTATACCGGATAAAAGTAAGTAATTTCCATTTTTAAGTAGTTTAGGCCTTAGGATTAAACAATTTACACAGCCCATTTGCTGTTTTTCACGAATTTTCGAAGAAAACACTTTGGCGAAACCAAACGGCTCTCGAAAAATGGCCGTCTTTATTTTGTAATGTTTGTGAAATATCCCGTTATATCGCGAAACATGACGTAATGTCGCTTTAATTTACTAATAAAATAGGTATTGCTTCATTTACATCCTAAGTTATCACATAATTATGCGTATTTTGAACATTATATGTTGTTTTCTAATATGGCTCGCAAAAATGAAACTTGTTTTGATAATTACTATGAGAGAAAAAAGTGCGATTTTCCATAGTTTTTCGATGAAATGTGACTCTTTGGAGTATAGTAATTAGTTATTAGACATATAATAAGTCTATGATAAGACAATATAATTGAAAAAATCTAACGAATTTTATATTATGGGCATTCAAAGTTTATTATTAGGTTCGGAAGTCGGAAACTCTCAAAACTTTAGATTTTTCTATAATATCAGACAAAGCTCAAAGTTCTGGTGTGATTTCTAAGAAGAAGTGATGTAGTAATAAAGTTATTTTGAAAGAATTTCATATAAAAAAATACCATAAGTAGTCACAAATTAAAAATTAAAAAAATTTTTTTTTACGAGAATACATACAATTTTTCTTGGCTGAATAAATAAATATTTTTTCCGTATTTTTGTATGCAAATAAGTAAAAAAAAAATATCGTTTTGGTAAAGCATTTAATAAAGAACATAACTGTATTTACAATTTTTGATATTTACAAAAACTGTATTTACAAAAAAATCGAAATGATTTTATAGGCGAGTTTTTTCAGTTTGCCAATTTTGTAATATTTATTCATTATTATCTTAATTGTTTTACGAGATAAGGTTATAATGTTTTATATGTCAAATTTCAATGCGATCATTTTTCTATTTATATTTTTTTAATCCGATTAGTGGTTTATAAGTTATGATCGTTTTTCTCAAGGCCGTTGACTCGCGTCGATTTTTTGCGCGAATATGTCGCGCGCAAAAGTGATGTTTTTGGGCGCGGTGAGTTTTTACCTCGCAACGTGAGGGGTTAACTTATTATTGAATATAATGAATGCAAGTTGCTGTCATGTGAATAAAACTATGGATTACAACAGTGGTGACGAGGATTGAACGAATTCACGCAATCTAACCAAAAAAATCGAAAGTTTTTTTTCATTTGTCAAAAATAACATAACCTTGCAACATGGAAAAATCAGTGCAGGAATCGGTCAAACTGAGGATGGGATTCTTCGTAAATTCCTCGGAACATATCTCAGGTAGGGGCGAGGTGACCCACTAGGTTATCTTTCCAGTGCCTTGCCCTAAGGAGTTGGCCTCTAACGGGTATGTTGTCTTTTGTTGAATGGTAGGTTTGTAGGTACTCGTCCTCGACTCTTCTAGGTTCACCTCGCAAGAGACGGAATGATCGTAACCGTTAAAACTTGCTGGAATGACGGGTTCGCCCATTGTAATGACAACTTTAACTGACCGGTATTGAGACCCGAAAAATGCTTGACATCTAAATGCGAAAATGATACAATCATAAAGGATTGTAACAAGATTTTGGATGCATTGAAAATTTTGAACTGCTACTAAACCGTTTAGTATCAAATCAAACTTTCAGATGTTTTCAAATAAAAAATAATTAAAAAGTTTTCTATTACTATTAAATAAAATGATTATAACGGATTAACCGGAAGCTCTCAGGTCAAGTATCTATATTTTTACGAGTCTGTAGTGCAATACCCCCACGGCGCTTTCCAGCAAACATTAAAAGATTAAGGCGATATTTCATTCGATTATTATTGGTTTTCGATCCAAGTCCTGGGTAAAGATAATACTGTAAGGGTATTTGGTCAGATATCAAAAGATGCCTTGGGGATCTGAGCATGTGCGAAAAAGAAAACGGTCCATGTCGAACGTGCTGACGGCTCTAACCAAATATATATTTTCCGGCGATAACATTACAAACAATTTGTCGAGTCGAACCCTCGGGAGGTAACTTAATCATATTCTGGGGCGGGTTATATCGAGATAAAACCGGTTGAGCACGAAAGACACGCGACGATATGCGTAATGAAACAAGTATTTTTTCATAAAATATTAGACATTTTCAAAGCCGATTTCATAATACAGTTATTTATCATCACAAAAATTATAGTTTTAGATCCACGATTTGGTTGGAATAAAAAGTATTTTCGGTTAAATCGAGTGACGTCAGACCGCATTTATATTAAAACTGAAATCTGACTAATAATATCCTCATATCAGCAGCACCTAATGGTTGAGGTGTCTAAAAAAAGCTCTCAGTCTGTAGATGTGTCATCAAAAAAAAACATTTTTAAAAAGACATTAAAATAGAAAAATACAAAATTATAGCACCATCTACTGGGTCTCCGTCCGAACTTTTTGTGCGACCGTGCTGAGATCCAGTAGATGGCGCTTTAATTTTTATTTTTTTTATTTTAATGACTTTTTTTAATGTTTTTTTTATGACACGTCTACAGACCGAAAGTTTTTTTTAGACACCTCAGCCAAATTTTTACACCCCGCCATCTGCTGGATTACAGCTTGACCTTTTGTACTGTAAACAGATGGCCCTCTAACGGACGATTGCTAAAGTGGTGTAATTTTGGGAAATATGTTGGACCTTTACCATCGATTTTAATGACTCATAATGGGGAAAGGCTAATTCCCTAAAAAATCCTTACTGGAAGGCGAGAAAGAGCCAGCGAATGCCAAAATACAAGTGTAACATGGCTCGGTGGAGAATACTCGCAACTAGATAGGCAAAACAACTTAATTTTCGACCAAACAAACAAGCTCTGAACATCCAACCCTCAAACTTCAACTTCAAGGCAGTCAACTGAGATCTCTGAACTGGAACTCATGCTTTCCAACTTGGAAATAACTGAATACGCTGAATTGGCTCGAAACATTTTGTTTCTGTCACATGTCATGTCACGTCTGCGTCTCTCTTCGATTGTTCCTGTCCATTTCCTCCAAGACCTTGGTGACATTTCTGATCGTAGATCAAACGGGCAAGGCAGCGCAACGTAATCGAATTAATATAAACAAGTATTATTTGTACATAAATAATAAGCATAATTCCGTTTATTTTTTAAACATTACGGTCAATAAAGTGGCCGTCGAAATCGATGGGTTTCAGCTAGTTTATTATATTTGTGAAATGTATTTGTTTTCGTTTCTTCAAGTCATCTATCATAAGAGTTTTAAAGCTTATGATGTCGTTTTATTATACCAATACAAGTATCTAGAAACTATTTATTTTATGTTATGTCATTTACTTTCCTTGATTTACAATTAAAATACTTCAACATTCACCGATTTAGAAACTAAAGGCGAAACAGGTACCGCTGCCAGAGATGTACTGGTAAATGAAACCCAACTGGGAGTAACCCGTTCTGGGGTGGTCATTTTACTATTCTATAAACTATAAAGTTAAACAAAGTCAATAAGGATTGGGATTTCTTGTTAAAAAAAAAACAACAAAATACAAATTTTGAAAGAATAGCAAAAAAATATATGATAAAACTAGCTCAATATATGAGAGTCTATATACATTCAATTAAATAAATATCCCAAGCGTTTCTACTTCCAATCTTCCATGTATCCGAATATTAAAGCGGTATTCAATTGTCTCGGAACCGGGATCGCAGAAACTTGCACATTTTAACACTGTAATTTAACGTGCTCAATAATTCTACCGCATCTCTCTATCTTCAGGAGTAATTCAACCTTCTAGGAGTAGTCATGATCTCCTACTAAAACAAGTCAGAAGTACCTACTCTATATATCCCACTTCTTAACACTTCGTTTCTCTCTTACCCATTCCCTGTTCATGCAGACTGTTGGTGGACCCAGATCCCTACAAATATGAGAAGTGCTTGAACCGATTTAAAAAATTCTGTCGCCGATTAGTTTTGTTCGTCGTTTGGATGAGCTGATTCGAGCTGCCATATAATAATTAATAAATATCTTTTAACAAACACTAAAAACACGCTTTTATAAATGCACGCAAAAACCAAAAAGGTTTGTTATAACCTTGAAACCTGATCGTGTTCAAAGTCCATTACGTGACCTTTCTCACAAAAGTGCAAACACGACTATGATACGATATTCCATCATGGAATGCCAGTTCCTGTCTTCCGGCTTCATCATCAGACCTTGAAACTTAATCGTGCTCAAAGTTCATTACAATACCTTTCTAACAAGTCCAAACACGGCTATGATACGATATTCCATCATGGAATGCCAGTGCCTATCTTCCGGCTTCATCATCAGACCTTGAAACCTAATCGCGGTCAAAGTTCATTCCAAGACTTTTCGAACAACTCCAAACACAGCTATGATACGATGTTTCATCATGAAGTTCCAGTTCATATCTTCTGAGTCCATCATCAGATCAGTTCGTACTATTACATAGTTACATACAGGTCGACCTAGTAAAAGCGTGTTAAAAAGATATTCAAACCCAGAGCTAGCGGTTTGAAAACTACTTTTATGTTGCATCTTACTGCTACTTTGATAATTATTTTTAAAGTAACATTAATTGTTTTTAAAGTACCATTATTTTTAATTATTTTCACTTACCATCTTGGGCCGTAAATTCTTCCTCTATCGACAACATGAGTTGTAAGATATTGAATTTTAATCAAATAATTCCACCTTTTGTATGGTAATATTTGTAATCATTAATTAATTTATTTGTTCATTCATTATGAGGACACCTGGTTGGGTTGATAAGATGAACATGTCGGTCTATTTCTCAGAGTGCAGTTGATAATAAATATCCAATTCATTTCAATTTCTAATTTATTTGGAATTACAATGTGAATCATTTGAAATTTTATCGATTTATCATTGAGTGGGTGTTTTCTATGAGCTAAATAATTTGTCTACCTAATTTAGAGAGGTCTAAAACCATTCATATCGACCGTTTATTTTTAACATCGTTAAGATTGATTAATGATTCCTAAAGTAGCATAGTAGGGATTTGCTTATTTTACTTCGGTACAAACTGAGCGAAAGGGGCGGAGCAATTAATCTCTTTTTAATCTCTCTCTCAGAATATAAAATGAACGATCATCGATTTTCTGCACCGAAACTACCCTTTGAAATTATAGATATTACAATAATTTTCTACGTATTTGGTGCAGTCTAAGATTCAGCCGGTTTGTTTCCGGCGTGTAGTGTTAACACGAAAAAGCGTCAACCGTTCATTACACATTCCACTCTCATGTAATGCCCTGTCTCGTTCGCACGAACGAATTTCTTATGAACGCGAACCCCCATGCGGCAGGTGTTCCGATGGGTCGGTAGGACGACGACGGGGACATTACTGATGCTCTGGGTGCTCCAACCGGGGATAAAACTCCCTTTTACAGTGCACGCGGCTATAGGATAGCGGTGGGATCACACGTACACCCAGTAGGTATATGAAACACCTCGAGCGGCGGACTTAGCCCCCCACTTCATGTATATCAAGTGTTTTTTTAATTTTCCACGTCTGGTTTAAAGTTTCTTTTAGAAAGATACCTTGCTTAAATTGATTTTCATATTTTCTCGTCGGTATGAATCAACAGCAAAATATTTTCTAAACTTTATAATCTTGTATCTGACGATGACCCCACAGTTCATTGTCTATATCCATATTTTTTTATTACTATTATTTATTCATTAAATTTGGTGACTATTGTTTGATATTATTTGACAATTTATTTTATTTTATTTTTAATTTATTAACACGATTATTTATTTTCTGTGTTTTATTTTAAATATTTCCTATTTTGATCATTATTTAGTGATTATTAGTTATATTTTTTAATGGTGACGGTAATATATATATCCTTCTTTTCCTTTTGATTTTGTTTTTTTCAAATCGCCGAATATATGTGAAATAAAAACTAGAGAGCTCGGTCTAGTGATACCTACTAAACAGTTTATCGACCCAGCCAGGTGTCCTCATATTTTAATGGTAACTGTTATTGTAGATTTTAGTAATACAGACTTGGTGATTTCATAATTTCCTATTAATATTTTTTAATGAAATTGAGTTTCTATTAATAATAACATTATATTTCATTTATATAATCTGTATAAATTATAATTTAAAGTAGAACTTGTCTCTTTACCCAAATTCACTTTCAATTATAAGTGTACTTACGCGGAAATACATCGATAATGCAGAAAAATAATATATACACGTACATGTATTAAATAATAAATACATTAGGTATTAAGTTTGGAACTATTAATTGCTAAATATTATAAGAGTAATAACACAGTAATTTTCAAAGATTTTCAAACTATTATTAAAACGTTTATTAAAAATATAATAGGTAGCATTAATAATGAAAAATGTAATTTTATTATCAACACGCTTTTATTAGCTTGACTAGTCGGTATCACTAGACTGTTTGTCGAAAACAGAAATGAAGACATTTTTAAACGTTTAATTTTAAATATATTCTTAGTTAATAATGGTATCGCCTATATTAAGACGTATCGCCTCCCCCACTTTCCTTCTCCATAACTCAGAGCATCACCCCACTCCCATGGCTTTGATTAATTTAATTGCTCCTCAAGCTCTGATAAATAAATATGTCACAGCACATTGCTTGACCTGGAAATTTCGATAAGTGATTCTACAATACAATACAATTTATTCTACTCCAGTAGGTAGGCATTCCTACACTTGCGTCACTGCGTCTGACATTCTTAGTGATTAAGGAAATTAACTGTCGTGATAGTTGTATCTATATAAATTATTTAAGTAATTTATAATCGGTTTGAAATCCTTGATAATTAGAAAATAATGTAGTAATTAAAAGTTCTGATTAAATAAAGAGCGCAAAGTATATAACCATAATTATCAAAGTAATAATGTGATAATCCGCCTGCATTGTTGCTTTTAGAGATTGAAATTCGCGATTAAGTGTTTATTTATTTTATTTTATTTGGTTAACAAACAGCGTTTATACATAACAAATACAAAATATAACAATAAAACTATGACTAATTATATGTTAACAATATCTATCTATAATGTGTACAGTACATATCTCCGTTATTATATCTTATTTATATATATACATTTTTTAGCAAATTTAATATTATAGAAAAAGAAAAAGAACAAAAAACAAATGGAAATGAAATTTTACATTGAGATTATATACAATATTAATTATTTTGTACCAAAGATACATTTTAAAAAACAAAAAATTGCAAAAACAAACAATTACAAAAAAGCTATTCATGTAAACTGTTCAAGCGATTAATAGTCATTATATGAAATACGAGGGACAAAGGACTGACAGGATTTTTTAATGGTTTCCTTAAAGTGACTTTTAACTGATGAAAAAATATCAATGTACCCGAACCTATCGTTATACGTTGTCATAGCTCTGTTTATTAAGGAATGTTTCGTGTAATTAGAGTTATATCTCTTTATATAAAACAGATTCGGGTTTCGAGTAATGCGAGGAGGAGCCAGAATGGATATCTTTTCGACCAGATACGCACTGTCAAAATTGTTATTTATTACGTTGTAGAGAAACATCATATCGCAAGTTGTACGCCTATCTTCAAGACTATCGAGTTTAAAAAGAGCTAATCTATCCTTGTACGATTCAGCAGGTCTATTTTCCCTAAAGCACAAGTGCCTTAAGAATTTTTTTTGAATACGCTCGATTCGTTGCTTATACACATTGTATTGAGGGGACCAAATACAAGATGCAAATTCAAGTATACTACGGACATAGGCTTGGTATATTACTAACAAGGTGGATATCTCGGAAAAGGGCTTGCACGCCCGTAGTAGAAAACCTAGCGATTTGTATGCTCTGGTGACAATACTTTCAATGTGCTGGTCGAATTTCATTTTGGAATCGAGTAAAACCCCCAAATCTCGGACAATGTTAGTCTCCTTAATGTTATCTAAACCAATTTTATAATTGTATAATATTTTATTTCTGTTTCTCGTAAACGTGATTCGATGGCACTTCTTGACATTAAGATCGAGCTTGTTCAAAACACAGTATTCGCTAAGACGGCTCAGGTCATCCTGCAGGCGTAAACAGTCAGCCACTTTTGAGATAACAGAATAAACTTTAAGGTCATCCGCGTATAGGATAAACTGGCAAGATTTAAAACAGGAACCGATATCGTTAATATATATATTGAATAAGAGCGGTCCCAGGTGTGATCCCTGTGGAACACCCGAAGGAATCGAAATAAAGTCTGATTTAAATCCACCTACGACGACAGCCTGTTGACGATTATGAATATAAGATGTGAACCATCTTAACAGATCGCCGTGTATACCGAGTTTCTCAAGTTTAATTAATAATATAGAATGATTTACCCTGTCAAATGCTTTTGAGAAATCTGTATATATAACATCAGTTTGTATCCGATTGTTCATGTTATCCAGGATTTCGTTAGTGAATTGACTTAAGTTCGTGACTACAGATCGCTTACTCATGAAGCCGTGCTGATACGGAGAAAGCGAATTGCAAATGGCGGGATAAATCTGATCGTATATAATTTTTTCGAAAACTTTACTGAACACCGGAAGGATTGAGATGGGCCTATAATGCGATATGTTATTATTTAAGCCACTTTTATGTATTGGTACAATAAAGGCTTCTTTCCAACGAGAGGGAAATGTACCTTCATCCAGGGAACGGCGGAATAACAAGGCGAGTGGATGAGCTAATTGGCTTGCACAGTTTATAATATAGGTGGGAGGAATTCCATCACTTCCAGATCCTTTATTCTTGTCTAGCTTGCTTAAATACTTGCCGATAAGTCCCTTATCGATGGCAATTTTGGATATACTACTTGTACTGCTAGAGTGCTCTTCAGGGGAGTCAGGAGCCGGAACAGCGTCCAGTCGTGTGCCCTTGTCAAACACCGATTCGAAGTACTTAGAGAAAGCTTCGCAGATTTCATGGCCCCCATCAATGTTAAGGTCCTCGTAAATCATGCGCTGAGGTAGCACGTGGTGACGACGGATACTTTTGACATATGACCAAATTTCCTTCGGGTTGTCCCTTATAGATGTTTCGCAACGGCTAATATATTGCTGGAAGCAATCATCTCTCATTGCTTTTTGCCGGGCGCGGAGCAGAGAAAATGATTCGTAGTCTCGGGGGTTGCCATATTGATGCCACTTTCTGTGGTATTTTGATTTTTCTTTAATGAGTTTAATGAGGGATGCAGTAAACCATTTGGGATACGAGGAATTCTTACTTTTGCCTTTCGGAACGTAAAGATCAATTGTTTTTTTTTAATATTCCATAGAAATTTTCGACTGCAACATTTATATCGCAGCTGTGAAGCAGGCAGTTCCAGTTGGTTACGGAGAGAAATTCATTAATTTTATGATAGTCTGCCTTACTATAAAATAGGACTTCTCTTGGGAGCTCTTTCAGTGCCTGAGATTTTTCAAATGGCATGACAATGGCAAGCGATGGGTGATGAGAAATTTCTCGACTTAAGGGTTGCGAGCAGTGAAGAACATCGAGTGATATATTTGCCAAGACTAGATCTAGAAAACGTCCATTGGAGTTTGCAATGCCATTGTATTGAGTTAGACCTGCGAACATGATGTCATCGACAAAGGCTGAAGAAGTGTTGTCGAGAGAACAAGCTGGGTCAGATAGTAATGAGATAGCTTGGTTGCCATCGTCTGTTGGAGACCAGACTATTTTGGGCAGGTTAAAGTCACCCATCATAATGAAATTGTCCATTGGGAGCTGGTCGCGTAAAGCACAAAGTGACTCACCAAAATCTTTAAGCAAAGATGACGTGTTTCATGTTTTGATTCGATGTCGCATAATTTCTTTTTTATTTCTGGTAGATTGTTATTCTTTAATTGATTTTTCACCTCATTTACCATTTCAATTAGTATATTTATTTTATCCTCCATTGTGAACTGTCAAACTGGTCACAGTCTTTAAAATGGTTTTTAAGAGAAAAATGAGTTCGGTACTAACTTATTCGTAGATTTTAATATTTCTTCGATTGTTTTTGAATAGGTACTTCGAGTATTTTTCACTAATATTGATTAAATCACATAAACATTTAACATGAAATAATATTCAAGTCGGCACACGCGTAACGTAGGTAGGCCCTATAATATCCACACCTAAGCAACTTTACCATGCATAGCCAAATTTACTTTGCTCTATGACTACATAATCTTCATGGGTAATCTACACACGTGTCTTAAGGAAGATGATTCAGAGACCAAACAAATCGCCAATCTTATCTCATACTCTTGTCTGTCTATATTGCCATTATAAGACGTTCATTGCCTTCTCAGCTCATTGCTCTACGATCAACGTCATAATGACATCTAGACCTGATCGTAATAAGGCGCAAGGTCTATTTACCGCGGGTGGCTTCCCTCATCACGATCTGCTATATGTAGCATACAATGCCAAAGGTCCTAAACTAACACCTAGAGCCATACAATATCGTGACTAAAAGAGCCTCTCCCTCAGCATTACAGGCGAGGCACCCACTATCGACTGGTTACCATTACACAGCATGAAAATATTGACGAAATTTTCCGAGTTTTCATTAAATCAATAACTAATCTTTTAATTGAGTATGTTCCGCTGAAAGTACGCTGAGTCAAGCCCCCGCCTGCCCCTAGGATGACCAAGGAAATACGCTTTTTATTAGGAATTGTGACAGAGCCAAATCAAAGTTTAAGCAAGATCGCAATATGGATACCATATAGATCTCTGCATAATAAACGTAACCAGTGTTGTATACATGCCAACAAACATATACCAAACAGCTTCTGCAAACCGCTTCCGCTAAATAAAAAGTGGATACTATTTCATTCTCTAGGTATTGGTAAAACAACAATCTGTCTTACTGCCAATCGATTCTCTGAGTAATCATTTTTCGTCTCCTCCTTTTGTATTAGACGATGTCACTTAGTCTAGTACCATCTCAGTGATACGCGATAGTCGTTACCTAATTATCCTCCCTTTAATTTCTGTGTTATGTCGATCCTCGAGGTGAAGAAAGCCATACTTGTCATTAAATCGAAAGCGGTGAGTTGTAGTGAAATTACTTGCACTTCTGCGTGGAGGCTGCCGGATGGGTGTTGACCCGTGCGTTTGGCCGTCCCCAAGCATAGGTCTTAAGTGCTAAACTGCAACAGGGCCCATTAGCTTCCACTCAAACGTACAATGTGAAAGTAATCGAGATGTGACGTCATGTCGTATAAAACATGTTCTCTATCGATTAATAAATCGAGCTTTCGTGAGTTTTTGTCGCTTAGTCAATCAAAAAGTATATATCATCGTAATTTTGTTTTTTATTTTGTTTTTGTTAATTTATTTCCCTGTTATAATTATTTTATTATTGGTTTTTTATAGAAGGATGACGTTACCTATTTTATAGAATACTTACAAGCGGCCGTACGCGTTGTGCCAAAGGTGCATTTTTTTATATTTTTTTTGAAAATATGTTATAATGCCGAAAAACTTTGGTCGAAGCATATAGAAAAATAATAGAATGTTGCTTAATCTAACTAACCTCTGTTATAGGTAGGGAAGCCAAAATATATTTTTGAAATTATTGACCTAAAATATCAGAAAAATATCACTTTGTATGAGCTTTGTTCGCGCCTTCTTTTTTACATTAAGTATTTTTAGCATTCCGTCATATCAACAGCTTTATTTATAGCATTTTACTGTACCATTTAAAATTGTCTTCATTATCTGTCTGTTAGATAGCAGAGCGCCAGCGCTGGTACCGCAGCACATCAGACAACGCCACAGAAGATGCCTCATCCTTTCACCATAAGGCTTCTGTACCATCAGGCGCCTCACAAAGAAACTTGCCGCAGTGCTCATAGCCCTGCGATGCCACATCCAGACCGCCGGGTCAATGTGCCTGGCTCAAGGGAAGCTCCGCTAAAGGATAATTTCCCAGCGAAAGATGTCACGGGCCTTTTCAAGGCACGTCGACTGAATCACGAACTAGCGTAAGACTCTACCGTTAATGTCTCACATGTGTATATCGCATCACTTGGCTGTTAGAAATACATGTAGGTGGGTACTACCTTTACTATAGATAGGAGTATAAATAGCCTATTATACCAACCTATACACAAAAGTATCAAGAAATATATCGTAACCATTCATTCACTATTTTATTATATTAGAGAAATTTAAATATTTAGCTAAATGGATTTATGTTAAATCTGTCGACGTTTATACAAAGGTTTAAAACCCTTCGGCTACGTAACGACCAAATTTGGTTGCACATCAGAACGCCGTTGACTACGTAACGACCAATATTGGCGGCTTGCTCCCGGAGCGCACAGTAATATTATTTTTTAATTCGAACGCATCCTAAAATCCATACCAAATATCTCATTATTACCATAGATACATTTCGCAAATATTTCTGGTAAAATTCCATTGTCAAACATTATTTTTTTTTTCCGAGAAATCATCAAAATTTTTATTGGTTTTTATGAGCTAATATCTAAATATTTTGTACATAAATAAGCAAAACGAAATATTACCTTTGATAGAAAATATAATAAAGATCACGATAGTATGTGCAATTTCTAAATAGAGTTCCTTATTTTTCCGTAAGACAAGTACAAGTTAGAAATGCTGAGTTTTTTTCACTTTTTCGACTTTCTCATATTTATTCATAATTATCTAATTGTTTTACAAAATAAGATTTCAATTTTCTATGTACGAAATTTCAATACAATCATTGCAGAGTTATTCTTTGTATGGTTGCTATAGTACTTCCATAGTTATAGTACTTTTTTGTCGAGCGCGGCGATATGGCAAGAAATTCCAATAAATTGCCGCGGTCAGTATTTTAATTCATAATTCAATAGCCATGATTCAATAGCCATAATTCAACATAATTCATAATTCAATACCATACGGTCATAATTCTATAGCCATGAAATTATGCCGCTACTCGAAGGTTTAAAAGTGCTAAAAGAAAAGTGGCGCTAGATATCACGCCGAAATTCAGCTACGCGTCGAATGAATTCAGCTTACTGCGTAATTGAAGACTATCACCCCCAATAGAATCTTTCCATCCGTAGTAACATGAATTCTTTATGAAATATCTCGCGCATATTTTTATTAGTTTTCTGGAGCCTGTGACGTACTTTCTGACGGCATGTAAAAAGTTCAAGAGTGTCGCATTGCGTCTTTTCTAAACATCTATTTATTCCGTATTGAGAACGAACGCAATTGCAACCGTGTCGGCGTCGACCGTCGTCAATTCGGGCTGCTGCCCTGGACTCACCCGGCACCTCATTATCACTATCACGCGTCGATAGAAAATTCTTCGACGCCAAATAAAGTATCAATCAATTAAGAGGGCTCCGAACCTATGCCATTACATAAATGTAGGTAATTTACGCTTGCCGGCGGCGGCCATGCACGTGTGATTAAATCGCATACATTGATAACGCTGAACAGACGGTCACCCGCCAAAGCGAAGGAACCCGCATTTTATAATTTTATTGCTCATAGCAAATTGCAAATAACAAAAACTGCAAATTGTGATAAAAGCAAATCCTTTTGAACACGTATTTATTGGATCAAAATGGTCGATTTGACCCGCCGTTCCGACTATTTGGCCCAGCGGACTCAAAATAGCGACCGTTTTTCAAGATGGTCGCTAATAAACCAAAATGATTTTTCTTATGCTGATTTTAATGACCCATGGGCCTTTTCGAATATTTTGGGGTCGTATATTTCAAATATGGCAATAAAAATAACTTTAGTTAATTTCGAACAGGATTATAAACATTTTTAACGAGTATTTACTTTCACGTTAAGGTTATGTTATACGCGTCTTTTTCGAGTATTTGCACACTGGAAAAGACGAATCTAAAGTCAAAACTGTCAAAAAAGTCAAACGAGAGAATAATTTTGTGTATGCTGTAAGTAATTTCTGAAATTTGCTACCCAGAAAACACGGAAAATTTGAACTATATATAGAATATGTGAATGGGTCTTTGACTTTGAATTTGTAGTCGCTGGCTCAAATATGACGACTACATGTGTTTTGAACAACCTTTGAACGTATTTTGAACCGATTTGAACATATTTGTACCTTTGGCCAGAAAACTTAAAATTTTGTACTTGGTATCATCATCAGAACTGGTCAAAATAAATGTACCGTGGCCGTTTTATACTATACTACTATATATTAATGATTGTACACATTCTACCTTGTTTGTAAGGAATTATTTATTTATATTTATTTATGTTTATATTTTCAGCATCATATTTGAAATGTACGTCGCCGAAATAACCGAAAACGACCCATAGGTCTTTAAAATCAGCACGAGAATAATCATTTTGGTTTATTAGCGGCCATCTTGGATAATGGCTGCCATTTCGAGTCCGCATGGCCAAATATGTCGGAGCGGCAGGTCAAATCGACTATTTTGGTCTAATGAACACACGTGTGCAAAAGGATTTGCTGTTATCAGAATTTACAGTATTCTTTCAAAATATGAGACGAACCGCTTCCACTATCAGGATAGCAGATACTTTATGATTCTGAGTAAAGAAATAAAAATGGATAATGCTTAAAACAATTATAACATTGTTATTCTCATCAGTACGAGGATAAAATGTATGTCGAGAAGGATAAAAAAACAGTAATTATTATAGGTATAAATAGCTACACCGAAACTTTAATTATTTCAAAAAGCAGTTACCTTTATAAATAAACTACTTCCGACGGAAAGAAGGTACAGATAGATTTCGCGGCTTAATGTGATTATATATTTTTGAACCACTTCAAATATGTAATTAAAATTAATAAAGAAATAAATTAATGAATGCCACTTTTAAACAGTCTCGAAGAGGAGTTTTGTGGATTTCACTCTGTGCTCCCCGGGATTCGCCCGTTGGATGAACATTTGGAAAGTTCACGAGCACCTTTCTTCTTCGGACCGCAGACTGGTGACATTTGGCATCGGCCGTCGCATTCCCCCCACGCCACAATCCGAGTGGCGATACCGAACCGGCGACATTAACTGGGACCGGTTTGGTGAAGTCCTCTGCGAGAATCTTACGGCCTTTCCATCGCCTTCTAGTAGTACCGCAGAGGACTTGTGTGTCGCACTTAATGCGGCCATCGAGTCTTCCTGTGATGCCGTAGTAGGGCGGAAGAAACCCCGCGGTGGTTTCGCGGCCCCGTGGTGGTCCTCCGAACTCTGCGATAATTTTAAATTTAATATTTTAAATAATGTAACGTAGCGATTGAAAATTAATGTGATTGAAAATTGTTATTTTTGTGATGTGACGCAATGATGAGATGTAAATTTTCTACTGATCGATCAAGGTGAACAATGTATGAGATGAAGTTAAAGTAAAAGAAAAATAAAAAATCTCAAGTTTCATTTTTTTTTAAACTCTTTCTATACTATTGAATATCTATGATATTGAACATTTTCAAAGCCTGTTTGATTCTAAAATGATTTTCAAATGATTTTATTTATCTATGGTTTTAAAATATTTCTAAGTATTCTGTAGTTTTGAATATTTTCAAAGACTATTTGATTTTAAAATGATTTTCAAATTATTTTATTTTTCTATGGTTTCAAAATATTTCAAAGTATTCTATAGTTTTGAATATTTTCAAAGACTATTTGATTTTAAAATGATTTTCAAATTATTTTATTTTTCTATGGTTTCAAAATATTTTAAAGTATTCTATAGTTTTGAATATTTTCAAAGACTATTTGATTTTAAAATGATTTTCAAATTATTTTATTTTTCTAGTCTCAAAATATTTATAAGTATTCTATAGTTTTGAATATTTTCAAACACTATTTGATTTTAAAATGATTTTCAAATTATTTTATTTTCTATTTTTTCAAAATATTTATAAGTATTCTATAGTTTTGAATATTTTCAAAGACTGTTTGATTTTAAAATTTCCGTGCTTTTTCTGGTTTAAATGACGTGTCGCAACCTTAAATCAGTGCATATCCTATCAATGCTCTTTGTAAGCTAAATATCTTACAGCCAACCACTTATCACTTATCTCAGCGAGAGAGCGCTCAAATTACAATGGACGACGTAACATTTACGCCTAAAATGCGTACATGTGTTTCCCTACATTTCATATTTCATATTTCATGTTTTTATTTTATTATAAAAAAAACACAGCAACAATCACAAATAATATTTACACTTAAACCTATACTATAAAGATTTGCGAAAATTACAAATAGTGTACCCAAAATTGAAAGTACCTATACATTAAATACTAAATATGAACTATAACCTGTTTTGTACACACTAAATGGGAAAAATATGTACTGAATGTACTGAACCTACCAAACCCAAAATAGTTTAGAATATGAAACTAACCTTTATGTCAATAGTTTCTTTATCTTTGCTTTTCCTTTTCGTGTTTTCACGAAATATGTTTTCTTGCGCTTCCCCATAACCAAAATACATGTAGAGTATTATAATAAGTTCTAACAAAGATGCCATAAACATCCATTAAAAAAAAAACAAATATAAAAGAAAATACTTACTGCTGTTTGCTTTTTAGTGACGACGCGTGACGACGCGGTACTGCGGTGTAGAACAATAAAATATTACGTGTGCACGAACTGATAAGAGCTAACGAAAGATACGTGCTCACACTTCCAATAGCAGCAGGGAAGTGAATCTATTTCATAGCGCGCCTGTGTATTTATTAACGCGGCTAGCCCATACAAAAAATGTATGGAGAATCTGATACCTGCTTTTCTGGGATTTATTGTATAAAATCCTATTACAATAATTGAAATTTAAATATTTTATAATGGAGATATGTCATTTAACTTTCTGTTATAATAATTTGTAATTCAAATTATTTATTATTTTCCCAGTGAGGACTAAAACCCCGCGCCTATTTTTGTATATTTTCTCGGGTGTTTTTATAAAAAACTACGCAAACTATTGCCAAATTTATTATCTCACCTTATAAACGAGTTATTGATAAAAACGAGTGTTTTTTGTCACTGCTTTTATTAGCGTAGTTTTAGCGGAGTAACTAAAACGCTAGACCATAATTTGAGAAATTTCGTGCAGCACCCTCTTAAACCATTGATTATAGACCGTATTAGATTGCTTAATTCCGTACTACGATTTGGCAGCTAGGATTTTACTACGAAACGCAACGATTATATGGTAAGCTATTAATATTTTCTTATGTTCAATATGGTTGTTACACTCGAAGAGGGAGCACTGTGAGTCGTTAGTAACTAACGTTATTAAATAGGTGTACAGATGATTTATATTATTTATTATTGTTATTATTATCTTATTAGCCTCATAACTGTATTCATATACATTATCCCATATATATTATATCTCATTTAATTTTCTTTTTGTGTAATATACATATATATACTATAATAGTTATACAATATACACTTGTAGGATTTCCCAAAATTACATAATTTACCTATACACCCGACAGATGAACGCAGTACAATATCACCTCAATACAGGCTCTGCCTAGGGAGGTGATAAAATCCCGCCGAAGCCGCACCTTTAGTAAATTTCCAAGGTTTCACATTTTGTATGTACGACTAAATCATGTAAAATATACTATAGGAAATTTAATCATGTGATACTAGGGATAAATAAAATAAATAAATAAATATGGCGGCATTCGTGGTACCTTATCTCGAATTAAATTAATATTATAATAACAAGCGAATATTTCAATCATATTATGTCTTATTATTTTGACATTATTTATATAAATATGTCAATTGCCAATATATCAAGAGTTGAAATGGAAATATTAATTTTGAGCCCTTTTGAGGCAATTTCGCCATTTCCAGATCGAGGGCTGTTTGTATATATGTATGGCTGCCTGTGTGTGTGTATGTATTCCTTCACTGCAACGCCCAAACGCTTAACCGATTGAGTTATTTGATAGGTATGCACGCGTTATTTGGTCATGGCAAGAGTTGAAAAGATTTGGCAACATTTTGTCACGGTAAAAGATGTGGTTGAAAAAGGTCCACCGGGGAGGGGGGGGGGGGGGAGGAAGCGCACTAGTCATATATCATCCACGAAATGTTTAATTATTTATTTTATATCTTAATTATTTCATTTTACATGTATTATCTAATGTTACAGAAAAAAAGTTTCTAATTAATTAAAGCGACAAATTGATTCATCTCAATCCCATGCAACCGGAGGCCCGTCACACACCTAACTAGTCTGTGCTAGATTTGCGATTTACTTGTTGCTACGTGCCCCGTTTATAATGGTCATATAGTTTGTAGGCAGATCGGATAAATGAAATTATGTCACGGATAATATCTAAATTTTTTAGGAAACCGTCAAGTTCCAGGGCGCCAATCCGTGGTAATTCTAGGGATGGGGTTCACGCACAAAAAGCTAGACGCACGCCTTCGCCTAGCGGTTGGTCTAGATTATGGGAGGAGGAACGTCACTGACGGGGCCTCACTAGCTCAAGTCGGAATATGTGATCCTCAGGGGTGGTTTTTATCCCGCCTTATTAGTAGCGTCCTCGGAAGTCGGGATCGTCTGTGAGGCAGACGGGCGATCAAGTTGGATGGGGTATACTTGCTATGGATTGGAAAATATACTCGAATTATTTAATTATGGGCTATTAATTATGGACTGAAATTTCCTATGTTGGCTTTTGCAGATTATAAAATTTATTTAATTATGGAGAGCGTTTTGGGAATTCAAATCCGTACTCAATTCGCGGGAGGTAGATTGTGGTAAAACGGCGCAGCGCCCTCTATCTTCGGATACGTCGCACCGGCAATGGCCCCCTCCTTCACCTCCGCACCTACAGTGGCGCCGGCGCTCGCCGCGCTCGCCGGGCTGTCGCGGCCCGCCTACTGATAACGAACCGGTCTGAGATCGCTCGCCCGGCACGATTTAATATCTTTTACAATCGGTCCGGAATTACTGAATGATAATTTAAATTGAAATTTATCTTTATTATTGGGTGATGATTTTGGATCTATTTATTCATTATATTATCGAATTTAATTTCAAATTTAAATGACCTGTAGAAATGAATACTAAGGAAAGTAGCTAGAAGTTTCGCGATTCTATCTTTATTGATTCGTGTTTTGAACGATTGACTAAACAAGAAAGGTATAGAAATTTCCAAGACTAGAGTTCGTAGAATTTAAATGATAAGGCTCGGTTTGTCCGAACATAAATTAATGGTTCTTAACCCTGTGAACCTTTCTTTTCTCTCCCTGGCTCCGCTTGCACGTCTTACGTCTCGAATTCGAATTATTACGAATTTTTCTGAGCAGATTATAGAATTACCAATTTTTAAACCTTTTTTATTAAATGAAACATAATGCCTTACAATGGAGTTTTTATTATGAAGAAGAATATATTCTACGAAAATTTATGGTACATGTTACATTCCTGTGCATAGGTTCTCCGATCTTTCTACATAATTTTAATTAATGCGCATATCAAGGCCGAATTAAGTTTCGAAGGTTTTATGGATTTTCTATCGAGCTTCCGTGATTTTCGTGATTGAAATTCAGGGTTTCGGATTTTTTTAGGAGTCGGGTAGGCGTTGAAGTCGGTCTGTATCGGGATGCGGGTATCTCCTTCGGTTGAACCGTAGATTTTTCTAGAGAGACGTCGATTGATAATGATTGGAAATGATTTATTCTTATGTTTAGGATTATGGAAAATGATCGCTTTAATTTTATGTTACGGTGGAGTAAGAATCTAATGGGGTTTGGATAAGTCGGGAATTTATGTTCTATATTTTCTAGATAAATGTTTGAATAGGAATATTATTTATCGGGGACCTGACCTTGGTTCTATCTTTTTTACTGGGTAAAGATTTTTTAATAAAATAAAGGAAAATAGTTTAGATGATTGATATTTTGTATTATTGAGACGTGATTTGAATGATAATATTTTCGAGATTTTGTACTTTAGGAAAGAGATTCAAAAATTAGCTTGCGATTTGGGATTTTGTTTCGTGGGTAGAGACTTGAAAGAGAATATTTTGAGGGACCTGATATCGAGGGGATTGCACTCCGAGAATACGGTATTATAGAAAGGGTTTCGCGGGTCGACTTTCACCTTTTCGACCTAATGGGGGGTAGCACATTTTATGAAAATTTAGGAAAAAGTGAACTATGCACGTTTATTCGGCGGACAAGCCGGCTATGCTATTTAATCTATTTCCATCGGTAGAACGTTATAGTTAATTTTAACCTAACCCTGGCCTAACGGCGATATTACAATAACCTGGGTTCCTTTCGAAGCGACGCGGTTTCTGGAGTCTGCTTCACATTAGTTTAATTATAAATGGATTTCAAAATTGTAATAGAAAATTATAAAAGAGCGAGAAATTAAAAGAAGCGAGAATAGAGGCGGTTAATGGTACAGTGAGCGACTTGCCTTGTAGGGTTGAGGATTCCTCGATGGCCTGCCCAGGTGTTACACTGAATTTAGTAAGGATTCAAATGCTTCTATATCTCGTACTGGCTTTAAATAAAGAATTTTAATCTGCAGTGGCTGGATGCAGGGTAGTGAATGAATCGGGCGCGCCGCGCCGCCATAGCGGGCGCGCCCTCTCCGAAAAATCGACCGTCTTCCTCGAGGTCCGGTAGCCAAAAAAAAAAAAACTATTACCCGCAATGGTAATACTGAAAAAATCTCTCCGCTGCGGATGAGCTGACTAGTGACGTACAACGACTAACCGTCGATTGCACGGCAAAGTTTATACGATGAATGGATTTGCTTAACTGGATTAATTATTTTATAAGTATTTGACTATAATGGTATACTTTCTAAGTATAGGGTAATGCAGCAGCATTACATGCCGGGTAGATAACAACGTCACCGTCCACGGTGGCATTAACAAAAAGAAGCAATAAACAAAAAGAAACAAACTATACTACGAGTTGCTACGCCTAACACTTGCTACGAAGCGTAGCTACTGGTGAGGTACTGTATTTGTGCTTGGATTTAATAATTACTTATTATTAGTTTTTTTTTTATATGCCCTATATATTAGACCTAAATTATTTTATTTTGATATTTATGATTATGTAAGTTTAATTTGACATGTGAAGAAGATGGAAAAGTTATAAGTTTTGAATTAAAGTTCTATTCTTCTAAGTATTAATATGGTTTGTATCCTACGCATTTGATTATGATTTATGATGTAGATTATGAGATCGGAAAGGAAATATGTGGAGTAATATGGAAATGTCACGGGTATTTGTTGCTAGAAGTTCAGTCATGGAAGTCACTTGCTCGTTTTTAAAGTTAAGTGGATATATAGTCTGGATATGGCCCTTTACAATTTACAAAATTAAAATGTAGATCGCGTTGACATCCTTCCGGTCGCATCCTGGGTCTGTAGACGTCTAATTGTGTCCTCGAATAATGGCTGGTCGTCGATTTCGTCATGACACTCCAGGGTGTCGGCTGCAGCGTGGTTTACGTCACCTTACGACAGACAAGAAAATGGAAACAAGCATTAGTGTCTTGAATTCCGCTACGAAGTCAGATTTCTGCTACGAAGTATAGAGTCTTTTTAAACTGTATCTTCCTATGCTACGCCACTTGCTTTGCAGTAAAGTCTATGTGTGCAGGAGCAGATTATAAAAGTCTATATTTTGGGTCATTAAGTTGAAGTAATGTTGTAAAATTCGGGTAATGAATTAAGATTTGACACTTCGCTTTATAAAGTCCTGTGTACTATACATTGTCGTGGTTAATTTTCCTCGTAGGTGGCAATTTATGAACACTTTGCTTATGTAAGTCCTGTGTAGAATTGATTAATACGGGAACTTGAATAGGTAGCTTAACGGTTTCAAATGTCCATTCCACTGAAATACCGTAAGATATTAGACTCAAATTAATTGCACTCTCACTTTTAACGATAACTAACTGAATGGCACTTTCTTAGTGTCTTTCACTCAAAGAGCATCTGGGAAAAGAGCTGCATGCTAGTGGTACAATATATGCATGATATGCATGGTACTTGCTGTATTCCTGTGTGCATATCCATTATACGGACGTCATCGGGTACGCTGTTTGTACGGCGACTAGTGGTCCTCTGGTGTTGGTCATCTGGTCTGAAGTCCTAATGTCTATAGAGGTAAGGAAAATGTGTCTTTTACCTGCTATGACCGCTTGGAGTTATAATTTCCGGATCGCAAGTTGAATTTAACGGTGTTCTTCCTTGGACGATCGGTAGTAAATTTGTCGTATCCAATTGATTAGCGTGTAGATCCCTTTATAATTATTGGGTCGATATTCGCTGCATCGGTTCATCATAGTAACGTCGTTATGAGTATGGCCTTTTCTGCATCGTTGCTCCAAATTTTCTGGAATTTGAGAAAGGTATGCGGCATCATCTTGTCGAGATACTAATGTTTCTTTATCTGGTACTACTAGGATGGGTGAGGTAAGAAGGATAGGCTTATTTCACTGTACCATGAGTAGGTATTGTGATATCCTCGTTTACAAACAATTAACTATATATTTCCATTTTTATTCAATCTATACCCTTGTGTGATCTTACAATATTTTATTCCTCAGTGGAATGTATAACAGAATGACAGTTATTCTATTTGCTATTTCCTTTCCTAGAAAAACTTAAATAAACAGAAATAAACTAGCATTAATTTTCTATGTACTAAGTTGCTATTACTATGTATGCAGTTAATATTATGTGTCCGATTAGGTACATATGGTATAACAGATCAGTACTCTTTATTGACGGAGTTACTGTAAAAGTTCTTATGAAACAGCGTTACTAATATTTAAAACAACATTTTATCTAGACATAATGACCTGATTAGTGATTATACGATATTTATATACTTATATTCTATGCTGATATGTACGTTTGTAGCTCTCTTTTTCCTTTCTTTTTTTACTGACTTTAATAATATGGACGCAGTCGTGCGTGTGCGTCTTCTGCACTTTGATGTAATAATTTATGAATTATAAAGGGGAATGAATGTGGTCCGTTAGCGAGATGCGCTACGACCTTTGATTAAACTTATAGAAATGTTGTGCAATGGTTAAATTTTTTATCGATTTATTGTGATATTTTATATATGGGACTTGATTTTATTTGCATTTTATTTCTCCTCGATATCAGATCTCTCCTATATTTATTTTTTAATGCCCTTGTTGTATTTTATTATTTTTATGATTTTTAGGCAAAAAGGGGGGAAAAAAAGGGAACCGGTTGTAATATTGAACTTGATTTAATGTCATTTTGGGTGTAATATTTAATCATGGATTGTTTTTATCTATATGTGCATTGTATATTTGCATTCGCGCATTGGCGCATAAATAATATTAGGAAGGCTATATGTTCCTTATTAATAATGTATATCTTTAATATATATAATTTTGCCGGTTTGTTTATAATTTTGTGTATGTATATTTTGGGGACCTGTCTGAAGTATACAGACTCGGGTTCACGTAATTTTAATTTGCGAGACCCATGATCGACCGTGTTTTTATTTATGTATTTTTTTTATAGGGTTTGTATATTATTTGAGTAAATGTTGCTACTTTTATTTGCTATTCTTTTAAGTATATTGGAATGTAATATTTTATATGGGCTGTGTCATGTATTGTTGTATAATTTGTGTTTTTATTTTTTATAGAACCTTGTTATTTTATTTGCTTTTATTTGGACGGGAGGACTGAAAAAGTATGCGCGCTTTTCGCGACAAAACCACAGCCTTTGACTTTCCAGTCATTTAGCTCTTGATGGTATGTAGTTAATATAGAATGTCTAATATGCGTTGTTCCGCTAGATATTCCCTAACTGTTTAAGATTTGTGAGATCTTTAGTGTCCAATGTTTATATTGTATATAAATTCTGTCTGATGGTAGTTTTTCTTAGTCTTGGTGGTAATAATAATTTTCAGTGTTTTAACATAAATTTTCCTCTTTCGCGATGCTTTCATTCTCCTTTCGTACATCTATATTCAGCATCTTCCTGTCGTTCGAACCTTTCATACTAAAAATTTTGTCTCATACCTATTTTACTATTTTTGACTGTTTGAAAATATATTTACAATACTTAGAGAGTAAATTTATACAGATATTTATATGCAATTAAGATCGGTGTGTATATCATTTTTTGTAGAGCTTTCGATGGGCAAACTAATTTGAGCTTTATACTAAAAGTATCATTACGGGTTAATCTATGGGGGGGTGTTTTATTATGAAAACTTTCATGGTATGGAGTGACTCCATGTCCTGGCAAATGCCGGGATCGAATAAAGATTTTTCTGTAGCTGTTCATGTCGAATTCACAACGGTTTTGTGTACGGAGTTCTAGTCGCTACTTAGTTCTGCCGACTTACTCGCCGCGTGATCGAATAATAATGACAATAATATAATATAAATGATATTCATAGTGGTATTTGTGCAACAGAGCTGACATGTTGATTTTAATTCTACGCTGACAGTTGATGTACATATACCCGGAAACCAATGGTTCCAATGGTGTTTCTGTCCAATGACGGGCTATATAACCACCAAACCCAATAAATAATAAAAACCCGGATATTCCGGAGGTGTTTTCTCTCTATATATGGATGGATAGCACCGAACCTAATATGTATATAATAATGGTATATTGAGGTAGAGAAACATCTTTATTCTTAGATCGGTCCGTAATGGCTCAGGCAAAGGGACGTTATTTGTTTATTTTTGAATTTATGATTTTATTTTATTTGGTAACTATATGACCTTTATTTTTTTAGATTTATTTATTTTTTAGGAAGTTTTGAAATTTGCATAAATGGAGAATGTTGTCTTATCGAGCCCGGTGATTAGCCGGGTTAGATAACTTGTAAAAAAAATTTTTTTTTATTAAAAAAAATTTTTTTTTAACTTTAAATTGTAAGTTTTGTATTTTTGTTTATTTTGATGGGACAAGGCTCTTTGTATTGTTGTTTTTTATCTGTTGTATTATTATTGTGTGTTTTTATAAGTCAAATCGATATCATTTCAATGCATTTCTTTTAATTTGGTTTATTTTATACTGTTGTATATTTTATTGGACTTTAATTAATTTATTATTTTATTCATTTTGTTAATATGTGTACATATATATTTATTGTTTTAATTTTTTGAAAATAACACTGAGGTCCGTTTCATGCCTTTAATACTTGTTCGTAAATACCTTTTAGTGTACCATAATACGGTGTCTTCGAGTTTTCATAGCTTTTCCGAGCGGTTTATTTCTGTTTATGAGAGTATATTCATTCCGACGACATCACAGCTACCATTTACTTAGACGGGTTTAATCGCTAGCGATATCTTTGATGTGGAACGTTCCGCGAGGTTTCCCATTCATGTCAGCTAGTTCATAGGCAATTGGCGATTTTTTAGCGATAACTTTGCATTTTGTATACCTAGGTGCTAATTTACTAGAGAAGAAATCTATTTTCCTCGATAAGGTGTGGTTCTTTGCCCATACAGTGTCACCTACTGAGAATTGGATGTTTTTCCTCCTTAAATTATACCTGGCCGCGCTGTTTCTAAAAGCTTCCATTAATCTATCCTGCACGACTTCGTAAGTATCCGCCAAGGCTTCTAGTCCCTTAGCGAACTCCTGCGGGCTGTCGACTGCTATTTGGGAGTTTTGATCTGGCACGTACCCTAGCATTTTATGGTACCTTCCATCAACAAAAGGCTCTCGAGCAAACATTAGATACGAGGGTGAAAATCCTGTCGCGAGATTTACGTGATTATTTAGAGCATTTTGTATCAAATAAATGTATTTATCCCACATTCTTTGATTTTGGCCTGACAAAATTGATAGGCTAGTTTCTATTGTCTGGTTGTAACGCTCAACCATATTGGATTGCGGTGCGTAGACGCATCCGTAGAATAGTCTGGGGATTCTGTATTTATCGATTAGTGCTTTAAATGTTCTTGATCTGAAATATGTCGCGTTATCTAACGTTATAACGGCCGGAGTACCATAAGTGAGAAATATATTGTTTTCTAGGTGTTTGTTTATATTCACCGACGTGGCTTTTCTTAAAGGAAATAGCCAGCAAAACTTGGTGAATACATCGACCACGGAAAGTATGTATGTGAAACCACTCATTGATCTCGGAACGGGCCCTATAAGATCGATGCTGATGGTATGCATCGGGGTTTTCACAGATTTTGGAGTGACCATCAGGCCCTGGGCTGGCCCTGTTCGAATTTTGTGGGCTTTACAAGTGTCGCAGCTTTTTATGTAGGATTTCACCTGCTTTTGCATTCCTGGCCAATAATAGTACGATTGCAGCTTCCTTAGAGTTTTGAATATGCCGAAGTGAACAGCGAAGTCTCCCTCATGTATTTCTTTCATCGCGTTTTCCCTGTCTGCGAGCTTTGGAACGAGTCTCCATGGGTTTAGCAGTTTCTCGCCTCTCCTGGGAGCGTGGTACTTGTACAGTTTATCGTTCTCTATCTTGTATTCCGGGGCTGCGTATGGATCGTTTCGTACCGTCTCGTACGTACGATTGTACCATTCATCTTCGCCGGGTGTTGCTGATAGAGCCATGCATGGAATCCTGGAAAGCGCGTCTGCTACCACGTTCAGGCTACCCTTTCGGTGAATGATTTCCATATCAAATTGTGACAACATTGTGCTCCACCTTGCCAGTCTGCCTGTGGGGTTTTCCAATTTGGTGAGCCATTTCAAGCTGCTATGGTCAGTCACTACCTTAAATCTGGTGGCTTCTATGTACGTCTTGTAATGGAGAACGGCCCTTAAGACGGCCAGCAATTCTCTTTCGCTTACTGAGTAATGCCTTTCCGCGGAGTTAAGGATTTGCGAGAAATATGATATGGGTAAGTCCATCTTTTCCTTTTCATCGTACTGGGTTAAGGCCGCGCCTATGGCGATGTCGCTTGCGTCGCAGCTTATTGTGAATTCCTTGCTAAAATCGGGACATTTCAGGATCGGGGCTGTAGTCAGAGCTTGTTTTAGCATGATAAATGACTCTTCCGCCTCTTCTGTCCATGTGAAAATTGTTTTTACACCTTTCTTTCCACCGGTTAGTTTGCACAGTGGTGCGGCTATTTTTGAGTAATTTTTCACGAATCGGCGGTAATATCCGGTTAAGCCGAGGAAACTCCTCACTTGTTTTACACGATCCGGTCTCGGAAAATTCGTAACACAGGCTATTTTTCCTGGGTCTGTCCTCAAGCCTTGTCTGTCGACAATATAGCCGAGATATACTAGTTCTGGCCTGCAAAACTCACATTTTTTCAGGTTTACCGTCAGGCCTGCTTCTTTCAGGTTTTCCCTCACTCGTAATAAGGTGTCGATGTGCTCGTCGTACGTTGTTGATGCAATTATGAGGTCGTCGGCGTATGCGAATACCTTATTTCCGTACTCAGGTCCGAAGATCTGGTCCATGAGTGCCGAGAGGTCCGAGGATGCGTTGCAGACGCCAAAAGGCATACGTACAAAGGCGAACATGCCCTTTCCCGGTATCGCGAATGCGGTTTTGTAGATCGAGGATTTTTCTAGCGGGATTTGCCAGAAGGCTTTCGATAAATCGATAGATGTTAGGTAACGTGCGTTCCCTAAGTTGTCTAGAATTCTTTGCGACGATGCCATCGGGTAATGGTTTTTCACGGTTATCTCGTTTAATTTTCTCGAGTCTAAACACACCCTTGGGCTGCCATCTTTTTTCGTTACGACGAGTATCGGGTTGCACCATGGGGACTTAATTGGTGTGATCACCCCTAGCTTCAACATTTCGTCGATCTCATCTTTTATCAGCTTATCTTTTGCTGGCGATAACTGATACGGCTTTTGGCGGATAGGGTCGCCAGTGGTGACAATTTTGTGCTCCATTAAATGCGTTCTTCCTAGGCCTTGTTTTTCGAAGGAAATGTCTTCGTACAGCTTCTTGACATGATCTAATCGTCGCATTTGTTCCGGCGTAAGATCTTCTATGTCCACGATTTGTTGGCATGTGGTATTGTTTATTTGTGCCACCTGGATGTCGAGATTTTCTCCGATTGAGATTTTAACGTCGAATTTTCTGATGAACTCGATCCCCAGAATTACGTCTTTTTTAATCGTAGGACAAACGAGGAAATTTATTTCTTTCGATCTTCCTTTAAATATCACCGGTAAAGTCAGGTATCCGAGGATTTTTTGCGGCGTTCCGTCGGCCGTTGCTATGCGGTTTTCCGATTCTTTGATATTTTTTCCCAGTGACATGTAACGTTTGTGCACTTCGTCGCCCAATATGCAGACTGCGCAGCCGGTATCCACCAGTCCTTCATAAGATTTTCCCATTATGTTGATGTTAGCGTGTGGACGGGAATCGTTATATTGTGGTTTAGCCGACAACGTATAATTTTCCACGGTTATGGCCCCGTCTAATGCCTGTATCCGTGGGTGTTCCCGTTTTTTGGCTGGTTTTGCTGTTGAGTTCCGTTGCATCTTACGCAAAATCGCGTGAATGTGTTTTGCAACTTGCAGTTAAAGCACATAGGATTTGGGTACTTTTGGCATTCTCTGAAGGTGTGTCCATGATTTTCGCATTTCTTGCAAAATAAAGCCTGAGGTGAAGGTCTCTGGGGGCGTCTCTCGAAGTTTTGCTGACGATGTCTGTCGAGTGGAGGATTTTCGTAGTTGGAATTTCTTTGGAGTAGCGGCGGTATGTCGCGGCGAGGTCCGAATCTGTCGTTGTGCGGAATCGCAGCTACTTCATCTTGACTGCTATTATTATCGCATACGTACTGCTCGTCCACGGCTGCCATCGGTATTTTGTTTTGCGATCTTGGGGACAATGATTGACGTTGCTGGGTGCTGTTTGTCGCAGTTGGTGCTGGATTTAGCGCGTATTGTTCGAAATTTTTCGCCAAGTCCAATAATGTTCCCACGTCGTCCAGTCTGGTCGTTCCCAGTAGAGTGTAGTACAATGGAAGGACGTTCAATTTAACAATTTCGAGTATTGTAGCATCTCGTAGTCTTGGAGACAGCCTCGTGTTCATGGTGTCTATGCGTGTAACGAAGTCGTGCATAGTTTCTCCTGCGATTTGTTTTGTGTTACGCATCTGATTTTCGAGCCTCGTTTGGTAATTGAGTGACTCATATTTATTTATTAACGCCGCCTTTAGAGTTTTCCATGTCGTTACATACTGTCTGATGCTGCGAAACCATAATAATGATGATCCTTCTAGTAGATCCGTAAAACCTTGGATGAGCTCCTTTTCAGTTACTCCTCTAGCTTGCACCTTATCCTCAACTATATCGATGAAGTCGAGGATGGGAGTGGATCCGTCGTACTTCAGGTTCCATTTGTAGATGCTGGGGAATGTCCTATGTTTTCCGATGTCAATAGGTTGGAAGATATCTGATGCTGATGCTGTATCTTGAGATTTTTCTCTGTTCCTCGTGTCTGATCCTTCCTCATTTCCGATATCGTATGCTTCGATGGTCCTTGAAGTATCGTTCGATTTTTTGTAGGTTGTGGAGTGTTCACGTCCTGACATGTTTACTGCATTGACTTCTCCGGTTTGTTGTTTTTTCAACTGATCTGGAGTTTTGTGAATAGGATTTTCCTCAATGTTTTTGTCTGGCGATTGCTGGCGGTTCCTTGCAGCGGACCTTGTTTTCTTTGGTGCCATGATGTCACTCTCAAAATTGGAGAAAACGATTTATTTTAAATTCTTGAGGTGTAACGATCCTTTTTATTTTTTTAAAGTTTCAAATGTATATGTCAGAAGTTACTAAGTGTTCTGTAATTGTTTCTTAATTGTGTTGTAGTGTGGTATAGTGTTGGTCTTAATGTTCTTATTTATTGGCTATGCGTGAAGAGATAAAGCTAGAAGACTATATCTTTGTATGGAGTAGCGAATTAAATAGTAAAGAAATTAATTTAAACGAAACAAAAAAAAATTTTTGAAACACCCTGTGTGTGTGTGAGTAAGTGTTGATTGTGTAATCAAAGTGTTGACGTATGTAATGTGTGTTGAAAGTAAACGATGTGAGATTATAATTAAAATTTACAATGATCAAATTATTATTTTTTGAACACCCTGTAGTTATGAAGATGTAAATAGACTTGAAAAAAAATTGTAGACGAAGTGTTGATGTGGTGTGAGTGAGTGAATGTTAATAGAAACGACAAAGAGAGAAAAAAAAAATAAATAGAGTTTGGATTTTGCGATTTCTTGCGAAAGTATTTTTTTAGACACCCTGTGCCGTATGGAATGTTTACTCTAAAGTCCTGCGATGTAAAATGGTAACCGTTCTAAGATTATTTTTTTTTGATGATTTCCAGCTGAAATATAATGTTTGGTTTGAAGTTATGATGCTGTGATGTGTCGCCTGAAATAAAACCTTTTGCACAAATACTCGAATAACAGTCGTATTATTTTATGGTACCTATGGTTCTTACTTACTCCTGGGCTGAAACTTGAGGTAATATGAAGACAAGAAAATTTAATTGGTCTCCTTTCCTTCGATGAAAGCTGAAATAAATTTCTATATCTATGCACCTTGTATGATGTTATTTTACTTTGTTTGATATCGATTGACAAGTGGGTTGATTGAGAAGAAGATCAGGGTGGGCTTGGGTGGGTTAAATATTTGGTACAGGTATTTTGTAAATTTTTATGTTTTATTTATTTCCGGATTTAAATGTATTGAAAAAAAATTTCGGTTCCGTTTTATTTTTTTTTTTAAATAAAAATCTATATATTTTATTTAAATTTGATTGTATGGTAATGTTTATTTTTGAAATTATATATATTTTGATTTTCGAGATATGTTCGATGTTATAAATCGAAGGGAGGGTTTGGGTGGGAAAGTGAAGTTTTTAAATTTTATTTAGAGAAATTATAATTTGACATATTTGGAAATTATTAGACACTATCTTTAAAGAAAATATATATATTATATACCAGCCTTGGCTGGTGGCACCACGCTGGGCGCCAATTTTTGCTACGTGCCCCGTTTATAATGGTCATATAGTTTGTAGGCAGATCGGATAAATGCCATTATGTCACGGATAATATCTAAATTTTTTAGGAAACCGTCAAGTTCCAGGGCGCCAATCCGTGGTAATTCTAGGGATGGGGTTCACGCACAAAAAGCTAGACGCACGCCTTCGCCTAGCGGTTGGTCTAGATTATGGGAGGAGGAACGTCACTGACGGGGCCTCACTAGCTCAAGTCGGAATATGTGATCCTCAGGGGTGGTTTTTATCCCGCCTTATTAGTAGCGTCCTCGGAAGTCGGGATCGTCTGTGAGGCAGACGGGCGATCAAGTTGGATGGGGTATACTTGCTATGGATTGGAAAATATACTCGAATTATTTAATTATGGGCTATTAATTATGGACTGAAATTTCCTATGTTGGCTTTTGCAGATTATAAAATTTATTTAATTATGGAGAGCGTTTTGGGAATTCAAATCCGTACTCAATTCGCGGGAGGTAGATTGTGGTAAAACGGCGCAGCGCCCTCTATCTTCGGATACGTCGCACCGGCAATGGCCCCCTCCTTCACCTCCGCACCTACAGTGGCGCCGGCGCTCGCCGCGCTCGCCGGGCTGTCGCGGCCCGCCTACTGATAACGAACCGGTCTGAGATCGCTCGCCCGGCACGATTTAATATCTTTTACAATCGGTCCGGAATTACTGAATGATAATTTAAATTGAAATTTATCTTTATTATTGGGTGATGATTTTGGATCTATTTATTCATTATATTATCGAATTTAATTTCAAATTTAAATGACCTGTAGAAATGAATACTAAGGAAAGTAGCTAGAAGTTTCGCGATTCTATCTTTATTGATTCGTGTTTTGAACGATTGACTAAACAAGAAAGGTATAGAAATTTCCAAGACTAGAGTTCGTAGAATTTAAATGATAAGGCTCGGTTTGTCCGAACATAAATTAATGGTTCTTAACCCTGTGAACCTTTCTTTTCTCTCCCTGGCTCCGCTTGCACGTCTTACGTCTCGAATTCGAATTATTACGAATTTTTCTGAGCAGATTATAGAATTACCAATTTTTAAACCTTTTTTATTAAATGAAACATAATGCCTTACAATGGAGTTTTTATTATGAAGAAGAATATATTCTACGAAAATTTATGGTACATGTTACATTCCTGTGCATAGGTTCTCCGATCTTTCTACATAATTTTAATTAATGCGCATATCAAGGCCGAATTAAGTTTCGAAGGTTTTATGGATTTTCTATCGAGCTTCCGTGATTTTCGTGATTGAAATTCAGGGTTTCGGATTTTTTTAGGAGTCGGGTAGGCGTTGAAGTCGGTCTGTATCGGGATGCGGGTATCTCCTTCGGTTGAACCGTAGATTTTTCTAGAGAGACGTCGATTGATAATGATTGGAAATGATTTATTCTTATGTTTAGGATTATGGAAAATGATCGCTTTAATTTTATGTTACGGTGGAGTAAGAATCTAATGGGGTTTGGATAAGTCGGGAATTTATGTTCTATATTTTCTAGATAAATGTTTGAATAGGAATATTATTTATCGGGGACCTGACCTTGGTTCTATCTTTTTTACTGGGTAAAGATTTTTTAATAAAATAAAGGAAAATAGTTTAGATGATTGATATTTTGTATTATTGAGACGTGATTTGAACGATAATATTTTCGAGATTTTGGACTTGTACTTTAGGAAAGAGATTCAAAAATTAGCTTGCGATTTGGGATTTTGTTTCGTGGGTAGAGACTTGAAAGAGAATATTTTGAGGGACCTGATATCGAGGGGATTGCACTCCGAGAATACGGTATTATAGAAAGGGTTTCGCGGGTCGACTTTCACCTTTTCGACCTAATGGGGGGTAGCACATTTTATGAAAATTTAGGAAAAAGTGAACTATGCACGTTTATTCGGCGGACAAGCCGGCTATGCTATTTAATCTATTTCCATCGGTAGAACGTTATAGTTAATTTTAACCTAACCCTGGCCTAACGGCGATATTACAATAACCTGGGTTCCTTTCGAAGCGACGCGGTTTCTGGCGTCTGCTTCACATTAGTTTAATTATAAATGGATTTCAAAATTGTAATAGAAAATTATAAAAGAGCGAGAAATTAAAAGAAGCGAGAATAGAGGCGGTTAATGGTACAGTGAGCGACTTGCCTTGTAGGGTTGAGGATTCCTCGATGGCCTGCCCAGGTGTTACACTGAATTTAGTAAGGATTCAAATGCTTCTATATCTCGTACTGGCTTTAAATAAAGAATTTTAATCTGCAGTGGCTGGATGCAGGGTAGTGAATGAATCGGGCGCGCCGCGCCGCCATAGCGGGCGCGCCCTCTCCGAAAAATCGACCGTCTTCCTCGAGGTCCGGTAGCCAAAAAAAAAAAAAACTATTACCCGCAATGGTAATACTGAAAAAATCTCTCCGCTGCGGATGAGCTGACTAGTGACGTACAACGACTAACCGTCGATTGCACGGCAAAGTTTATACGATGAATGGATTTGCTTAACTGGATTAATTATTTTATAAGTATTTGACTATAATGGTATACTTTCTAAGTATAGGGTAATGCAGCAGCATTACATTGTTTAAGATTGCAAGCTGACATTAGAAATGTATTAATAGGGATTAGAGGGATAGATGTATTAAGAAGATTTTTTTAATACACAATATATTTACAACCTATAAAAGATTATAGGTACTAATAATAATATTAATAAAATAGGATTATTATTAATAGGTAACATATTTCATAGATAAACTATATTGAGCAAGTTAAACCACAATTGACAGTTCCTTCTCCGATCCAGAGCGCCCCAACTCCAATAGCCATGTATTAGTTACAGTTTTAAACCAGTTTTAAAACGTTCATCTAGTTAATTGTACATTCGGGGTGCAATGTACCAAGCCTGCCTCTGTGCGAACTCCGTTTTTACCCGAAGTATCTCAACATTTAAACCTTCTCCAGCCCTCGTAGTTTTTATTTGCTGGCTGCGTACTTAGTTTTTTTTAAAATATATTTTATAAAAATCAACAAGCAGCTGTTTAACTATAATACTGGACTTAGAGACTGGAAGTTTGGTACCTAAACAGATGCCTTGTTGGGACAAATCACATTGTAAAATTTTGGTTATACTAATAGTATTTGAATTCCGCTATACATTTTAATTAAACCGCTGAGCTGCCCTAGGCTAGAGGAGAAACGAGCCGCGCTGCCAGAGGCATTTGTTTAAATGAACCCACGTGGTCATCCGCCGGCCGGTAAATTAATATTTAAATGAAATCAGTCGTTGGCTACTTGCCGGTGAAGTCTTGAGGTGACACAAACCATTTTTTAAAATTTGGTATGCAGGTGTTAATACATATTAATCAAGCGCTCAGATAGACTAATAGATGGCATTCTATCTTTCCTGATTATTTCTGCGATGTAATCACCCTACTTAACCCCTTGAGTATGATACGACCAAATCTGGTTCTGAAACAATTATCCGTTGAGTATGATACGACCAGATCTGGTTCCGCGTTTTTTTCACTTCTTTGACGTTCTCATATTTATTCATAATTATCTAATTGTTTTACAAAATGATATTTCAATATTCTATATTCGAAATTTCAATGCAATCATTGTGCACTTGTTCTTTTTATGATTGGTGTAGTAGTTTCGTAGTTATAGTACTTTAAGTCGATGTCGCCGAAAATCCAGCAAAAGAGACAGATGCATCCATGAAAATACCCATTTACTCCAAGGGTTAAAAATGCAATAAATGATACTAATCATTAAATGTTATCATTGGTTAGATTATGGATTTTTATAATCAATCAGTCCTATATAAAAAAACGGTTGTCTGTAAAGTCGGTTTACTGACGATAGTTGAACGTGACAACGTCATAAGAAAATAATGATGGAATGGTTGCATTTTTCAAAAGAAAATTTTAATACTTGACGAAAACATGTAAATGTATTATTGTATAGCAGCTGTCCACGCGGGTGCATCGCTCACGCAAGTAGGAAAGAGACAGATGTCGAACGCTGCCGAACGCGGAGGCCGATTGTGCCTCTTTGTCGCTCGTTCCGCGCTCTCGCTTGCACTTCACGCCTTAAATGGAACGCCTCAGAGCGAGGTGACGCCGCATGAGTCATGTTTTTTCGTGCGTGCAGCCGGCTCCATCGAATTATAAGACGTTGTCACGTCAAAAAACGTTTATTATGAATGTTATCATAGAAAGTCAAATAAATTCTTATCAGTTTAGCCTTTCATGCTATCAGCGCCACCTGCATTTCGTGCAGTAGGGTTGGCAAAATGTAATATGGTGGTTTGCAATCTAATACCAATCATAATTTATGACGAAGCGATTGGTCCGGATGAGATTCCGCCACATTTAGCAACGATGCTGACCTGTAATTATTCATATTCATGCGATTTCATATTTGCTACAAGGTGGAACTCAGATCACAGCACCCTGATTTTCCAATCTAGAAACAAAACCGATGTAAAAAAATATCGACGTATGTACTATTTATTTATTTATTTATTTTATTTAATAAAGAATACACACAGTGGGTCTCGTGAACTTAAATTGCTAAATCGTTAACTCAGAGCAATGCGTTAGAGAGTAATATGAAATAAACGAGTGTCGTTTACCCGCACCAAAACTAGCTGTCGAACTTACATATATACATACGTCCGAATAAATTTGAACACATTTCACATTGGTCTTCGGTGGGTTGTTATAATAGAAAAAAGTGTCAACCGTTCATTTCACATTCCGTTTTAACGTATTGCCCTGTCTCGTTCACATGAACTAATATCCGATTTCAATTCACGAAGAAACGCAATCGAGCCCAGTATGTCATATAATGTTGCAAAATTGTATACATTTGGCAATGTAAAATCGGTTATGGATTTCCTGTGAAGTAGACATTTTTGTGCCCATTTCTAATATAAAACGTAATAAATAAGACAACAATTGTGTGCTTATGAGTATGTTTGCTGAGAGTCACAGAGACGGTGTGGGGGGGGGAGGGTATGTGTGTGTGTGTGTTTATTTGACCCTCCCCGCCACAAAGGCATCTGCTGCCATCCCCTCTCCCAGTACCTTTTTGTCTCACGGCGCAAAGGATGCTGTGGTCAGCGATAGCTCAAACAAATTTTTACACCTAGCCATTACAGGAAATATATTCTCAATATGGCGGTTACAGGAAAAACAAATTTCAAATTAATATATAGATATTAGAATAAAGTAACTACCTCCATCCTTGTAATAATTAAATGTACATACCATTGCAATATAAAGTTTAAAAAAAATATAAAATAAAATAAAAACCTAAGAGCGAATATATCATGCTCTTTCAGCAGGCAATATACAATTTCTGTTGGTACCACCTCGATACAGGTTATTCCTAGTGAGGTGGTAAACCACTAACTATCATATCTGAATCTCTTTCCGAGTTAGGAAGTAAATTGAAAAACTGTTTAATTAATTACGAAATATTAGGCTAAGAGAATGTTTTTGTAATTAAATATATTTTTATGGACTTAAATAAATTAAAATAAGTGAAAATGAAATTAAATTTACTCAATTATTTCATTTATTCATTTCATTTCATTTCGTCGTAAAGTACATAACCATAGATAATGTGCTCAATTCCATTTCTACGTGAACTAATTTCGGAAAATAGTTTATGCTAACGGGACAGATCAGTGCGTTAGAGCGGGATGTAAAATGAACGATCGTATCTTTTCCCGCACAAAAGCTACCTGCCGCACATAAAATAATCTGAAATAGTATGACACCATTTCCTCCGGTTTTTTATTAATCCGCTGTGTTTAGTTGGTAGTTTAATGCTAGAAACGTGACAGTCTTTCATTTCATATTGCTCTCTAACGTTGTGGCCTGTCTCGACCGCATAAACGAATTCAGATTTTAGTTCACCTAAAAACGCATTTGGGCTCAATATAAGAATATATTATTCTAAAAATAACAAAAGATGAAAGTGACAAAGTCTCATGATAAAATCACAAAGAGTAAACGGGGATGACCTGAGATCTATTAAACCTGGTATTCAGTTCTCCCCTTTTCAGTAACAGTACTATAAAGAAAATAAATTTTTAAAAAACTTTAATCATTTACTAATGCCCTCAGTATTAAATTTTTATATTTTACGTAAAATTTCGATGAGGACATCCACCGCAATGTCGTTCCCAATCGATTCCATACATCTTCCGGATATCAGGAAAAACTTTCTTTGTAGCTGACGCTGAATTTTGGGATGATGGTTAGATAATCGCGCGCTCATGTGAGATAGGTGTGGAGATTACGAGACCATATCATAGTTTTATATAGATATCTCGTTTGTTCAGACCGCATTGCCTTTAATACATAATTATCTAAGTTGAGCTGCGTCCTTTGCGCCTAATGTTCTTTATGTTCCTAATGGTGTCGTGCAGCTTGGGCCTGATGGCCTGCTTGTGTTATTAGGTTGGCCCAACTGACGGTTCAGCTGCTATCCCGTTCCCTTTTCGAAGAGGAATTTAACCTGCATCCTGCAGTTGTACAGAGTTGATATTAGACGTGCGGATCCGGGGAACACCTTGGACGAAACTCGGCATCCGGCAAATAACCAAGGAAGTTTGGAGACGATCCATTGAAACAACCGGGTAACGATCAGTTGGCCACCCGTTCCCGAGTGATGCGATAACTTAATTATCGCTTACGACCTGGAATCTGTGACCTGACTCTAGGATGAAGAGCTAATGGGCCATTGTTAAGTTGATTACGAAGACCCGCTTGTTCGGAGTCAGTGGGACCTAATGGACCCTTGCTGAGTTGGCCACGAAGACCCATTCTATTCAGGGTTGGTCACACTCACGGGTCAACACCCATCCGGCGGCCTCCACGCATGAAGTGTGAGGCCGGGCAGGACTCTGGCCTTAGGGCTAGTTTCCCCTAGGAGTCAACCTTCTGGCGCTCCTGGACGGTCTACGCACCGGGTGGCGTAAGCCAATCGATTGTGCACTCTGACTAACAACTAGAGTTGTCAACTACAACGGACGAACCCGTTACCTCAGGAAGTTTTAACGATTAGTCGTTCTATTTCCCTGGATTGAGTGCAGGAGACTTGGACAAAACAGTCCTCTGACTCTGACTAACAGTCGGGGGAGTCTGGAAGCAGTACGGATTCCCATAGAGCGGGGGTGGTTTCGGACCTTACGGCGACTGCTCTTGAAACGACCATCGGCTACCCGATCCTGGATGAACAGCCAGGCAAAGGATGCCGTGGTCCGCGATAGATTCGGTTTACACCGTTTCACCGCTTCGTAAGGGAGAGGACCGCGCAAGCGACCTCGAACTCGGAACCAATCGAGAGACCGCCTTAACCGGAGAAATCTGGTCACAATTGGAAGTAAGGGCGCGAGTGTCGGCCCGCCAGATAACATTACTGGCTATCTCGCGGTTAAGGCGTTGGTCTCTTACGGGTTGCGGCGTAGCTAGATGGTGGACTGTTTTGTCCCAAGTCTTCTACGCTCACTGCAGGAAGATAGAACGACTAATCGTTAAAACTTCCTGTGGTGACGGGCTCGCCCGCTGTAGTCGACAAGCCAAGTTGTCCGAGACCTAAAGTCCATTCTTTTCAAGGGGTGATTCTGTGCATCCAACTAAACAAGAAAAAGTAAAAACTGAGGTAATATTGAAAATAAATTTGCCTCTTATTTTTATACAAGTTACAAGATTTACAGGCAATTAAATGTTGCTCTTATTTTTTTCACAAATTACAAGATTATTATTTACAGGCAATTATATTATATTAAAAACTGAGTTGAAAATAATGTGTTTTTTTTTTGTTTCAGGCTTTGGTTACCGACGAAAATGCATTTTAAATTTAAACTTGTAATAGGATATTAAATTCATTTTTTTCTAAGTAACAAAAACTTAAATGAAAAAAAAAATGTAAAAAAATACGTGTGGCACTCGGGGACTGCCGCGGTAAAGCTATTGCATAGCATTTTTAACAACTTATGCAATTATAATTATTTATTTATTTTATCAGATAATTGCGCTCTATCGGAAAACGTTGAAATTATTCATCATTGAATAATTTCAACGTATCGAATCATTTGCGGCTGCGGAAGCAAATGATTCGGAATAATTTAATAGAAAGTCTTCCGATAGAGCGCCGCGCACGAATTTTTTATTCGATAAAGCAAAGAAAACGGATTATTCGAAAAAAATCGTAGATAAAAAGATAGATAATTAAAGTATCTTTAAAATGGTGCAGGTTTCATAATAATACGCCAGATAGTATTTGCGTAGTAGTCGTTTTTGTGTTCGGTTAGACCTAATTTCACAAATTAATTGCACTATGTAATATAAACAAAATCTAAAATATTCAAAGCTAAGAATATTAGGAAAATGTTCTTGTTTAACATATATTTTTTTCGAATCGTTAACAGTACTCGTTTAGACATAATTATCAGTTTAAAATCATTAATTTTCGTTAAGAAATTTCTTCATTCGGTCGCCGCGCTGGCCTAGGCCCGCGATAAAAGCTATCAACTTTGATTTTGATATCCGTAAAATAATTTTGGGTACAGAAAAATTCCGTATTTTTTCCAAAAATGTTTTTTTGTTTGATGCACAAGATGACCCCTTTGAAATAAAGGGCTTTTGGACCTTAAAATGCTGTATTTATCGTTAACTTTTCTATATATGTTTTTCGCTGCGTGCTCGCGCGCGCAAGGCTATAAACAACATCGATTTGATGTGGATTGACTGCTAGCATACATACAATAATGATCCCGAAATATTAAGTAAAAATAAAAACGCCATATTTATGTAAATAAATATTTACGTTTTATTTTAAAAAAGATTAAACAATTTTACTAAACTCGTATTCACAAATATTTACGTAGCATCCCTTCATGTTTAGTTTCTAAAATTGTCGTTAACGAACTCCTTTGCCTTATCTATATTTCTTCCGATGTCATCGCTTACTTCCGTCCTGGAGTATCGCGTCGGATCTCAGCGAACGATTAAACCCAACCATTAAATCAACCGAAGGGATCTTTCAAGCATTACAGCTTGCGCCGCCCCCAAGATGGAAGGGATCGATAGGGTTCTGTCCTCGTATGCTTCGTATATATCCCCTCGCTTAGGGCTTAGCATTTGTAAGATATTTCTATCTGGCGCCCTAGCAGTCTCATTGGCCGCAAATTTTCAGTTCAGTTCAGTTCACTTTATTTCAAACATCTTTACAGATTGTAGAGACTCAAGTAGAGTTTAGTAAAGTTACTAGACTTTAATTAAAATACTGAAATTGCAAAAACTTCTTTTACAAAAGAAAGATCAGAATCGGCAATTCATCATTTCGTTGGTTTACATTAGCTATGCGACGTTGTTGCGAACATATATTAGTAATTAATTCTAAATATTAAATGTCAATAAATCCAGGTATCAACAGAATCAATGTAAGAATTTAATAAATAAATAAATACAAACGGAGCTGCCATGGAATTCACCGACCGGAGTCGGGTCCATCATAATACTATTTTTTACACTTCTGGGGGGTGAGCAGTGGATTCCGGACTTACGAACCGGCTGTGGTAGGTTTAGGACAGCTGTCTTGCCATATGTGAGCGTTCACCTTGCCACCCATTCACTCCCCCTTCGAAGCCATAGAATTTGAGATGCGCAAATCGCAGTTTTAGATAATTTTTCTAAGAAAGAGTTGATTATTTTTCTGGAAAGGCCAAGATCTTTAAAGAGGTGAAATAGAGATTTAGCTGGCAGGCCACGAGCGCCAACTTCCACCGCGTGAAGGTGAACAGTGAAGCCGTTCCGGGTTACGGCATTTGCAAGATCATGGTATTTATTTAATTTGTACTCGTGGTCTTTTGGGATATTTGATTCCCATGGAACAGTTAATTCTACAATAAGAGCCACCTTCCAAGATAGAGAGTAAAGAGTTATATCTGGACGGAGGGCTGTGCATCCGAGACTTTCAGGGAATTTATACTGCTTAGAGACCGAATCAACCTCCAGAATCCAATCTGTAGCTTTCTCGATTATTGAGAAAGGTTTTGTAGTTAAATGTTTTTGCCTTTAGAGCCATCCTGCACAAACTGTATTGGGGGTTTGGAGGATACTGTCAAACCCTTGTTGGCACGAGCCACTGAGAGACTAATTACCTCGCGAATAACAGCGAGAACTTTGTCATGGCGGTAAGTGTACCGTCCTTGATCTAAGGCCACCTCGCAGCCATCTAGAATGTGTCTAGCTGTGCAAGGGGTATTATATACTTAAATCGAAAAAACGTATAACTATTAAATAAAACCAAAATTTCTCATGATAAATGAGTAATCAAATCATAATTAAATAGATTCAGGATAAAAATGTTATTTAAAAAGGTAATAAATTATATCAGCGAATTAAAATCTAAATAAAACTGACAAAGAAATAAACCCTTATAAAATACATCAGTGATTTATAAAATAAAATAATATAACTTTGAGGATAACTATACCAGCAGCATTGGTTTAGTCTAGTTTATTATATATATGTAAAAAAAACCCTAGGCGGGTGTAGAATTTACAAATATTTGTATTTTTTCCCCGCATTAATAATTACAGGTTTTGTTATATTTTTTCTAGAAGCACGTATATACTAGGATGTCATGTATTCAAGGAAAACACCAGTTCCTACTACTTTACCAAATTCGGATGTTCATTCGCATCACACGCGGAACAATCAAGACTTGGGTCCTTATAAAGTGTGACTAAGCAAGGTTAGAAATCGTTTCCCCTATCAGTCAAACCGTATCAACCAATAAGATTTCATTAAGCGTCAGGGATCTTGGAGATATTCAATTTCAAATAAAGGTCCAAGATATTAAGTAACTCAACTTAGTCTACTTTGACACGACTGTATTTTATAATCTATCGTGGTTATTGTTATTAGAATATTATTTTAAACTATTGACTAATTGCATGACTAAATCCAATGATTTTGATAGAGATAGATTATTAAATTTAAATTTGTCTTGACTATTTCTATTGCGCCATTTTAATTGTTGTACTTTTATATTTGAAATATTTCTAATTTTGAACATTCCATAACTATTTGTTTTTATATTTTAACTATGTGTATTTTTATTTATATCTAAAAAGGTATTTTAGCAGCTTTAAATAGTTTTAAAAGATTTTTTTTTTCAATATAAATTATTATAAATTGGTTTTACAATATAATAGTGTATTATATTAATTAAGTAAATCGTATAAAATCAATTTGACAATACCAAGAGTAGGGATTGCTACCACCTGGCTTATTTAAAAGTAAAATATATTTTTTTTAAAATTGCGCGGCCAAAAACTCCTCTTTTTAAAACCGATATGTTGCAATAATTATAAAGTAAGTAGTAAATAATGTATAGCAAAATGCTAGTTCCGAAACGGGTATGGAAACGGTAGTCATATGAAAACAAATAAAAATAGCTGCAATGAGATTTCTGACTATACGTAAAGTTTAATATAAAAGCTTTTGCACGTATTCCGAAACTTTCGTAAACGTAAATACGTTTACGAAAAGTTTAGTGGGTAAATAATATACATAACGTGGCTACGAAGGTGCGAATCCTTGGATATGTTTTCAAAGAACTGAGGAATATTATGGATTCCAAAACACTAAAAACTGTTTAATTTGCTTTATGTGAATCGCTTATTACTTACGGCATAATTGGATGGGGTGGATGTGGTAAAACCCTGCTAGAGCCATTGCAAGTTGCGCAGAAATTTATAAATTATTCTACGTAGACCATATCGCCATCCCACTAATGAACTGTATAAGGAAGCTAAAATTCTTGATTGTAGGCAACTTTTTCTAAAAACTTCCCTCTTAAGGCTATTTTTGGACAATAACTCAAATTTAGGAATAATTCAGAACCGGCGACCAACGAGACAAGTTGTAGAAAATAGCTTAATAATACCCAGAAGGAAAACATCATTTGGTCAAAGACATTACTCTTTCATTGCGCCGAGATTTTACAATCTGATGAATATGGAAATAAAAATGAATTTGACATTTAAGGAATTCAAAAATAAATATGGCTTATCTTACTTACTTATTTAGCTTACCCTATCCCTTTCCCCTTACTTGAACCTGCATTTGTTTCATTGCTCATTGCGCTGTAATAATAGATTTAATTTAATTGTGAAAACTTTTAATTGGCCTTAGATGTATACATTATGTGTTAGTATTAAGTATAAAACGCTGTAAGTTTTCTGAAAAATAAAAATAAAATAAAATAAATAAAATAAATTAAAGAAATGGTTATCGAATCATGACAGACTAACCATACATCAAATGTTAGAAATAATAGTATAATAAAACTTAGGTGCACAAATTATTAACATATTTTTAAACTTATACGTTAAGTATTTCTTAACATTGAACTAACTACCAAAAAATATTTGACTTTGACAATGAATTATACCTTTAGACTAGGTATTTTTATATTAAATCTTATATTACTTAAAACATAATATTAAATATTAATGACTGTTTCTTTCTTTTCTCACATATAACTTTATTTATATTATTTAATCGAATTTTATATTATATTTATTGCCGATTTAATAATGGAATTGCATTTTATTTATTATATATTTTTAATAATTTTTTATTATTATTATTTTTTATTTTATTCTGAAGACCACATTTTAGGGCAATTTAGTGTCATTAGCTTTTTACTAAAACTTGTACATTTGTAGGCAACCAAGCAATGAAGCAAACTTGATTGTAATATTGGAGTCCTGTCCACCCTAGAACGGGCTAGTCCCAGTTGGGTGACAGAAACAAATAAGCAAAAGGTTAAGGTTTTGCCATTCGGTTCCTGTTATTTTTGTAAGCTAATCAATGTGTTATAGTAATTAATTCTTAAATAAATAAATAAATAAATAAAAATACCCACACAACGAACTAATAAACACGTGGATAGCTAATTACAATTAAGGTGAGGGTATGAGAATTGACAGTTGGTACACTTTTCTAGATCGCTGTGATGAAAAGCAACAACATATGTGTTACACCCAGCTTATAACACACTAAAAAGATATTTATCTACTCATTCGACTTGGGACCCCGTTTATGATGACACAACACACTACATAACTAAACAATTTATTTGCTTTCTTTAGTGGGTGATTATGTACAAAAGCGAATTACTGAAAGGAAAATGCCAGTTAGTAGGAATTTATTTCCATGTTCAATAGTTTCAACAATGCTTCGTCAAGATAAGCCCTAATATCAACGAAATGCCATATTTTCACTTTGGAATCTCTATTAAAATAAAAAGTTTCTGAAATCTGATAAATCATATGAAATTGAAGAATATCGCAGTTCTTTGACATTATAAATAGAATAAAAATGAATGTACCACTTGCGCCCCTTTTTTATTAACGCTGGTATCCTTACCATGTAATCCATGTACATATATCAGTGCCTCTTATACGCCAAAGAGACTCTTTTAAATTGCGAGCTTCACTCCACTCGACATAGCTGTAATACGCGACATAAAAACAATGTGTTATTGCCTAAAGTACGCTTGACTAAATATCAAAAATCATTTTCATATATTAGTTTTAAATTGTTCAATGCTTTGCCGTCATCGACGAGAAGACTTGAGATGGCAGCATATAAAATCTGCTTAAAAAATTAGTTAGTCAAACATGCCCTTTACAAATTGGACGACTTTGATGATATTGCGTCCTCAATTGCTTGATTATAAATAACCATATTATATGGTTATTATAATAAAGTATAATACTATACTTTCGCACTAAGTTTTAGATTTTATTGACATTGTTTTTAATTACGTTCGTTTCGGAATTTTTCTTTTTCATTGTATTGATTATTATTTATTGTTTGATTATTGATTATTTTGTAAATTTGACTATTTTTAAGTAATCACCTCTGATTATTTTTTTTTTCTTTTTAATTAATCAAAGCGGTTTTATAATCCGGTAAATTATGATTGTAAAATTTGACATGTTCCTCAGTATTGTGAAATGCTTTTATGGAATGAATAAATGATGATGATGATGATGATGATGTACCAACTCCCATCGCCAATTGCAAGAAAATAATACAAAATTGTTGAGATTGAGTGAGTGTTGTGTGAAGACGGATTTTCAAAATTCACGCGCGCCGAGCCCGCCGACCCACCCCCATTATAATACGTGAAGTAGCAGCCGTAGTTTGCCGCCTACCCGCAGTCGGCGTAGCGAATGACTTTTGACAGCACTTTAATCTATCCTGGACAACGGCAGTTGCAACATCGCCGAAAAGTCGGGTGCTACAAACTCCACGTGGTAAATTGGTTTTAGTCCTACTGAAAAATCATCATATTATTTATAATGTTTTTTTTAGTTTTACAAATTATACTCTATAAAAATTGTCAAACTGTGGATTCATTGAAATCTTTGTAAAAAACTGTTGGCCCAATCTTCTTTAAGAGTCTCTTGAATGGCCTCTCGGAACGAAATCAACGGCGTTTCCGTACTGGCAAAACTTATACTATTGAGTTTAGCCTAAATTTTCGGGAATAAAAATAAAAGGAAGGATGGGGGGGTCCAGATTATAGGGAGATGCTTAATCAGTTCCATATTTTCGTTCTAAAAAAACTCCTTTGTTAATTATTAGCAAAGTATGGGGATGACTTATCACGGTGAAGAAAAACTTAACTGCGATAAAATATTTTACACCTGATTAGCAGGCCAGTTGACTCCGTCGAGTATGGATAAAGTATTCGAGAATGTATTTATATCGAGCTGCAGTACCGTTAAAGTGTTGGCCAATAAATGCGGAATATCTTTATTTCATAAACCATTTGAACACCAATTTATTCCTTATGAAGAAATAACATTCGCCCATTGATGTTTATTGTTTTTTAAATGTAGTAGATTGTTTCTAAATATACGTAATTTTCATGTTTTCATTTATTATACATCTCATTGCCAGTGTCATAAGAAAGTGCTCCACTTGGGTCGCATGACCGCCGTATCATGCTTTTGATTTGGTTTGCATTCGCTGTAATTCTAACGTGGCTTTCGTGATTCCAGTAATTATTTCTGCATTTTCGGCGATAGACGTACAAACAACAAGAGCAAAGTAGGCAAGTTTGCCTACTTTGTTCAATCAAATCGTCATTAATAACCTTTATAGCCCTTACTGTAACGACCCAACTTATTGTGTAACGACTATTATTACACGACTGCCCAACTAAAAGGGTATAACGAGCAGGGATCATTGATGTATATTTGCCGTTTTTTATTCCACCATAACTACCAAACGCATGAACCGATTTAGAAGTACCAGGTATTGTTAGAATTTTTATCTCATTCCGAGGGTCATAGGGTACGTAAAACATCCAAATGTCAAATATATAATTGTCCAAATGTTGAAATGACCGAGCATGGAGTGGTATTGAAAGATTGGAATTGAAATTGAAAAAACATTTTCTCCCTCAAAATATCAACAAAGAACCAACCCTCCCCCTATCCCCTCCCCCCTTCCCCCTTTCGTTGGGTTGTTGACTGGATAGAAGCATAAGAACTTTGTAATATCTATCATTTTATATAAGCAGGTATTTTTATTATTATTTATCTGTAGTTTCTATGTATTTGTTAATATAATATACATATATTATATTATAAATTATATTTTTTATCTATGTATGTATATGTATGAATGTTTGGATGTATGTATATGTATATTTATGTATATATGTTAATGTATGTGAGCTGTATTGTTACTTTTATTTAATATTATACTGTTGGCTGTAAGAAATCGCGAAACGATAAGCCCGCCGTTTGTACTAAGTTAAAATAGAATTTAAGTTTTCTTTACCAATGTAATTAATTTTGCTAGTACAATAAAGGTATTTTTCATTTCATTTCATTTCATTTCAAAGATTAGACGATTAGGTCTTTAGAGAAGATTAGGTCTTTAAAGTACACTCTAGTTCTTGTCGATGGTACTTTAAATACCTCAGTCCACATAAAGCCGACCAACCACCAACTCTATTTACACTACAATAGTTGCCATCCTCCACATACTAAGCGCTCCATACCGCACTCTCTTTCAATCCGTGGTCATCGCATATGTAACAATAATTTTAGCTTCAGAACATTCCTCGATTCTCTCAATTCGTCTCTCAAAAGAAGGGATTATCCTGATGGTTTGCTTGTTAAACAAATTATTCCCGCGCATAGACGTGTCCAGTTGAAATCCAACAATATCTTGCCAAAAAGGGAAATGGTAAACATGTGTACCACCTACTTTCCCGGAGTTGAAAAGTTAAGGCCAATTCTGAAGGACTTGTTTGCAATACTATCATTGAGCCCGTTGACGAAGTCTTTATTTTCCGGCCCTCCCGCAGTGTCATATCGTCAACCACCTATAAATTTTTGGAGTACTTAATTTTTGGAGCTATTAAGTAATTAATTTTTGGAGCTATGAGTGCCATCTACATGTGCGTTTCGTAGTAAAATCCTAGCTGAAAAATCGTAGTACAGCATTGGGCAATCTAATCTATACTAATAATGAAGCTGAAGATTTTGTGCGTTTGATCGCGCTTGTTTTGTTTGTTAATCTCTGGAACTTGGTTGAGGAATCTCTTGAATTTGAACAATTATTTTTGCATTTGATAGCTCAATTCGTGAGGAAGCTTATAGGCTATATAACATCTCGTTACGACCCTGGGTCGGGTGCTGGGGGCGGCCGCCCGACGAGAACTGAGCATTACCGAGAAGAGCCGAACTGGGCATGCCTTATCTAGACCAGGTTGCGCCGAAAACCAGATACCACGCGAAAATATGCCTAAAAATATTTTTTTATGCCGAAGTACTCTAAATTATTTAGAAATAATCTGATTTCTTTTAAATTAAACGGCTGAGCACAGCTAGTACGCTATATAATTAATGCTATTACGCTAGACTGGCTATAAATAACTCCCTAATGAGGCCGTTTGGTTTTCGCAATTTTGGTGCTGATAGCGTTGGTGATTGTCCATGGAGCTATTGTAAGAGATGTATAAGTGTGACAAAATAAGTCGATAAAAGCTTGGATACTCTAACAAGATTTTTTTATTTTAGAAATTTTAACAATAATTCAAAAGTAAATCCAGGCAAGTTTTGGCCTATTGGTCTTCTACTTATTTACTTCTTTTGGATTGCAATGCAGTCCGTCTGGTTGCATGCTATGTCCTTGGTATGTTACTAGGTACTTTCCAAGTGTTCATGACGATGTTATAAACAGAACTCTGTGAACCGGTCATCGCGTTCGATTCTCTCGCCGTTTCTGAATTCGCCAAAGGTATATCTGACACTGCCTTTTCCTACTTTATGTTACTCTGTGACTATCGTGATATCGGTTCGTAATGGTACCGCGCACCTTGGGTGGTGTTCCCCAAATTGTAGGTCATCTGGCCTGCCTAACTCGCGGTTCAACTCCCATCTGGTAGCCTCCTCGAAGAGGGACTTAACCTATCAGGGCTGCTAATAACGTTTGTCACGGTTGTGATCAGTAGTCGGTAGCGGTTAGGATCAGAAGATTGCGGATTCGGAGGAATACCTCGGGCGGATCTGGGCAGTTTGCATACCAGGCTATCTCAGTCATGCTTACGCAATCCGGCGAATAACCATGGGGCCTGGAGATGTGTGTTCCTATATCTATCCATGAAGCGATCGGTTGGCCACCCGATCCCGAGTGACGATGGCGGGCAAAGGGCGCCATTTCAATTACTGCTTATGTCAGGTAGAGACTGTGCAAGCGATCTCGATATCCGTGACCAGACTGGAGTAGGGAGAAATACGAGTTGACCCGCTGGGTTCACTTCCCAGTAACTCGCGGTAAGGCGTTGGACTCTCGCGGGTAATCGGCGTAGTCAGACGGTGTACAGTGTTTCTTCTCCCCAACTCTTTGCGTTCACCCCACGGTTGAAAGAGAGATCTAATATCGCCATAACTTCCTGGGATGGCGAGTGGAAGTTAATGGGCCTTGCTGAGTTGGCCACGAAGTCCCATTCTGTTCAGGGTTGGTAACACTCACGGGTCAACACCTATCCGACGGCCTCCACGCAGGAGGTGCGAACCTGGGTAGGTTCGCACAACTCTGGCCTTCGTCAGTTTCCCCTGGGAATCAAACCTCTGGCGCTATGATCGTTAAAACTTCCTGTGGTGACGGGCTCGCCCGCTGTAGTCGACAACCCAAGTTGGGGTGGTGAGTTCGCCCATAGTAGTTGACTCTGACTAACAGTTAAGAGTTTCAAGGCGATAGGTGAGGGCAGCAAACCCCGCCCACCGCCCGGGCAGTTATAACGACGAGGGTCGTCTTGTCTGCCCGGGATGTCGTGCTACGACAACCCTGCGCGTACCAGAAGGGTAAAACGCGCAGGGGGTGAAATAGGGTAAACCACCCCCCCCCCGTACCGCCCCGAGAACCCATTTATTCAAAAAATAAAACACAATATTACAAACACAACACAAACACAAAAAAAATTACAAAATATTACAAATTTAACGAGAAAAGAACAACAATATCGTAAATTTAGGAGCCGGTAAGCGGGGTAGAGGACGCTCCAGAACAATGAACGTGAAGGCGCGCTGTCCGTGGGCAGGTCTCGGAGCAGCCACGGGGGGGAGGAATCCCTGGATCCTGCAAAGAACGAAACGCCCCTCGGAGCGGTAAAGAGACGGACACAAAGACGGGCACTTCGGGCTGGAAGTAGCCGCCGAATCACGCCACCAAGGAAGAGGGTACCCCCTGGGGGGTATCCCGAAGCCTCATGCTTTCCCAAGAAGCCACCCAGAGCCCCACAAACTCGCCAAACGACTGGAAGCAGCTCCTACAACTGACCAAATCCGGGTACCAAATCGGAGAACGCCCAACGCACGCGCCCACTGCATCCATCAATTTCTCCCGTGCAGCCGCTAGAATTGGGCAAGACCAAATTACGTGTTCCGCAGTTTGGCGACCATACCCACAGGCGCACCGGGGGTCATCGGCAAGTCCAAAGTCAAATAGTTTGGCTCTGAACTCTCCGTGGCCCCCAACCAGCTGCGTGGTATGGTGGTCGAACCGCAGAAACGAATTTGCCATCCGCACTGCAACAGACGGGAAGAAGCAATGGGTGAGGCGGCCCGTACCCCCGGCGTCCCATCTAGCCTGCCAGACACGCAAGGACTCCACCCGAATCAGGCGGGCAAACTCCCCAGCTCGGTGCGCCACCGGGTCGATCGATAGGCCATGAAGGACTACCGGCTCGCCCCGGCGGTACCGCGACAAGGCTGCACGCTCCAGAATCTCCAGGTCAATCGGCAGAACGCCAGCGATGACGGGTAACGCAAGAGTGGACGTCGTTCTGTACGCCCCGGTCAGGGCCACGAGAGGGATGCGCTGTCCGCGCAGCAGCGCGACACGCGTCGCCTCAGGAACAGCAGACTCCGTCCAAGCGCGTGCGGCATAAGTCGCACGCGGGACGAAGACGCCCTTATAGATAGTCATGACCGCCGGGAAACGAATTCCCCAGTCGGCCCGACTCACTCCGCGGAGCGCAAAGAATAGATCCCGGGATTTTTCGGCTGTAATCTTTGCGTGCGAAAGAAAGGAAAGGGAAGCCGTAAGCGTCACCCCCAGGTATCGAACGGTGGCCGGGAAGGATACCGGGCGACCGTTCATCCTGATAACAGGGTTCCGCTTAAGATGTCCCTTCAGGAGAAGCGCCTGAGTTTTCGTCGGAGAGAAGGTGAGTCTGTTTCGCTGACCCCATCCGAGGATCAGGTCCAGCGAGTCAGCCACCCTTCTTTCGACCTCTGCGCGACTCCTGCCGCCCACCAGGAGGAGAGCATCGTCTGCATAAGCGCTGACGGTGCACCTCTCCGGGTAAGGTAGACCGAGGAAATCATCAAAGAGAATGTTCCAAATGCTAGGACCCAACACTGACCCCACACTCTGACTAACAGTCGGGGAAGTCTGGAATCAGTACTGTTTTCTATAGAGCGGGGGTGGTTGCGGACCTTACGGCGACTGTTCTCGAAATGACCATCGGCCATCCGATCCTGGGTGAACAGCCGGGCAAAGGACGGTGTGGTCCGCGATAGATTCGGTAACACCGTTTCACCGCTTCGTAAGGGAGAGGACCGCGCAAGCGACCTCGAACTTGTAACCAATCGAGAGACCGGAGTAATCTGGTCACAATTGGGAGTAAGGGCGTGAGTGTCGGCCCGCCAGGTAACATTCCTGGCTATCTCGCGGTTAAGGCGTTGGTCTCTTACGGGCTTGTGGCGTAGCTAGATGGTAGACTGCTTTGTCCCCAAGTCTTCTGCGTTCACTTCCAGGGAGATAGAACGACTAATCGTTAAAACTTCCTGAGGGGACGGGCTCGCCCGCTGTAGTCGACAACCCAAGTTCGGTGGGTGTTCAAGGTGGTGAGTTCGCCCATAGTAGTTGACATCTCCAAAAATTCGGGATATATCTGTCGCTCGCTTGTGCGGTAGCTGAATAAGATCGGTATAGTACGATTCTAGCCCATTATCTTTGCATGCGGATGGGGAGGCGTACACTTGTATGAGGCTCAAATTAATGGTGCTGCCTGCGATATATTGAAGCGCTTCAATTCGGCGACGGCATTCTCAATCTTGCCATCCTCAAACATGCCGCGCACGTTCTATGTGTCGATTCTGCGAGCCTTCCGCGGACTACCATAATTGGTTAACCGGGAAGTTTCTCGCACCCGCTCCCCATCGAGATCTGAGACAAGGTTATATAAATTTGTAGCCGTCATGATTTTCCTGTAAAAAGTGTTCTGAATTTCCTTGGCTTCTACAACGCTGTCTCTGTTCCGATAATAATTTTCCACGTCGCCAATAATTCTAAGCTATGGGGCCGCCTTGCTGCTTCCGCGCCTAGTTTAGGAATACCACTTGCCGTTTAATAACTAGTCGACTAGGGCAATACCATCCATAAAGGTACAACAGGAGTCTATGAGTGTATTCTTCAAAAAGTACACAATTGTTTGACTATCCTATTAATTCATATTTCTATTTCTATTTCTATATCATTCTGCTGCATTAGATTCTATTGCTTGTTGCAGACCGCATTACGATCAGCACAAATGGCTGCGACTAAATCAGCGAAAGGGAGTTAATGGGCCCTTGCTGAGTTGGCCACGAAGACCCATTCTGTTCAGGGTTGGTCACACTCACGGGTCAACACCTATCCGACGCCCTCCACGCATGAAGTGCGAGCTTGGGTAGGACTCTGGCCTTATGGAAGGGTTATTTCCCCTGGGAATCAACCCTCTGGCGCTCCTGGACGGTTTGCGCACCGTGCGGCGTAAGCCAATCGACTGTGCACTCTGACTAACAACATGGGTTGTCGACTACAGCGGGCGAGCCCGTCACCACAGGAAGTTTTAAAGATTAGTCGTTCTATCTCCCTGCAGTGAGCGTAGAAGACTTGGGACAAAACAGTCCACCATCTAGCTACGCCACAGCCCGTAAGAGACCAACGCCTTAACCGCGAGATAGCCAGTAATGTTACCTGGCGGGCCGACACTCGCGCCCTTACTTCCAATTGTGACCAGATTTCTCCGGTCTCTCGATTGGTTCCGAGTTCGAGGTCGCTTGCGCGGTCCTCTCCCTTACGAAGCGGTGAAACGGTGTATACCGAATCTATCGCGGACCACGGCGTCTTTGCCCGGCTCTTCACACAGGATAAGATGGCCGATGGTCATTTCAAGAGCAGTCGCCGTAAGGTCCGCAACAACCCCAGCTCTATAGGAAACAGTACAGCTTCCAGACTCCCCCGACTGTTAGTCGGAGTGCACAATCGATTGGCTTGCGCCGCACGGTGCGCAGACCGTCCAGGAGCGCCAGAGGTTTGATTCCCAAGGGAAACTGGTTCGCTGGCCAGAGTCCTACCCAGGTTCGCACCCCGTGCGTGGAGGCCGTCGGATGGGTGTTGACCCGTGAGTGTGACCGACCCTGAACATATGGGTCATCGTGGCTAACTCATCATGGGCCCGTTAGCTCCCTAAAACGTCTGACTAACATATTGAGATGTCAACCACAACGGGCGAACCCGTCACCGCAGGACGTTTTAACGATTCTTCGTTCTATCGACCGTGCAGTGAGCGTAGAAGACTTTGGACATTACAAATCCGACGCCTAGCTACGCCACAACCCGCAAGAAGCCAACGTCTTTACCGCGAGATAGCCAGTATGTTACCTGGCGGGCCGACACTCGCGCCCTTGCTTCCAATTGTGACCAGATTTCTCCGGTCTCTCGATTGGTTCCGAGTTCGAGGTCGCTTGCGCGGTCCTCTCCCTTACGAAGCGGTGAAACGGTGTGCACCGAATCTATCGCGGACCAAGGCGTCCTTTGCCCGACTCTGAACCGGGATCGGATGGCCAATGGTCATTTCAAGAGCAGTCGCCATAAGGTACGCAACCACCCCCGCTCTATAGGAAACAATACAGTTCCCAGACTCCCCCGACTGTTAGTCGGAGAGCACAATCGATTGGCTTGCGCCGCACGGTGTGCAGACCGTCCAGGGGCGCCAGAGGTTTAATTCCCAGGGGAGACTGGATTGACCCAGTGTCCTACCCAGGATTCGCACCCCATGCGGGGAGGCCGTCGGATGGGTGTTGACCCGTGAGTGTGACCGACCCTGAACACATGGGTCATCGTGGCCAACTCATCATGGGGCCGTTAGCCCCCCCCCCCCCGTCTGACTAACAACTTGCGGTGTCAACTACAACGGGCGAGCCCGTCACCACAGGGCGTTTTAACGATTTTCTCGTTCTGTCGCCCTGCAGTGAACGTAGAAGACTTTGGACGAAACAAATCCAACGTCCAGCTACGTCACAACCCGCAAGAAGCCAACGCCTTACCGCGAGATAGCCAGTGTTACCTGGCGGGCCGACCCTCGCGCCCTTGCTTCCAATTGTGACCAGATTTCTCCGGTCTCTCGCTTGGTTCCGAGTTCGAGGTCGCTTGCGCGGTCCTCTCCCTTACGAAGCGGTGAAACGGTGTGCACCGAATCTATCGCGGACCAAGGCGTCCTTTGCCCGACTCTGAACCGGGATCGGATGGCCAATGGTCATTTCAAGAGCAGTCGCCGTAAGGTAGATAACTACCCCCGCTCTATAGGAAACAATACAGTTCCCAGACTCCCCCGATTGTTAGTCGGAGAGCACAATCGATTGGCTTGCGCCGCTCGGTGCGCAGACCGTCCAGGAGCGCCAGAGGATTGATTCCCAGGGGAGACTGGTTGACCCAGTGTCCTACCCAGGCTTCGCACCCCATGCGTGCAGGCCATCGGATGGGTGTTGACCCGTGAGTGTGACCGACCCTGAAACAGAATGGGTCTTCGTGGCCAACTCAGCAAGGGCCCATTAGCTCCCCAACTAAACTAACATATTGAGATGTCAACCACAACGGGCGAACCCGTCACCGCAGGACGTTTTAACGATTCATCGTTCTATCGACCGTGCAGTGAGCGTAGAAGACTTTGGACATAACAAATCCGACGTCTAGCTACGCCACAACCCGTTAGAGTCCAACGCCTTACCGCGAGTAGCCAGGTATGTTACCTGGCGGGCGGCACTCGCGCCCTAACTACCAATTGTGACCAGATTTCTCCGGTCTCTCGATTGGTTCCGAGTTCGAGGTCGCTTGCGCGGTCCTCTCCCTTACGAAGCGGTGAAACGGAGTGTACCGAATCTATCGCGGACCAAGGCGTCCTTTGCCCGACTCTGAACCGGGATCGGATGGCCAATGGTCATTTCAAGAGCAGTCGCCGTAAGGTAGACAACTACCACCGCTCTATAGGAAACAATACAGTCGTGAGAGTCTGGAAGCAGTACTGTTTCCTAAGAACGGGAGTGGTTGCGGACCTTACGGCGACTGCTCTTGAAATGACCATCGGCCATCCGATCCTGGGTGAGAGACTGGAGTAATCTGGTCACAATTGGAAGTAAGGGCGCTAGTGTCGGCCCGCCGGGTAACATTCCTAGCTATCTCGCGGTTAAGGCGTTGGTCTCTTACCGGCTCGTGGCGTATCTAGACGGTGGATTGTTTTGTCCCCAAGTTTTCTGCGCTCACTTCCAGGGAGATAATACGACTAATCGTTAAAACTTCCTGAGGTGACGGGCTCGCCCGCTGTAGTAGACAACCCAAGTTGATGCATTAGATTCTATTGCTCGTTGCAGACCGCATTACGATCAGCACAAATGGCTGCGACTAAATCAGCGAAAGGAACTATACACATGTTTCCTCATTTATAAAACTCTGTATCAGCCTCCCATTTATTTACATAGCTCACTCAACACCCTGTCATCCACACAAAATACAATACACGTTTACAACGATCTTTCTGATTGGGGTCGCTAGGCTGATTTATGACAGTCCCGATGACAGTAAAGCCTAAGGTTAGTCTTATAGATTGAATAGAACTAATGTAGAACCTGCTATTTTAATAAAAACAAACAGAGTCCAACCCTTTGCTCGGGATTGAGAATATTATGTCTGCCATTATTTATATTTTATCAAGGTTTTATAGGGATTGTTTGCAAAATATAGCATAATTGTTACTATTTTTGTAAATTTTCTTGAAGAAACTGTTAACTTAATGAAGATTCATAAATAAAGTGTTAAATTCAATACGTTTACACTCAGCTATGCGATGAGTTCCTTCATAATGTTATATTCTGAAATACGCTCAATTCTGGTAAGTAATCAGTAACATAGTTAGTACTCGTTACACTGCTACAGCTACAACTGCTACGACAATAGTCTTTACCGAACAATCGGTAATATTAGCTTTCTCTCTTTATTGCTGGTTTGCTTGATTGTATGATTTTTAAATCTTGAATACGCGCAAATTAGTGTACATATAATGTATCAAAGTACCTATATATAGATAATTTCTTCATACACTGTTCAACTATTCTATTCGTATTTCTATTTCTATTATTCATACTTTGTTGAACTATTCGTGTTTTATTCTATTCTGGTTTATACGAAATCACCAATTCAAAACCCATGATTTCCCCACGTTTGCCAATGGGAATGACCCCCAATATCTTTTAATTATCGCTAATGAAATGGATTTCGATCTGGCAACGCTATTGTAACAGGGTGTTCTACCCTCATCTTTCACGCACGGTTCAAGACTCTTTAATGATTAGGCAACTGATGAAAGCGAATAGGGGGCATTCACTTTAGTGTATATACAAATGAATCTCATTCACATGAAATAGAGACGGGTGGAAATTAGCCATTCTCCGCAGACATATTGACCTTTTGGTAGATTAGAGAACCCTCAGGAGATGCAATCAATAGCTAATCTAAATATTTAACAATGATGTGACTACTAATGAGTAGACTGATTGGGTATCAATTCAGTAAGGTTTCAAATAACCAGGGTATTTATTACATTTGTCCTGCCTCTGAATTATAATCGTTACATGGATAATATAATTTACAAATATATTAATGCTAGCTGAAACCCGTCGTATTCGACGATTACTTTAATGACCGTAATGCTTTAAAAATAAACGGTAACATAGATATTTATTATTTATGTACAAATAATATATTTATGGATTAATTCGGTTTAGCGGTGCCTTACTCTTTTGATCTACGATTAAGAGTGTCACCACGGTCTTGGAGAAAATGGACAGGAACAATCAAAGAGCGACGTGGACGTGATATAACGGGTGACCAAAAAGTTTTGCGCTAATTCAGTTTACTATAGCAACTATACGCTAGATAGCTGTAAAATGATTGAAATCATTAAAATTTGCATTTAATTATATTGAGTAAAAAAATCGGTTGCGTCACCCCTAGACATTCCCGGCAAGCAGACAATCCCCTCGCGCGACAAACCCCCTAACCCCTCCCCTAACCGCTCCCCCTAACCCCTCCTCCAACCTCCCTTCCCAATCCCCCTCAACCCTCCTACCCTCTCCCCCACTCTCCTCCTCCCCCTCCAACCCCTCTGCCTCCTACCCCCAAACTTCCCACCCCAACCTTCCCCTTCTCTTCCCAACCACCCTCTTTCTCCCCCCTCTACAACCCCCCCCCCCAATCCCAACCCTCCCTCTCTCTCTCCCTCCTCCCTCCCTAACCTCCTCTCCTCACCTACCCCCTCCTCCCGCCAACCCTTCACCCCTCTCCCCACTATTTCCCCCCGCCCTCCCCCCCGCTGCTCTGAATTCCAGCGGATGGCACTATCATTTTTATTTTTCTCTTTTGAAGACTTTTTTTTTTATCTCTTTTGATAACATATCGACATATGACAGATGACGACAGACAGCTTTTTTTAGACATCTTAACCAAATTGTTACACCTAAGCGTTCTTGCAATTTGGCGGTTACAGGGAAAACACGGTTAAATTGTATTATTAACACGCTTTTATTAGGTCGACCTATATGTAACTAACTATGTAATGGAATCTAAGGTAACTAATTTAACCATCTTCCAAGGATCGTAGCGTCATGAAAATTGGCAGCTGTATGTAGTTCTGATAACAATACAATAATATGGTACTGTCGAACTGATCTGATGATGGAGTCGGAAGATATGAACTGGAACTTCATGATGGAACATCGTATCATAGCTGTGTTTGGACTTGTTAGAAAAGTCTTGGAATGAACTTTGACTGTGATTAGGTTTCAAGGTCTGATGATGAAGCCAGAAGATAGGCACTGGCATTCCATGATGGAATATGTATGTGAATATCGTATCATAGCCCAAATGCGTGTTTTTAGTGGGTTTTTTAAACTATTAAATTATTTATTTTTCTCTTTTGATGCAGAGTTGTTATCTCCAATCATTGTTTTAAATAATTATTACAAATTTTGTCGAATAAATAATTGAACTCCTAAAATTGTTTTCTCCAAATCAAGCAAATTAATATCTCCAAATCAACCTTACGAACTTCTGCTTTGCAATTGCAAGAAGTCGTCATATACCAAATATCTGGTAAGTCGTCTTTGAGTTATACGTCTCGTCTCGAAGTTAATCGATAAATTGAGCGATATATCCATCCGCGTCTACATCAAACTTGTTCGGAATATTCTGCGTAATCATTTTCTTACAAATCGTTTAAAAACACTGCAATAAAATCTGCTTAGAAACTCATCGTACGATTAAATAAGAAGCTAGACTTATCGTGATCGCGGCGATTCCCCAGAGGGCATCTCATGAGCTGTCGTCATTCTTAACCTTACTTTTGACGATTCAAAAACTGTCGAAAACTCGACTCTTCGACTTAGCTAGAGTGAGCGCTTAGCTTTTAGTTAATTAATTTGGTATAGTATTTTATTTGATGTTTTTAATTGTAAAGTGATTTTTTGATGAATTGCTTTATAACTAAATAAATAAATAAATAAAAATTGAATAATGCTACAGCCGGTTAAATTTCTTTGGATTATTCAACTATTAATCCGGTAATTATGCCGAAAAAATGGCCTTATTACATGTTATCATTTCACAAATTACCCGTTTCATTACACTAAGCCAAAAATAAAATGTTTCTATATATCAATCTCAAAAATTCAAATTCTATTTCCCATAATCCCATAATTGTTTATTAATAGAATGTTATTTTGAAAGCAAGCCATCGAGCATCTTACACATTATGCTCGCTATTTAATAGCAAACAATAGGGCGATAAAGACAGAGAGTTATCTTATTGCATGATTATGAAATTTGTAATAATATTTAATTATTTATTATTTGGGAAACATAAAGAGCCTCGAAAATTATAACAAATTCTCTTGGTACAATATGTTACTGGTCCATTAATTGTTTCCTACAATATTTCTTTATACGATACATTATCAAAATAAAATTAAATCTCTATTCGAATTAAATTATATTTTAGTAGCAAATTTAATAATTGCAAGCAATAATAATAGGGTGTAGGATAAGAAAAAGTCGAGAATTGAAGTCGTCACGAAACTATCGTTTTCTCTTTCCATCTCCTTTCTCTGAAATCGCCAAAAAATCCACAAAAATAAATATATTGATTCAATTAATTATGAATAACCAAACTAATTTTATTTTGTTTTATTTTTATTTTATAGTAGACTTACTGAGAGTAAATATATGATACTAGTATTTTTAAAACATATTTAAACAAAACAAATTTACTATCCTATGTATAGTTTACAATGCTTGCATTACAAATTAATATAGAAATAACATGAACACGTTGCTAGTGAAAACAATTAATAAGGCTAATAATAATATAAGGCTAATGAATAATAAATGAGACCCTTCCTTGTGAAAAGCCAATCTTCCTGGTATAACCCTTGTCTCGATTCATTTACGTAAAAGTTGAGTTTTACGTGCCCAAAGAAAAACTTACCCTAATTGTTATGTCGACTAACAGAATCGAGGAATACTTTGCACTTACTAGATTTATTCTAAGTATTGAAAAATACTTGTTCTTTTATATATTATTTTGTGTTCTTTTATTAAATTACTAGCTGACCCGTGCCCACTTCGTTGGGCGGTAAAACTTTTTACTTATGATGAAATTATGAGTGTGGTTCGGTTAGTACTGAGTGCTATGATTTATTTCCTGCCAAAAGAAGGGTTATATTTTTACTGCATATATATGTATGTATTTGCATGCCAATTTGACTATATTACCGTTATTTGTGAGTGTCTCATTTGTGAGTGTCTTATCTCCTGAACCATTTATGCAGTAAAAGGGAAATTATATGCAGTAAAAGGGAAAAGTCTTCTTCACTTAAGACGATAAATTTACCAATTTTGCTAAGAATTCATAATTGTTGATAATATGACCAATAAACATGACCTAACGATTTAAATTATTTTTTAATAAAAAATACTACTTTCTGTGACTTAAATATAAAAGTTAGACATATGCTGTCGCTGAAATTTTTTGTAGGCATTATCAAGCTCTACAACTTTTCTCCAGAACTTAATCATATATCTTAAGGCATCGTTAAGGCAGCGTCAGTTAGAAACGTTTTCGTTCGACCATTTTTTCTCCGACTTAATTTCTCCGACCAAATTACAAATCCGACTACCACGAAAAAGTCTTTTATTTTTCGGATCAATATATAGCCTATGGCACTCACAAATAATGTGGCTTTCTATTGGTAAAAGAATTTTCAAAATCGGTGCAGTAGACCCAGATATTACTTCCTACAACCTTACAAACTTTACCTCTTTATAATATTAGATAGATAAATACTATATTTGAGTTTTATTTAATAACGTATTTCTTTTCTTTTAATCGACAACTTTACTTTTCAATTGAGGATTTCAAACATGTTGTTACCCATGATCCCCTTCTTGTCCTGTACCCTTTATATTCAATTCATCTCTACCTCTGTTATTAGTTTCTTTGTTTTGACTTGGCATTTGACGTATGTAACATATTATTGTTTCCTACCCAGTTTCAATTTCCCACGTGGGATATCCGCTATAGAGAAACATTATTATTTGCCCTAGGCAGAAAATTCGAAATTTGGGTCGGCGGTCATATTGAATTTCAATTTAACTCCCGTAAACAACCTCAAAACGAGAGAAGGATTAAAATTGTGTTTTAGATTTGTTACAGGGTTCTTCCCATATCGACGTGGTTTAAATCCCGCGTAAGTATAATATTTTCGAAGATTCTAAAGCCTTCAGATTGAATTAATATAATCTTTGGAAAAAAATAAAAATATAAACGCAGTGGAAGGGCAGTAGATGTTGATAAAGCCGTTGATGCCATCCATAATAACAAATTAGATGTTGATGCCATCCATAATAACAGAATCGAGCGAATCCAGACTATATTCTCGAAACATTTAAACTATAGATTTTACTTCACACTTGACAATTCTTACGGCATCAACGTTCAACATTAGTACAACTTTACTTCTTTGGCTGATCGAAGGATGTACCATGATCTAGTCTTCCTACACAAAATCTTAAACAACAAATTAAACTGCATAGACTTGGTCCAGCTAATACATTTCCGGACCCCATCAAAAACGACAAGACGGTCCTCATTGTTTCACATTAGCCGTTGCAATAACAACTACGGTAAAAACTCTTTCTTAAACCGTGTGTGTAGGGTTTACGATGATCGATACGCGTCAATTGATATATTCGCTGAATCGAACATTGGATTCAGAAATTTGTTAAAGAGGGCGATATTTATTAAAGAGGCAGAAATTTCTTAAAGAGGGCGATAAAATTTAATAATTATTTAAAATATGTTACTATTTATCTACTGTTTGCACGTGTACGTAATTTGTATATCTTTCTTGTTTGGCTACTTACTTTTATACACTGTTATTTTCCTGAATAAAAAAAAATAAATAAATAAAGGGATTTCATTGTGACGTACCTAGCCGCCCTTGTGGGTACGCGCCTTCTTGCAGGTTCTCCCGATGTAGATGCCCCCGACGGAACCCCTGCCGTTTGCAGCCGGAACCCGGGACCACTCAGTAGCATAGATTCAACATCTCATCGCCTACCATTCACCCTACTAAATTATATATATATTTTTTTCTTTACTCTGTTTATAACTTTAGTACGTAAGCTAAAACTTGTATATTTTACAATGTTAGATAGTAAGTGAATTGTTGGTATTTCTTTGATTAAATAAACGGTTCACAGGGTGTCGGAGGGGGTAGAAACCAGGAGAATCTTGCTCCATATCTCCGTTCGTCCACCCCTCACGTAATACCCTTCTGGTACGCGTGAGGTTGTCGATGCACGATATCCCGTGCAGATAAAATGACCCATGTGGTTAGAACTGCCCGGGTGGTGCCCCCCCCCCCCGCCTGTCACCGCGTAGCCTAATAATAATGAATTTAAAAAAAGGCATTTCATCTTTGGATTTCATCTTGAAACAATTGGAATACGCGTATCCTTTTTCTCTTCTACGGATCTTGGCCTATTTCTAAAATAAATATCGATCTCGAGATTATGGCCTTAGAGAAAATAAATCACGCTGTTGATCTAAAATAATTATATTTTTAGGTTATTTACATGAAATAAATTTACTACATCATCGCACGAGTTATATATTTCAAGAAGTAACACAAACCTAACCCACGGATTTGCTCAGCGCCATTGCTCATAAAATTTCTCCAGTAGTGTGTAATTTAACCGAAATTGTATAATAATATTACTACTTTAAAAGATACAGATTCGAAGTATTTTAATTTTAAACTGTCATTCTATATTTAACATCAGGTGCTTCCGAAACCAACCTATTTCACACTTTGATGGATATAACGTCAGCTTATTTATTTCTTTATTTATTTAATTACAATAAAAAGTAATATACCTACAATAAAAATAAAATAAATTAAAATGCTATTCAAACAAATAAATAGAACATTGAAATATAACAGCTTAAGTTCGACTTAAGTTACGAACGGCTCTATTCACATCTAACGGGGCTTATAAGGTCTGTATCTAGATGCAGCAGCAATGTCTTTTAATGCGCTTACTGCGGTAGAATGCTATATATGTCGTAGGGATTTTCCAGCTTTGCAGCAAAATGTGTGATCACTTCACCTCTTTCGTTCAATTGCTAAGCAGTCTGTATGCCTGTGCCGCCAAATAGAGGTTTGCGGGTCCACCACTTGTGCATCCCAGACTGCTTTATCCCTCAATCTAATCTATATACAACTAGAGTTGTAAACTACAACGGGCGAACCCGTCACCTCAGAAAGTTTTAACGATTAGTCGTTCTATCTCCCTGGAGTGAGCGCAGAAGACTTAAACAAAACAGTCCACCGTCAAGCTCCGCCACATGCCCGTAAGAGGCCAACGCCTTAACCGCGAGATAGCCAGGAGTGTTACCCAGCGGGCCTACACTCACGCCCTTACTCCCAATTGCGACCAGATTACTCCAGTCTCTCCATTGGTTACGAGTTCGAGGTCGCTTGCGCGGACCTCTCCCTTACGAAGCGGTGAAACGGTGTATGCCGAATCTATCGCGGACCACGGCATCCTTTGCCCGGCTGTTCACCCAAGATCGGGTAGCCGATGGTCGTTTCAAGAGCAGTCGCCGTAAGGTCCGCAACCACCCCCGCTCTATAGGAAACAGTACTGCTTCCAGACTCCCCCGACTGTTATTATTATTAGTCTACGCGGTGACAGGCGGGGGGGGGGGGGACCCCGCCCGAAGGGCGGCCTCCACGCATGAAGTGCGGCTAGTTTCCCCTAGGAATCAACCTTCTGGCGCTCCTGGACGGTCTGCGCACCGTGCGGCGTTAGCCAATCGATTTTGCACTCTGACTAACAGTCAGGGGAGTCTGGAAGCAGTACTGTTTCCTATAGAGCGGGGGTGGTTGCGGACCTTACGGCGACTGCTCTTGAAACGACCATCGGCATCGACCATGAAGCTTTTTATTTTAATTTATTGGCTGGATATCGAGCGCAGTATTCTTATGTAATATTTTGAAATAATATAATGCCTTTGAAATTATCAAGCATTTCGAATTATCATCCTATATTTAAGAAACGGCATTAGTCGATTTAATAAATGTTATTTATTCATTGTTTTCAGCTTAAATTCAACTCTTTTGGAGATTCTTTATTTAACAAGAGGATAAGCTTAGTTTTTGAAATGGATTGATGGAGGACGATCGTTTACATGTGACGACGAGACTACCATAAAGCTTACTTAGTACAGTCCAAAGTTGTGCACTTCCACAAATGCAATTATATCTCGTTTAAACATAAGTATTTTCCAATCCGTTTATGCTATGTGAGTAGTTTTTAATATTTTTATTTATACATCAAAAGCATCGTCCTCTAAACACATTCTTCGAAAAGATTTACGAAAATATTTTAAAATAATAATATTATTATTCAATGTTATTGTATGTTGTTAAACTAACCCCATAATAGCTGTTGTAAATAGGCTTAAGTATAAACTTTTAAATCCAGAGTGAAAAGTTGAGTGCTTACACTGAAAAGATGATACTTGAAAAACAGAGGCCGATCGTTTATTTCGTTAGATGACATCGTTTAAACGTTTGGTGTACTCGCTATTGCTAAAAAAACCGTTTATCTTAGGTGAGTTTAACTAAATTTTGGGATTTTGTGAATGCTGGGTCGCCGATCAAAGGAAAAAATACAGAATTCTCGAGTTCCTTACCGTATTCTGAGTATAATAATGAGTTTTCTGTATTTCCTTTTGTTATTTCGATCCTCAAGGCGGCAGGGAGGATTCTCGAGAGGGGTCTGAGCTGATTTTTGTGTTTTTGTAGGTTCTTTTTACTTTCCCGGCCCACCAACCGACGAGAGGTGAAAGATTACGACAACGACTGCACGACACAACAGTGCAGTCAGAGTTCGCAGCGGCCTTTCCTGGTTAAGTCCCTCTTCGAGAAGGCTACCAGATCGGAGCTGAACCATGACTTTCGCCGACATTAAAAACACAATCAGGCCATAAGGCTCCCTTAAATATATAATCTATGCACGAATTCCATCGGAAAGACACGTATCGTCAATTTTACAAGTTTTTATTTACCTAGCAATGTTTGTCAGTTTGTTAGTTTGTTTATGTCAAATCTTACAAGCTGAATTAGGACCACTTTCTCTTATCCAATGAAGTTGAAATTATACATGTTGGTTTAGTTCCTATGACAATGCTATGGTAAGTTCTATGGTGAGCATGACGTGATTCTACAACTTGCGGTGTCAACTACAACGGGCGAGCCCGTCACCACAGGACGTTTTAACGATTTTTTCGTTCTGTCGCCCTGCAGTGAACGTAGAAGACTTTGGACAGAACAATCCAACGTCCAGCTACGTCACAACCCGCAAGAAGCCAACGCCTTTACCGCGAGATAGCCAGTAATGTTACCTGGCGGGCCGACACTCGCGCCCTTGCTTCCAATTGTGACCAGATTTCTCCGGTCTCTCGATTGGTTCCGAGTTCGAGGTCGCTTGCGCGGTCCTCTCCCTTACGAAGCGGTGAAACGGTGTACGCCGAATCTATCGCGGACCAAGGCGTCCTTTGCCCGACTCTGAACCGGGATCGGATGGCCAATGATCATTTCAAGAGCAGTCGCCGTAAGGTAGGCAACCACCCCCGCTCTATAGGAAACAATACAGTTCCCAGACTCCCCCGACTGTTAGTCGGAGAGCACAATCGATTGGCTTGCGCCGCTCGGTGCGCAGACCGTCCAGGAGCGCCAGAGGTTTGATTCCCAGGGGAGACTGGTTGACCCAGTGTCCTACCCAGGCTCGCACCCCATGCGTGGAGGCCTTAGGATGGGTGTTGACCCGTGAGTGTGACCGACCCTGAACACATGGGTCATCGTGGCCACCTCATCATGGGCCCGTTAGCTCCCTGATGTGATTCTACACCCAGGATCGGCTCCCGAAGAGGCTACTCGTCCACGGTCAACAGCACAGAAACACAATTCTGTATACGCATTCAATTATGATAGCTCGTTCGAAATGTCACCATGACATGGCTGCTGCAACCAGGGTCGGGACTCAGACGTCAGACTCCTCAACGGCCAACAGCACAGCCCGTTCTAAGTTCCATCGCGACAGGGCTGCTGCACCCAGGGTCGGCTCCCAATGAGAGGACTCCTCAACGGCCGACAGCACAGAAACGAAATTTTGCATACGCATTCAATTATGATACGTTCTAAGTTTCACCGCAATAGCGCTGCTGCACCCAGAATTGGCTTCCAACGAGGGGACTCCTTAACGGTCAACAGCACAAAAACGAAATTCTGTAGAGCATTCAATTATGATATCCCGTTTTAAGTTCTACTATGACATGGCTGCTGCATCCAGAGTTGGCTCGGGACAGAGCATTTTAATAAAAGCTTGATTTAAAAAATGTGTTTTTACTCTTAAGAGGCCGTGTACGAAATCGATGTGGGCCGTGATACCTCTATAATCAAAGGTATAATATAACTATAGGTAGGTAGGATTTTCGGAGCCAAGGAGATATGTCCACCCTTTGGAAGCGCTCGGCGGGGACTAGCTGACTTGAGGCGTGAATCGTATCATAGGCGAGTAACATTACGCGAGAATTAGATTGTTTTAAAAGACTTTATTGCCAATTTTAATTAATGTTTTGCATTTTTTTAGAGGAAATGGATTGATATTGAACTAAAGTTTATTTCTGTTGTTTTTATTTTATGAACGAGAGTTCTAAAAGGCCAAAATCAAAAGCATTTCTTCGCCCATTTTCTCAAAAATTTGACAAAGTTAAATATTTTTTTTATCAACAATTTTATATGAAAGTAGTAAAAAGTGATTCACTTATTATATAGAGTACTTTCACAACAATATATTGTATTTTTTTCATACCGTTTAGATGTCAAAACGATTCGTAAATATGTTATATTCTCAACCTCTTACACCAAAAATTCACAAACAGTCGCCGGCTTAAGGTCAATTAATCAAAATTCTATAATAATTTTCAAAAAAGTAGCTCACTCATTAGACAATAATATAAATGATCTTTAATGTTGTGCAATAAAACTTATAGAAATACAGTATTTTAACCTTAAATTCACGTCTGCAAAATTACGTAAATTCACGAAATGCGCAAAATTTCGTATACGGCCTCTTAACTTATTCTATTGCAGATAACATAGATCTACGCAATGATATGTAATCGAGGGATTATTTCACTGTTTGCATGGTGACACGGTATTACAGTACTGGTTACACATGCTTGCGTAAATTACATCTTGCTTGCTTCCTTCGTGTTGATTGCGAGGCAATATGTAAAATACAATACAATATAATTTCATTCTACTTCAGTAGGTAAGCATTCCTACACTTGGCTTATTTGCTTCTAACATTCTCAAGAATGTATTTATGTAAAATGAACTGTTGTGATAATTGTGACTATTTTAAATAATTTGAGTTATGTAGTAAACGGGTATGAGAGTCATCAATTATTATAAAACAATGTAATAATTATAATTGCTGGTTAAATAAAGATAAAAATCTCTAGAATCCTAATTATCATTGCAATAAATGTAATAGACATAAAATTAGTCTGATGCTAATAAAATAACAAAATAAAATTATTGGTTAAATCCAGCAATAAAGTTTGGTATTACTGCAGTATAGGAACCTCTTCTAGATTGTTGATTTTTTAACGTCACCCGACTATATTCACCACGCTGATTCCAAATCTGCAACAATCTTTATTCGGTCTCAATAAATAAGCAAGATATAGATATTCAAAAAAACGTCAAACCCATACATTTCGGTAGGTCAGGTTAGTTTTTTTTTTTGATAAATAATACATAAACACCTATTTGGCGGTAGGTTAGATTAGTTTTTTTTAAAACAATCATAAAAACCGAATTTAAAAAAACTTTCTTTTTCTTCTGTATGTAAATTTTGTTTTGAAATTTTACGCGTCCGAAGCTTTTTTCTTTCAAATTCAGCATTACAATGATCGAATCTAGTAGCATTTCTTTATTTTTTCAATTTCTGAGAATGGTTCCTATTCTGCAATAATTCCTAAAGTCTTATAGGCTTATAAAAATAAAAATTGCGCCCTTTGAAAAATGTCAATTAAACGAATTGGTTGTTCAACGTGTAAATAGTTGAACAACGGCGGGATCATAACCGTGAATAAATTATACTAAAATAAATAAAATAAATAAATAGATTCTACTATGTGGGTACTTTGCAAAATGAGACGAAATCGATGCGCTTAAATCCCTCAAACATCAACACGTTAATCAGATATACGTCTGTAAAACACCGACTGACCTGTGACGATGATCCTCGCCTATCTGGAAGTCCCAGCACTGCTACGGACCCTCGAGGTGCCTGCTAATGGATTTCTTATGCAAGTATCTTCGAAAATGTCTCACACACGACCCACTCGACGCGGATTAGTTTTTTCGCGGAGTTTTATTCTGCTTTTGCGGCGCGGTCTAAGAAGGCGATAAATAAAAGCGGTACAGAGTCGCGAGAGTATGCAAAAACCTCTGAAAAATATATATGCTGTCGTTCTGACAGCACGGCGGATAATTATAAAAACTAGCGGGGGTAGGCATTTTCGAGCAAACGCAGTACTGGCAGCGTTCAAGTCGTTCTTCTTCTTCTTCGGAATCAACATCTGTCAGTGAAGGCGAACATCCACATACACTAATCAAATGCTGATGCAAAAGATACTTTGCGGGCAACCAAGAATGTTTTCCTTTATTTGACAGCATGATACTTTTCGAATATGAATTTAGCATCATCCGAAACTCTTGACTCATTATATTAATTTTTAACTAAGCTTTGGACTATTAAATATTTTAATTGATTTTCTCCAATACTTTTGATATACCCATCGACCTTATTATAAAAGCAGAGATTTGGTGAAGGAAACTGTTTCGCACCTCGCTAAGCCGGTGCCAAATAAGGTGTACGTCAAATATGTTTCTCGTATTGTGTGAACGAAAATCACTATTCGCCAATATTTTAAATTGTCGCAATGTCGCAAAATTATCGCAATTATCACACTGCTTTCACGGTTAAAAATATGATACGACATTGCGGTAGTGACGCATGTCACTGCTCCGCAGTGGCGTTACAATAATGCTACGTGAAGGAAGTCAGATTACTGCAGAGATGCAGCGTGTATAATACGCCAGACTTGTAAAGTCGGTAACGACGTTTTACATGCCATAAATTCTCATAAAACATTAGTATGTACCCATACATTATCGAGCATGGTGACACGTCTGGTCGGAGCCGTGTTCTTGTTTGCCATTATTTTAGTCAGGATGAACGTTATTTAAGGAGCTCATATCTTTTAACACGACTGCCCAACAAAAAAGGAGTGTAATGTGTTCAGGGTTCATTTATGTACGTTTACCTTTTCTTTATTTCACCATAACTTCTAAACACTTAAACCGATTTAGAAGTATGTGGTATTGTTAGAATCGTTATGTCATCCCGAATGCCATAGGGTACCTTAACATTCAAAATACCAAGTAACTAGTTGTCAAAATGTCAATATATTAATATAAATATATCGTGCTCTATAGTCAAATGAAAGGTCTGATTGAGTATATTCCGGAAATATACATGTATCTATATGAATAAATATATAAACTACAAAAAAAACATAATTTTATTTTTATTTATTTTCTTTTATTCAGGAAAATAACAGTGTATAAAAGTAAGTAGCCAAACAAGATAGATATACAAATTACACCAAAGACAATTTTCCACTAAATAATAATATCAAGATTATCTAAATGATTAAAAAAAACGAGAAAAGAAAGAGGATATGAAGGGAGGGACCTGGAAAGGAAGGAGGGTCATAGTAAAAAATAAATATATTAAAATGATGGGTGTCCACGTTTTAATAAATTTACCAGTAAGATAATTGAAGTTGAGACAGGTACGTTGGTATGAATAAGTACAAGTGCAAACAGTAGATAAATAGTAATATATTTTAAATATTTAATAAATTTTAAATATTAAGTAATTTTAAATAATATACCATAATAAAGATAATTATAAATACAATATTTCACTTTCTTTACAGAAAGTGAAATATTGTAAAAACACGACTACCGGTAACGGCAGTAGTGTTTTTTATTCTTTTTAATATATTTGTCGCGGAGCAACAATACACACAGAACCCACCTACTCAAAATGTCATAAAAGGAAAGGACCGGAAGAAGACTCCACCCGAAGGCGGCAGGAAGGTGGTGTCGCCGAGGTGCAATGGCGACACCGGAATTAAGGAGATGGCGATGTGCAATGCCATCACTAGGATTACCTACCCCGAACGCCCAATAATCAAAACACGTCTTAAGTGCCTCAAACGAGGCGTTTATTTTAATCATCACAAAACAAGCCGTCAACGAGAAGCTAAAAGCAAACATCGAGATAAATGAGAGAGAAAGTACAAACCGTCGCGAATCTAACCGCCGTGTTTCGCACGCAAAACGTCACCACAAACAACGAAAACCACATCGCAGCGACTTCTCAGCAGAGAGCTTTTCATCTTGTGCCACGGCAGTCCGAAGACTGGTGGTGAAGGGGAAGGTTTCAACTGAGGGCGCCGCGACACAGTATGAACTCAAAACACGAAAAACTAGCGCGCTAACACGATCGCTTCCAGCGACTTTCCGGTCGGGAGCCTTACTTCCGGTGGCTACTTAATTCAAAGTAGGTCGGGGGAGGGATCGCCGGTGGCGTCCAGAAGCGATAAACGTGCGAAATCTAATGTGCGAAACACGACACAATTGCAGCTCAAGCGCCGCCCACGGGACGTCAGCTCGCGGGGGCCAACGGCGGACGACTGGAGTGCGGCGCCCCGCACAGGTGTGTATATCGGGCGGTGTCGACCGGAGTGAAGGAGACAGCGCGAGACAAGAGGGAGACGAGGCGGTCGCCGCCCGGCAACTAGTATATATAGGCGATAATGTTTAAGCATTATTATTCACTTTGTACACGACTTTGGAAATAAACAGCTACTCTGCAATTTGAATATCGATCGCGAGTTTTCATTCTACGACGGAAACCCTCGCGACATATTTATTTGTTTTCTCAGTGTGTATTCTGTACCGAGTGCCGTTTACAATGGATAAAAGCCCAACAGAGTCGCGTTTCATCCGCGTAATATGTGATTTGCAGTTTGTTGAGTCGGTTTTTATATCTAGGGGCACATTGTTTTTTGCATTCTTTATTATTCTTATTATTATACCCCCGTACCTTCGAAGTCCCGCGCGTCCGTACTAGATATGCCCAGAACTCCATCATGTACCGCTTAATGTCAACTTACGATAATCATTTCCAGAATATCGACCTTCCGACTGATGTGACCCATCCATCATTGGATGCAAGCCTACCCGCGGCGGAATGTGAGCGATCCAATATTGGATATGAAATCCAATCAAATAAACTATCACACGCAGAAGTGACGGCTGAATTTTTACCCCGCGATAAGAGAGCAGAGCATATGCTTAAAATTAATCGAAAATGCGACATAGACATTTCTCATGGGATACTTATATCTTAGGGACTATTTGGTTTTTCATTCTTTGTTCTTTAACTTTATATGATAGGTTTATATGATGGAGTAAATTTTTCTTATTTTTTGTACTGCACATTATTACTTAAAATCTATTGACACCCATTCCTACCTTTTCCTTTCCTTTTCCCCTTCGAACCCCCAACGTATGCACTGTGCATATTGCAGACTTAACTAACTAAAACTATTATTGAAAGCATGTCATCGGCCAGAAATAGTGTATTTAATGTAATTATAATAATTTTTGTAGCGCTGTATGTTTTCCCTGTTAAATAAATAAATAAATAAATAAATTATTTTTAGTGCATGACTCTTTATTATGCATTTTGACATTGTAATTACTTCATCACTTTTACTACTATGACTGTTTCTAACTGCTCTTATTTCTAGTAATTATTTGAACTTTTCTATTTGTGATTGTGAATTTTTCTTTGCTGTGATTGTATTTTTATTCATTTGTAATAAATAATAACAATAGCAACAACTTTATTTCCCACTATTATTGACATATTTATTTTTATTCATCATATAATAAATAAAATTGCTCTTAGCCTTTCAGATTTTTTTTCAGTATTCAAACATTTAAGCTATTGCTATTAATGTAACAAAGTTTATAGAATGTCCGCTCAAGCACAAGCTTTGCTAGTCAAAGCGACATTGAAGAGTAAACTCACTCAATAATCGAGATTAATTACTTACCGTAGACGAAGTCATTTATTTACATAATATTCTATTCGATGCTTTAAATTGTAAATTGTAATATTATTTATGAATTGCTTTAAATTAAATTAAATTTAAATGTGAAAAGTAATGGGCGATAATACTAAACCCCGAGAAATGCCTGGGAGTACATAAGACTAGGCTTGTCGTCTTCTATTCCTGGCTTCATTGGCTGTCGACCCGGGAGAAAAGAGACATAAGAGTTCTTTGTATGCTTTCCAAGATCTTGTATGGCGTCGTTCCCAATTATCTTACCGGCAGATTTACTGCACTATCGGCTCATGGACGCCCGCTGACATCAAAAGATAACCTGCTAATCTCTATCCCTAATCACAGCACTGACTTCTTCTTATTCTCTTTCACCGTGCATGGAGCTCGTCTTTGGAATGCTTTGCCGAAAAATGTGAGAACCGCGTCAAGCATAACAAGTTTTAAAAACAGACTCAGAGAGCATTTAAAATCTTCCAGATAATTCCCTTTCCCTTCCCATTCTCCTCCTTTTTAAACTTTAGCGTCTTTATAGGTGTAAGATTGTTTTAGTGTGGCACATCCTGTGCCCTTCTTTCTATCCTTTTTTATATTTGTCATACTCTTTATATAAGATAGGTTATGTAGCATTTACTCGCAAATAATTCTGTCTGCAGGCAATAAGCTCGCCTTTTATTGAGAATAAAGCGTTTCATTATTATTATTATTAATTCAGACGTGACAAAATATTTACTTCGTTGTTAGAACGAGTTCTGCCTTTAATAGATTGGTGTTTCTGTTTCATAACGATGGAATAACAATTTCCGGAGAAAGCTTCCTATGTCTCTTTATATTTCTAAATTACCGCCCGTTGAATCCCATCCAATCGCGAATGAGTGCATATCTTATTCATACATGCATATTATTATCTAAATACATATCACGAGTATTTTATACTTCTCAATGAAAACACTGTTAGGGCAGGGCAGGGAAATTGGATTGATCGCTCCCGCAATTTTAGAGTATTCAGAAACCCACTTCGAAATATTATCATAGCGGAGATGCATTATGTATGACGGACTTAAGAATGGGTGAAATGGATACGATGCGACGAGGATGTGCGATGGGCTGTTCGCATCGGTAGAATAGCCAGCCACCCACTCTCCTTATGCGTGTAAATATTAAACGTTTGTTGGTCGATCAGAGAATTTTATTCAATGAAAAGAAACATGGAGCTCATTTGTACAAGCATTTGTGCTCTAAGTTATTGTCAGCAAAATAAGCCATTAGAATGATTCGATTTACAAGAAAACAATAATAGATATATTTACCCAGGACTCCCGAAGATATATTGCAATAATTCCCCAATCTTTAGAAATTTATGTCTAATGGTTTATTATTGAGACGAAAACATTTTTTAATTTTTAAAGTAAAGAGTCAAGAGGAATAAATTACATTTTAATGCGATTATTGGCAATAAGAATAATATTTACGATTTTTAAATCTTTTAGTTTGGAATGTGAATCGGCCTTAAAATTAGCTCTTTTTCTTCGAATACGCTTGAAGTTGATTACATGCAATATATGGACAAGTAATTAGATATCACAAAAAATATTCAACACAATATTTAGAACATTGAAATTTTTATCCATTTTAAAGATAATGTGATGATATGTATGGCTAATTATTCATTATTTTAACTATTAATTCTGTGATTATTTTAACCATTGCTTTTTTTTGTATGTATGAGAGAACTTTATAGATTGTACTTATATACTTATATACATCGGATTATATACATATATACTTTTTCTCTCAAAAAATATTTCTTTTTTATTACTCAGACTATAGATAGGTAACTATCTTTATCTTTAACTACCGTTATCTAAAATAATCTCAAATTGAGTTCTTGTCATTTCTTTACTATTATTTTGTATTACTGTTACGTTCTTTTATTTCACGATGTATTCAATGTATTCAATAGATAATGCTAATTTGTTTCCAAACGTAGTAAAGCTTCTGATAACTTCATGAGATAATAAGGAATTAATTTATTTTATATATAACATGGCAGGACAAAATGAGTTGAACAAACCAAATACAAATTCTTGTATCTGAGAATAGGAGCAATTCTTTACCACTATGTCGAAAAAAAAAGCCAACCACAGGCGGATGTGCAGTAGACAAGGCTATCTGTATTCACGACTAAATAATCGGCATTCTAAATAAAATTCATCGAACTTCAATTTAATTAAAAGTTTTGATGGAAAATATCCCTGCGTCAGTAAACCAGTAGTTAATCTTCCCTCCGCTCACCGCTCGACTCGTTAGAATGTATCTGGTTTCAAGAAGGCTTAAAGTTAAATCGGCCGGCCTACCAAACGGCTGAACGTTTTACTTAAGTAATGAAATCTACCCAGAAGGTAAGGCTGTGATATAATCAAAAGTTAGCTTAGCTCAATTCATGACATTTTCTATCTGTTCATGCAACCCTTCTATGGAACCTTCAAATATTAGAAGTTCCTTTCAAATATTAGAAGTGCTAAGACTGAAGCGCTTTCAAACTTGATATATGTATTAGTGAAAAGGTACTTAAAGGCTACACAAAAAACTTAAAATGTAAATGATGATTGTAGTTATTATTTAAATAATGATAACTATTTAAAATAAAAAGTAGATATAATCTAAGTGACATTTTAGTGGAAAATGAGTTAGTGATTTATAACTACTTCTTAGGGCCTAAGCTTTGTATTAAAAAATGTCTAACCTGTATCTATGAATATTTAATTAAATAACTTATATTTAAAAATACGGCTAAATAAGTATGGAACATTCGGTTAATGACAAATAGTGGCTAAAACACCACTTTTACTGATTATCCTTTCTCTTATATTGATAAATTCACAACACGCAAATATTTGTCAAATGTTTGGACCACTTCGAAATTAGCTAACCATAATCACCAAAAAGACCACTATCATAAACATGTCATTAAATAAACTCCTAAACGGAGCATCGAAGGAGTCCCACATGGAAAGAAAAGATCCTTTCGAGATCCTTTTAATATTACATCGAGCACACCATCTATTTCTGAAGGGTGATGTACAAATGTCGGAAGAATTCTAGGGTCATCTAGACAACTATAACCTAGCTAACAATACAGTAATTATTTAAAATTATTATTAACAATAGTCTAGTTAAAAAATGCATAAAAGCAACCATTTTTAACACGCTTTTATTAGGTCGACCTGTATGTAACTAACTATGTAATGGAATCTAAGGTAACTAATTTAACCATCTTCCAAGGATCGTAGCGTCATAAAAATTGGCAGCTGTATGTAGTTCTGATGACAATACAATAATATGGTACTGTCGAACTGATCTGATAAGGGAGTCGGAAGATATGAACTGGATCTTCATGATAGAACATCGTATCATAGCTGTGTTTAGACTTGTTAGAAAAGTTTTGGAATGAACTTTGACCACGATTAGGTTCCAAGGTCTGATGATGAAGCCGGAAGATAGGCACTGGCATTCCATGATGGAATATCGTATCATAGCCTGGTGTATGTGAATATTGTATCATAGCCCAAAAGCGTGTTTTCAGTGGGTTTTTTTAAAACTATAATTTATTACCTTTAGAGATAGCACTTTTCCACAGATATATAAATACACGCCAAATGCATGTGTCTTTAGATTTAGGAAAAAATCTCTATGCATAGAAAACATTGCCGAATGGTTACTAAGCTGACAAACTTACAGTCTGTTATATGCTAAATCTGACAAAGGGTTTACCTTTACAGATGTCGGATTTAGACCAACCATAAAAGACATTTGCTGATCGCGAAACGATAACTCGTTCGTTCTGTTAGTATGCTGTGAGGTTGTAATACAGCAAAATGGACGAACATTTAATAATGAAATACGTATATTTTATTGCAATTTAGTTTTCCTTAAAATTAGTTTGCCTTAAATTTAACATTTCCGAGAAAATATAGGTTACCTACAGTTGAATTTGCGGTTTCAAGCAATTAATTTCAATTTTCTGAATAATGCAAGTTTTCTTGTTAAAGGTATCAGAAGTAACGTGTTGAACATTACCGTCAATTGATATATTTTTTACACGACTGTCCAACAAAAAAGAAGTGTAATGTGTTCAGAGTTCATCGATGTATGTTTTCCGTTTCTTTATTCCACCATAACTTCTACACGCTTGAATCGATTTAGAAGTATGTGATAGCAAGTAAGCAGTTGTCTAAATGCCCAAATGTCATTAAATTAACATAAATATATCGTGTTTAGTGTCAAATGAAAGGTCTGATTTAAGTACATTCCAGAAATATACATATCTGGATGGATAAATATATACATAAACCAAAAATCTTCTTCTTATATATAAAAATGAATCGCCGTGCGTTAGTCTCGCAAGATCTCGAAAATAACTAAACCGATTTGATTTATTATTTTTTTGTTTTGTTTGCCTTGATTCAGGGGTGGTTTACAAAAAATATATTTAGGAAAAATTAAAATAAATAACTGAAAATTGAAAAAATCGAAATTGGTCATTTTGGGAAATGGGCCACTTTCAATAGATGGCGTTCGAGGTTGCGATCCTATTGTTTGACAGCTGCGCCGCCATCCATAACTGTTATTCATTCCGTGCGATTGTGTAAAAATTCAAAAAGTCGAAATTCGAAATGTCGAAAAAGTCGAAAAAGTAAAAAATGTCGGAAAGTCAAAAATGTCATAAAGGTCGAAAAAGTCGGAAAGTCGAAAATGTCAAAAAAGTCCAAAAAGTCGAAAAATGCAAAAAATTCCGAAAAGTCAAAAAATGCAAAAAGTAGAAAAAGTCGGAAAAGTCGGAAAAGCATTTATATTTCATCATGTAAATTAAATACATTGAATTTATTTTAATTACAAACGACTTTCATTTAATCACCAAACGAAACTCAAACCGTACATGATTCGGCCATATTATAGATTTCAATGAATTGGATTTGGAAGGTTGATTAGGATCAATAAACGCTTATGAAGAGTTACAATCAAATTAATTTTAGATGGTACGAAGTTCACCGGGTCCATCTGGTATTTTATAAAAAAAACCGTAATAAAAATAATTATAAATACTATTGTTTACTTTCTGTAACGGCAGTCGTGTTTTTTATTCTTTTTATTTTATTTAATCATTTATTATTTCTTCTATGCAATAATCATCCTTTCACGGCAATGTTTGTGCCTATGTTTGAATTCTGCCGCCATTGCTCTTTTAGGATATCGCGAGCCAGCAGGATAATATTGACGGTAAGAATAATAGTTATTCTTCTTACTAGAACATAAATTATTTCTTTACTTTGATATACGTAGTAGAATATTGGCGGGTGGCAATTACTATGGGCGAATCCGCCTTTCCCGGAGTTATAGCGACCTATTGTCACCATTTTTTATAATAGGCTGAAAGCAAATTTTCGAGGACAAAGACAATCCAAAGTCTATCTACGCTAACCGCCTGTAAGAGTGCGACACCTTAGAGTGCAGTGGAAAGTGCCACCCAGAGGGCTTCCTCGCGCTCTTACTACCAGTTTTGTTACGGATTTCTCCAGTCTGGCCACGGATTCAAGGTCGCTTGCGCTGCCTCACCTGTCGTTAGCGGTAATTCATAAATCGAATGTCGCGGATCCGTGGCGCCCTTTGCTCATCAGCAGATAGTTTCGAAGGTTAGGTGACGCCAGGTCAACAGATACCCGCTGCTTCTTAGGTAAACGTATACATCTCCAGACTCCCCGGTTATTCGCCGGATGGCCCACGCGATTGGCTGACACAGTCGGTACGCAAACCACCCATTCTTACCTAGGTAACTCCCCGGATCGCGTATGGGAGTTAATAGGCGATGTTGCAGTTTGGCCACTAAGACCCATGTGTTTATGGCCGGTCAAACTCACGGGTCAACACCCATCCGGCGGCCTCCACGCAGAAGTGCGAGCCCAAGTAGGACTATGGCCTGCGGGCCAGTTTCCCTAGGAGTCAACCTTCGGGCCGCTCCTGGACGGTTTGCGCATCGTGCGGCGTCAGTCAATCGATTGTGCATTCTCACCGACAGCCGGGGCAGACTGGAAACAGTACTGTCTCCTATAGAGCGGTTGTTGTTGTTAACCTGTAACAAAAATCCAAATTTGCGTGGCATGTTATGCTTCAGGAAACTGTTGCACGCCTTGCAACATGCTTCGCGTGTTTTTCTCGTGTTTTTTATATTGGTATACTCAGGTTTTGAGTTGTTTCATAATCATGGTTCTAAATCTACGAGCATTTTTTTTTTTTAAATCGCATAAAAGCTACAACGTTTTGAGCTCTCAGATGAGAAATAGCCGTATTGCACGGACCTATAAAAAATGACCCTCTTGGTTTCCTTTCCGTAACAATAAAACAAAAGGTTTTTTAAAAAAATATCAAGTTCGAAAGAACCTTTAAATAAATGTAATAAATATTACGAAAATATTACCATTTTATTGTGAACGTGAGTTGTCATGAGTTTTTTTTTAATCTCCTAAAGTTGGTTTAACGACAGGCATTTCCGGTTTGTCAAACCTAGCCACGGCCATTGAAGGGGACATTGGTTCCAAGATGGCGCGAGCAGCACTACTGACTCGCGCTGGGCGACAGAAAACTCGGTAAAAGCGAAGTGATCCGCAGTTCAGTGTGCACTAGAGGTGCGGCGTTTTGAAGTTATGTGAACAAGGTCTCATTTTTTGGTAAGCGTTTAATTCTTTTAGGGTTTAAATCAGCTAAACGAGTTTGTAAAAGTAATGGTGCTTATTTTTTTTTTTCGTCCCAGCTGGGTTTGCTGTGTCACCTTTTTATTTCTCAATGTAAATAACCTACACAAATCGGCCAACCTTGCCCGGATTTTTCTCGCCTGGATATCAAATTGAACATTGAAAACGTACAACATGTCACATGTGAGAAGAAGAGATTGACGGAAGGAAGTACCTAACAAATAAAGGACCTGTGTTTCATAACTCATAAATTTGTAGTTTTATTTTAAAATTGCGAAGGTTTATTCTCCGTTTTGACAAATTTAGTGCCAAACAAAATTCATTCCCCCACCCTGTGGTTGTTTTTTTTAATTTTTCGGTCACCACATAACATATGGTTTTTTCTTTTTCGCGTTTTGGATAAACTCGATGGCGCTCTTGTTTTTTTGTGTTGGTATAACGGATCCCTAATCACACGTTATAATATGACAACTGTTATAAAGTTATAATATGACAAATGACAACTGCTCTTGAAACGACCAATGGGTTACCCGATTCCGGGTGTTCACCGATACCTTAGTACGTTTTTGTCGACTCTTCTGCGACGGCGGCATGCAGGTGGCGCGTATACTACTGTCCGGCGAAACTAATAGCAATTATTTTGGCCATATATAAAAACAATCAAATCAAATGAAATATCTTTAATAATTAAAAAATATTAATTTACATTGTATTAATTTCAAATTCTGCCTAACTAGACCATATCCCGTACTAAGGAAGACTCTATGTATGGCAATGATTTATTTATATGCACATAGTAGTAAAATGAGACATAATATGATAACATATAAAACAGATAAGTGAATTCAAATTAAAGTTATATTTAAAAATAACAATATAGCATGATCATGGAATTAAAAAAATATATCAAATGTGGTAATCTGAAGTTTTGTGGTAATCTGTTCTGAGGTTCTGTTCTGTGGTAATCTGAAATCTGAAGTAGAAGAACAAATAAATAAATATTATAAAAAATATAAAATATATCACAATATATGATAATAATGACAATCATTGAAAATTAATAGTTTTTTTTATAAAGGTCCGATTAATTATAAATACCTATTATTTAAGTAATGATAACTATAATAACATTTAATTTTTAGTGTAATTTACCGCATACTGTAAAGAAATAATACGGAGATATTAGAATGCTTTCTTTTAGACTCTTGGAACTATAAAGCACCAAATTATTATATATTTGAAACCCGTATACCAAATTAAAATTGTCATTTTTATGTAAATAATATAAAAATCATAATAGCCATAAGTGGCTAATAAATGAAGGTCGTGAAAAGAGCCACAAATTATTTGATTACTAGCTGACCCGTGCCCACTTCGTTGGACGGTAAACATTTTTACTTGTGATGAAATTACGAGTGTGGTTCGGTTAGTACTGTGTGCTATGATTTATTTCCTCACTGCCAAAAGGAGGGTTATATTTTTACTGCATATGTATGTATGTATTTGCATGCCGATTTGGCTATATTATCGGGTTTCAAATGAGTGAATGAAATGATTATGATTAAATCAATTACGTTTATTTTAATTGTTCAAAACTTCTCTGTATGCTATATTAGATGTAATGTTATTATTTGGTATCATTCTTGCAGGAGTTCCAATCCGAGATACGGTCGCGGTTCCATACCTATGTCGTATTATCTCTTTAACCATTTATGCAGTGATAGGAAAATTATATGCAGTAAAAGGGAAAAGTCTTTTGTTTTAAACACTTGAAACGATAAATTTACTTATTTTGATAAGAATTCATAATTGTTGATAATATGACCAATAAACCTGACCTAACAATTTAAAAAAAAAATATGAAAAGCTACTTTTTGTGACTTAAATATAAAAGTTACATATATGCTGCCGCTGATTTTTTTGTGGGCATTATCAAGCTCTACAACTTTTCTCTAGAACTTAATCATATATCTCTCATCGTTAGGGCAGCGTTAGTTAGAAACGTTTTCATTCGACCGTTTTTTCTCCGACTTACTTTGCAAATCCGACTACCACGAAAAAGTCTTTTAATTTTTCGGATTAATATATAGCCTATGTCAATTACAAATAATGTGGCTTTCTATTGGTAATAGAATTTTCAAAATCGGTTCAGTAGATCCAGAGATTACTTCCTACAACCTCACAAGCTTTACCTCTTTATAATATTAGTATAGATTTGACTGTCTAGTATGGTTTTTATTATTATTCCATTATTTTTACTGATTAGGTATAAGTTTATTATTATTATGATTTCGATTTTTATTTTTGAATCATCAAAAAGTATTCAATATTACATATATTCATAAAATTATCGAGTGAATAAATAAAAATCGAAATCATATTTGATTATTTTTAAATTTATTTTTCAATTAATTTGTCAATTTTATTTTTCAAATATCAATTTTGATTTATTTTTTTTATGATGTTTATGACAAAAACATGTAATTTTTGTAAAAAAAAAATTTGGACTATTTATTTACAATTTTATTTTTAATTTTCATCAAATTTTAACATTTTAACTAACCTCTCTTAAGATAATTTTGGAAATGTAATTCAGATATTTAATAATTCGACATATTTTTGATTTTTTAAACTATTTCTTTAATTTCAATTCCTTTTTTATTTTTCTTAATCGCAAACAATCGCCACATCGCCGCATAAAAATAATCTGCACGCCAGCAAATCGCTGCACGACGACGACACACCGCTTCAACGTCGCACAATTCAAATCCAATACAATGGAGGAAGCAAGAGAAATGGCACTCCGCCAAGAGATCATACAGATTTCAATACGTTTACAAAAACGGATGGAGGAACTAAAAAAACTACTAGAGCGGCAAAACTACCAAAACCACAACAACTACAACGACCACTAAAATAAGAACAAGGGGATGGACCTTGCTACGCATGACTTTCAACAACAATATGCATCACAACATCGCTCATACCTAGCAAGTAAAAAAAAAAAAAAAAACAAACATGCATAACGACACGGCGGAACTCGAAACCAACTACGCTTCTCAACGCACTCAATTTACAACATATGGCAGCTCGGCAAACAAACAATACAACGCTAACGAACTTTATAGAAACGACGATTTGCGACCCTGGGAACTTGTACAGACGAAACCGTTATTGCTACACTCCCAGGTAAATCCTACAGAAAGTCAACACAATCGCTTAAAACTCTTCACCGGACTCAACTAAGACGTTTCTGCAGCGTGATGACCTGCAGTTGCGCAACGCAACGGGACAATTATGCAGCCTAGCGGAACTGCATCCCACACATATCCGGGAGAATGGCACTTAGGTCCAGTATAGACTAACAGCTGACCAAGGACACTATCGGCCTAAATGCCTTCTCAACCACAAGAGTCACAATTTCAATCGATAAACTCACAACGGCACAAAGGAAACGACCCGCAACGGAAGAACAACTATTATACCGCAAACGGAAAACGAAACGGAACTTACAGCACAGCAATCTAATCGACCACAAAAAATCAAACGCTACAACCAATCTCAAAAATACAACAATGGACTACGCTAATCAGCACACTGGAGTGGTCACATTCACGAAAATTACAAAACGCCGAGAATATACGGTATAGAGAAACCACTCATTCAAAGGTGAATAATCAACGAGATTATCACTCACAAGAACAGGAGCAAATTCCCACACAACACGCATGGATACGACGTCATAGTTGAAGCAATTTGGAAGTCGACCGCATGGTTTAGCGACTCACTGACTAAAACCACCGAAATGTACAACCTCATCGCAGAAGCAAGACGTCGCACTCCAGAACAGCTTCAAACGGGAACTTCAAACTACAAGGCCTGATGTCCACACGAACGCGCAGAAAACGAACAATGGACTTCAGACGTCACGCACGCGAAAATATTCAAACACATTCCGTTTTACAATCGCATTATTGCATTCTTATCGCGCTAAATTATTATTAATTCATATGCGCCACATTTTTCAGCCGCGCGAATCATTTTTACGGCTACCATTCAACGCGCAAGCACTTTAACAACCTATTGAATTATATTCACTCGTTTTACGGCCAGCAAATTTTATCATGTCAGCGTTTATACTAACCATTGTCCATTATTTTAATTTATGTTCCTCATTGACTTTTATAACAACGCCAGCCTAATCACATTGTAACGTAACGCTTTCGCCACTCATAGCAACATACGATTCTCAAACTGTCACGAACTCAATTTCACACACACGTTTCATTACCATACTTACACTTTTTTGTTCCTTTATCGTGAAGACCTTCCATATTTTCATATACAAGCTCTTCACTAGGGGGGAAGCCATGTTGGAGCTCCAGTCCAACATACCCACAACAAAAAAGTAATTTCTACAGAATCGAAACCGCAAACTCGCTGAAATCTACACGAGGCAGCTGCAGTTGATTTCCAACTAAATTCGGCATTTTACGCACAGTCAGGTGATGACTAATGTCATTTCTTCTGATCGATACGAAATTAATCCACATTTCTCACCCCACTCACAACTATTGCGTCACTGCTTACAATATAAAACGCAGTACATTTCGATCGATCGATATCATTCCCTTGGTGGACAGTTACCGCGGCTACACATCATTCCCTGGAGGTAAGTATCCGCGCATTATCAAGTACTCGCGCTCTTCTTTATCTTCGAGTCAACAAACCACGCATATTATACGCGACTATCATTATCTTCGAATCTATCGCGGCGCTTCAACTTCGAATACACAACTACGGCTTCACCTCGCGCCCACACTACCTACACAACGGCGAAATACCCATCAAGGAGTTACGAACTGGCAACCTACTACAGACCTTCTGATTAAATACTTCGACATCCACGACTTTCAATCACGGAGAAAACTTCTTGATGAGAACCACCCTTCGCTCACAATCAATTGGAGTCTAGTGAAGGGTGGCCACTCTCACAGATATTTCATGATTTTTTAAATATGTAACAATACCTAATTTCATTTCTTTTTTTTTAACTAAACGTGTGCTATTACTTTGTAGTTGTACGTTTGTCCCTTTGTAAGGTTTACACGCGGAAGTCACGCGAGGGAAAAACGCCGTCTCCGCAAACAAACTCACGATCCGGAAAGTTACTTCGCGGCAAATACGACGCGTGGAGCCGCCGCCCCCGTTTCATTTATTGTGCGCATGAATGGAAAAGGCAATTTGCAATAATGGAAGAGCGATTGCGTATCATATAATTACCTGGTTGACTACTGCCTATTTCAATTCATTCTATTTATTGTCGTTCCATGGATGACAATGCGACTACAAAATAAATTTATTTATTTATTTTAGAGGAACAAAGGAAATACATAAAATGGTAATACTAGGTAATGGTGCGAAGTAAACGACATCCCACGTTCCACGATGATGCTCTGCGCATAAAACGGGCCTAGGGCCTACGACGTATTATCTGACTGGTGAAGAAGCGTAGCTGATGTATACGTGTAACATAACGGAGAACATCTTATTATACAGGATGAGTTTTTTATTGGTTACATCCTTGTAGTGGATAGAAGAAGCCGACAGACTGGCAAAACTGGGGATACTGGAATGCCCGGTGGAGCGAGTTGGTGGGGTCCCCTTCGCTGGAGGTAGGAAAATCATCAGATACAGGTTGGAGCAGGAGCATAGGGCAACCTGGAAACAGATCCAATGATATCACTAGGCAAAAGTCATGATGGAGCAACCACTTCCTAAGAAAACCAAGGCCCTACTTGACTTGAGCAAGAAGAACCTTAGAACCACTATCGGTCTCCTCACCGGACACACGACCCTTAAACCACATCTATTCAACCTCGGCTTGACCGAGAACAAGGACTGCCTAATATGTGGCGAAGAACCTGAAGACAGAATACTCATCTTTGGTCGCTGCCTAGGCCCCGCCGCAAAAAGACACAGTTTACTAAAACGAGCCTTTCTCGAACCCAGCGATCTGCCCAACTTGAAGGTCAGTGATTTGCATGGACTGGTAAGCAGTACCGGGCTACTAGCAGACTACTGAGCCAACTACAAAGTAATGGGTAATACAACTAAAAATATTTTTTGGTACGCCTGCCTTAGTACAGGCTTAAGCCTAGTTAGGCGGTGTTGACGTAGTGTTGAAGATGCTGCAGTGTGTTTTATTTTTCGCTACTGGTCAAAATATGTTTTTTTTGTGTACCTAATGCTGCAGGAATGAGTATCTCGTGCTTCAATTTTAATAAATAAATAAATAAAATATGATTCAAAATTTTCTTTGTTATCTATTTATTATTTATTTATTTAGGAATTAATTACTATGAAACATTGATTAGCTTATAAAAATAACAGGAACCGAATGGCAAGACCATAACCTTTTGCTTATTTGTTTCTGTCACCCAACTGGGACTAGCCCGTTCCAGGGTGGACAGGACTCCAATATTACAATCAAGTTTGCTTGATTGCTTGGTTGCTTACAAATATACAAGTTTTTGTAAAAAACTAATGACACTAAATTGCCCTCAAATGTGGTTTTCAGAATAAAAAAAAAAATAATAATAACAAAAAAAATAATAAAAGATAATATAATAAATAAAATGCAATTCTATTATTTAATCGGCAATAAATATCATATAAAATCCGATTAAATAAAATAACTAAATAAATAATTAAATAAATAAATAAATAATATTATATTATTATTTTATTTTGAGATAGGATAACGTATATGCATATTTAGAACGTCATCTATTTGGATACTGAAAATACTAGATTATTAATCAATGTTTGGAACTATGAGCGCCAGCTGTACGTAGCGTTTTATAGCAAAATCCTAGCTGCTAAAAAATAGTACGCCATTGAGCAATCTAATACCTATGTAATCAATGCTATCTTTATCGGTAGTTAGGCGAAAGATGAAGAATTTATACCAACTCGTCCGGACCGAGGGTCGTCGAATTCCTTCCGCCGTATCAACACGAAAATTGGTAAGTCAGAACGGCGTAGAGAACATTACGTTACAGTTTCTCAAGAAGATTAAAAATGTCTACGACTGACTTGTTACGTGCTCCCGGTCTCCGAAATAGGCAGTTTAGGGGAACGATATAATAAAAGCTGCCACAGGAGAATAAAGTCCCCTTTCATTCTCACTAAAACGGATCGGAGAACGCTGGGCCTTACGAAAATATCCGTTCTTCAACCACTCTAATATATACTTACCTGACAGTTCGTGAAGGTGCTTTTATAGCTACCTTGTTTTATGTCTTTCGTAGATTACGTTCTAGCGATCACTGTAAAGGGGCGAACATACTCATTGGACGCGTCCATCAGCAGCGGCTTACGGACGCGACTTAAAGCTATCTGTGTAATGAAAGTCTATTGAGCCGTGCACATTATCGGACGTCAGTCTCGGACGTGACCTTGAGGCTTCGGACGTCCGATAGAGATCCGCAAGCTGCGTCCCAAACGACTGTGCATACTATCAGTCGCGTCCGTCGGCTGCCTCTTAATAGAGTCGTCAGCGCCAGCAAAAACGATTATCTACATAAAAGAGTAAAAATACCACAGTAATTCATCGATTAACTGACTGACTCATTTATCTTAACACGCCCAAAACAAATTATACCCTAATATCGTAAGTAAGAGGGGAGTTAGCGAAATTCCAACATCAGAAGGCGGATAAATACGGGTGTTCAATCTCACAGAACTCGTATCCCCGCTATGGTTCAAATCGAGAAATTTAAATTTGGGTGAATAACATCCCTGAATAAATCAAATAAATATATAAAAAAAAAATAAAAAACACGACAACTGTAACAGAAAATAAACATTTATATTTATAACAAGGTAGAGAGGACGGGTAAAGTATTGGACATAACAACAAAATAAGACTGATTTTATGAAATATCTTCTTTATATTTGATACATTGATGCAATGCATCTTTCATTATCGATTGAAACCTGAAATAATGATATAAAATTTAGCGCCCTCTATACTCATTTGTATGTACTCTTTCGAACTATATTTTTACATTAGTACCATTTCTGGTCGCTTGATGTAATTTAGTGTTTATTAATGTAAACAAAATTGATGAGAGCGATTTGACCCCCTTCCCATGTATTGAGCGATTTGACCCCCTTCCCATGTATTGAGCGATTTTTGCCCATACTCAACCATTAGCCTGAAGGTTTAAGCTATTCAAAAATATATATTTCATTGAGGTACCCGATTTTCCGTTAGCTTCTAGAATCATTTGTAATACTTGTAATTATTTTGCGGTTTATTCATAAAACATTTGTAGTTTATGCATTTTTCAATCGGACCTTTCAACAATATAACACACTTCTAAATCGGTCCAAGCGTTTAGAAGTAACAGTGGAATAAAGAAACGGAAAACATACATAGATGAACCCTGAACACATTACACTCCTTTTTTGTTGGGCAGATGTATAATAAAAAAGAAAGAGTTCGAGGGGTTTGCAACCACACATGTATTCATGTACCAAATCCAATTCACATGTATTTCATATTCAAACCATGGTTGAAGTTTTAGATAATCGAACTTTTGTTTGCATTAAGAATGAGAATAATAAATTTGTTTCCGAAATAAAATGCTTCAAAAGGTCTGCCTTATTAGGCTTTAGCCCGTACTCTAGTCGAGTCTACCTAAGCCCTAGGTAGACTCGACTATGTTGTGAATTGTAAATTGTGAATTTGAATTGAGCGTGAATTGAATTGAATTGTTGTAAATTGTGAATTGTGAATTTTGCGCACACACAATTTACTGTAAGTAAGAAAATGAAGAAAATTAATATCTATTAGCACTAAATAAGCAGTATGTATCTCAGGAATGTTTTAAATCTATGTACAATTGATAACTGAAAAATGTGTTTCGACACCTAATACTTCATCATCAAAAGAGAGTCGTAGAAAAATGATAGCCGCAGGATTGGTTTCTATCAGTCAAAAAATATTGCCACGAATAAAAATATTTCCGGTACTTTTTTCAGGCAGTCATTATGACACCGGAACTTCAGTGCCTCAAATGCTGTTTTCATAATGAGAATCAATTGACTAACATATATCTTTGAAACTAAACTAGGTACAGTTGCAATTTTTGAACAGAATTGATTTCAGTCAAAAGAGTCATTTCAGAAAATATTCCCAAATGCCCTTTTCGAAATGACTGATTCAATTTGGGTCAATGTTAGCCTAACAAAATAAGGAAATACGTATTCGATGGTTTTGTTGATTCGGTCTCTAAGGTTGATTCGGTCTCTAAGCAGTATAAATTCCCTGAAAGTCTCGGATGCACAGCCCTCCGTCCAGATATAACTCTTTACTCTCTATCTCGGAAGGTGGCTCTTATTGTAGAATTAACTGTTCCATGGGAATCAAATATCCCAAAAGACCACGAGTACAAATTAAATAAATGCCATGATCTTGCAAATGCCGTAACCCGGAACGGCTTCACTGTTCACCTTCACGCGGTGGTAGTTGTCGCTCGTGGCCTGCCAGCTAAATCTCTATTTCACCTCTTTAAAGATCTTGGCCTTTCCAGAAAAATAATCAACTCTTTCTTAGAAAAATTATCTAAAACTGCGATTTGCGCATTTCAAATTCTATGGCTTCGAAGAGGGAGTGAATGGGTGGTAAGGTGAACGCTGACATGTGGCAAGACAGCTGTCCTAAACCTACCACAGCCGGTTCGTAAGTCCGGAATCCACTGCTCACCCCCCAGAAGTGTAAAAAAAATAGTATTATGATGGGCCCGACTCCGGTCGGTGAATTCCATGGCAGCTCCGTTTGTATTTATTATATATCACTTCGGGGGTGAAACGGCAATTAAAGTTTTATTTAATTAAACTTTTCAACCAGTTATTTTGTAACGTTGAAATTCAAATGAATTGCTCTTCTAAGACTGCGGATAAGAAAGTGTTTGTGACGGAAGGCCGACTCTCACTCACTCCAAGATATTCGTTGTGAGAGCCGGGTGTCAACAAGTCCTTTTACTCCGTAATAAGATGCAATTTATGTTATCAGAAGGTTTTATTTATTATTGGTATATCGATTTGACAATTTATTTACAGTGATTTCAATATTATGCCGTATCGTACTATATTGCCAGAATAACGTTCCCGAATATTATCGCGGCGCGCGGCGAGGAAGGAAAGGTTACCTTTTGTATCAGAGATTCTATGTCTCCTCGATACTTGCTCGGGTCTGCAGGAGTGACAGACCTCAGCTTACTCAACTCGATAAGGAGGGAAGGATGAGGTGGTAGCACTGGCTAATGCATTGACCGGCTCACGAAGAGTCGTAGCTACAGAAGCGCTCACTAGGAGATGATCACTCGAGGAATGATAATTGATTGGTCGAATGTACTGGTTTATATACCCTGATACATGACGCAATCCTAAAAGGAGTGATAAAATAAGTGCTTCAATCCGATCGATTTGGAGAAATTGGCATGACTCACCGGCTATGACTGCATTAATTACCGAAATTCGATGGAATTTTAATAGCAGTGCACGTGCAGAATCGATTGTCTTTGCGTTACTGAATTTCTACAGAATTCATTGGTTAGTCATGCTTTTGTTGACTGTAAGTAGGTACTGAAGTCCCTACATGTTCCTGGGTTTGGCTTATTTCAACCCCTAACAGGTGAAATAGGGTTTGTATAAAATGTATGGGTATATGGTTTTGTTTGGGTTAAGTATATTCTTCGGTGCCTAATTTATGCAAGAACAAACTTCACAAAACGTGAACTAAATAGTGATTACCACACCCACGACACTCGCCACTGATTAAACATTGCTCTTCCCAGAGTTCATCTAACACAGACTCAAAAATCCTTTAATTACTTTAATTAAACGCTTTTTCATTGCCTCCCTCTCCAAACTAGACTTCTGGAGTTGAAAATATTCCAGAGCTTTATAAAAAAAAGTGGCATCCACACATTTATTTTATTTGTATCAAACATAATTATAAAACGCATAAAAATGGTCATAACAAGTAATGGTGCGAAGAAACAACGGCCCACATTCACATGACCATGCTCAGCGTATACCCAACTAGGCCAAATATAGCCTGTATCTGGGCATACGACTTACTTTCTGACTTAGGTGGAGAAGCCTAACTGACGTAGGTACTCATATAGATACATATACACATTCACACATACATATACATACATACACAAATATATAAATATAACGATCTAAATATATTATAGTATTATTCTTTTGCATTATATTACAATATAGTACATTTTGTTTAATATCTTATATCATATTATATAGTATAATAGTAAAATTATGCAGAAATATATATATTTTTTTTTAAGATATGACTTGCAGCAGTTCTTTCTCTGTCCTTGAACGACCTATGTCGTCAAGCCATTTTTTAATATTTTTTTTGAATAAAATGGTATTTTCTATTTCCTTTATTTTGTCATCAAGACGGTTGAATATTTTAGGTGCTATATAGTTGAATTGTCTTTGGGCAAATGAAGAATTAACTCGGGGAACGGCATAATTCAGACCTGCAGATGCTCTTGTAGTTCGGCTTGCTTTCTATATAAGTTGGACGAGTTCTACAGCTGTGCTGAATCGTTTGTAGTCTAGCTATTATTTTTATGTATATTAGATTAACACAGTTTAGGGCATGAAATGCTATGTTAAAATATTGATGTTTTTTATATACGCTTTTGGTTGTTTAGCTGTTAAGTTGACTTTTTAAACAGCATTATTTCCAAATTTCATCAAAAAACCGTAATAAAAATAATGTTTTTTATTCTTTTTAAAATATTTGCTTCTCTATTTAGTTCCACTTATAACCATAGGCAAACAAGCGGTTAATAGCGGTAATATTGCTTATAATGAGAAACACATATATATATAAATATTATTAAACCATATTATGTTGTAGTAAGAAGTTAAAACAAAAAAACTTCCGGCAGATAAACATAAGGAGACATAGTTTCGTGAAAATAAAGGTAAATCTAAAAGCGTATCTGCCCCTTTCTATCCATTATACTTTAAACAGCCCAATATAATGCTATCAATACACGCTCTCCATAAAGTTCGGTTCAGTAAGTTAATAGATAACCTTTTAATATTAAAAATGATTGAGTAAAACTACCTTCGCTGGAAAAAGACGCAAAATCGTGTTTCCCTAGCCTTACGCATGTGCACATTGTTTAGATAGGTTTTCACCCTGTTTTTTCAAAATATTAGATTTCTGTTGGTTAAGTTTGTAAAAATTTTTGACTGACGATTTTGAGCAGTTTATTTTTTGTTAAAGGTTATTTATTAGCTTTGCGGGAAAAATAGTAAATAACAGTTCAAAATAATTACAATCCTCGTATAAATAAATTCAACCATTTTCTATGGTTATTAATAAAAACATACACATATCTTATTCTAAGTCGCAATAGTTTTTTTCCGGTTTTGATACGTCATGCGATGCAATGGTAGTAATTATATTCTGCTGATGTCTTTTCCGAGTGTATAGGGTGTTAAGTGTAAGAAAATTATTTGTACAGGCATCTCTTACTAAATGCCAGAGCAAGTTAAGAAACCAAGAGCAATACCAGCAGACTCGTGTGACGAGAAGATCAAACGGAACTAACTTTAAAATTCGCTTTTGGCCAATCCAGCTACTCGTATCTTGCTCCCAAATTGTACAACACCCTACCACTGTATATTGAATATATAAAAAAATAATAGATATTTAAAAAGTGATTGACTGAATACCTTTAAAATGCCACTGCAGATATTTAATAAACTATTAGATAATTAAATACTAAACTGAAAACATTGGCATCAGTAGGTATAAAAAGAAATAGTTTTTTTTTTAGTTTTAGTGATAGAATAATGTAGTGACTATGTATTATAATAATATCTGTGCGATATCCCGCCTCGTAACTAAACCGTCTGACGGGGATATCAAGTGGGTTGCTTGTGGATCAATTGGTTGCTTGTGCAAAAGTTTAGATGACAGTGGAAGCGTAGAAAATTTATGATGAGTATTGAAAGGTGAATTATCGATATGGCGATTGCTGATCAAAACTCACGTACCTTGACGGTCGTGTAGCTGCAGCAGTGGGATGCGCGCTGAGATTCCGCTTCTGCGTAGCGCGCACGGCACGATCGAGGGATTCGTGCGGCGTGTCAGGCACGACGCGTGCTCTGACCAAGTGTATGGCGCGTGCGACGCGCTGTTTCCTGTGGGGTGCAGTCGTAACACTCCCGAAAGATCGATATGCCTTCACAACAAATCCGATTCCGCGATTCCGAGACAACAAACGTGTTTTTTTCTGAGTCGGCGAGGCCGTGAATCGCGGTCGAAAACCGTTTATACCGTTCGAATGACAGACTGACTGCCGCCGACGTTCGAAAGCGGGCGATGTTGCCAACTGTCAGGTTTTTGTGAGTTGGCAGCTCTCACCAATCGATAATTGAATTATGCAAAGTATAATATTAAAAATGAATTCGAATTTATCCACAACAATATCGAACAATATCCCTGTATGTATTATTATTATTATTTATTTTTTAATTCCTCATAATTATTCTCAGGATTATTATTTTATTGTCATTCGTTTGATTAACTCTGAACCTTGATTAACTCTGAAATTTTCTTGACAATTCATTAATTATTATTTTACTTTTGAAATGACTATTTTTGTTGTTTTTTAATATATTTCAATTTATATGTTTATTACTGACAGTTTATATTTTTATGACATTCTGTTTTGAATTTTATATTGGGAATTAGGGTAATTTTATTAAGTACGATGATGTTAAAATAAATGTTAAAATATTAACGATGAAAATAAAATGTCTACCTTAGAACAGGCGAGGCGGCTGCGTAGTTAGGTCTTGACTATTTAAATTGTAAAAAATTTAAATTGAAAATAAGTAAATTAATTTGAATTTTAATTGTGATTTTCGCGGTTGCCAAATATAATATAAAACTGCGTTGTTAAAAGGTGCAGAACTCTGTACAAACGAATATACCTAAATAGGTTCATTTTTATTTCGCCTATTCCTTCCATACTGACAACACCACAAACACTGATAATTGATTTTAATTTAATTCGGTAAGCATTCGGTTGAACTCATTTAGTCAAGTTTCCTCTCCTCAGATATAAAAATAAGGTTAAAGAAAAGTCCACGATGAAATTAAATATCGATATATTGCTATCGATATTTAGATATCGTATTTACAAAATTAAAAAAAAGCAAAATGTAGGATTTATTTGAGTCACTCATATAATATTTTTCTCAAACAATTGCAATAATATTAGGAGGTTCTGGTGTCAACATGATTTCAACAGTCCTGCTATCAATGTTGTTGTCAACACGAACGAGTGGTCATGATGAATGCATACATTTGTAGGTGCATTGGACCCTCGGTGTATTAGTGTTAGACGACACAAACATTCATATGCGATACATGTAAAGCAATAAAGTTAAGGTTAGACTGAGCCCACGTACGCAACGTATACGGTGCAACGCTCCCATGTTGGTGTGCATACTTATGTCACGTATATTATAAGGCATCAGAATCTGTTTTCACTTCTCAGAAAATGCAGTACCATTGTGTACATATGCTGTGTAGTATGTTTTCTGAGTCTGAGATTGATTTTATGAATGATTTATTTAGTTATTTTTAAATGAATATGCTCGCAGCCCAAAAATAAACAGAAAATTAAGAAAATAAGATATTGGATTCATGGGATAAATAGACGCCGAAAAAGTTTAGCGTAAACCATACAATATTAAATTAAATAAATTCCTCGGACTTCATCTGGATGGAAAGATGTCATGGAATCTACATGTAGAGCATGTTAAGTCAAAACTGTCGTCAGCCTGCTATGCTCTATTACGCATCAGAAGTTTGGAGAGAACTGAAGTAATATCGACCTATTGAGCGCTAGTTGAGTCACACCTGCGCTATGGTATTCTTTTATGGGGTACTGCAGCGCACATCAACAGTGTATCCATTCTCCAGAAAAGAGCCATACGTGCGATAGTGGGTGTTGGTCCACGGCAGTCATGTCGTGAACACTTCTAAAAACTAAGGATATTGACCGTATATGCGATTTTTGCTCAAGAACCCCTTTGCGAATTTTATTGCAATAAGAGCTCGGCCATATCCCACGAGGAAGTACATCGGCATGACACCAGGAATAAAACCCAGTATCTCCAACCGTTCTTAGCACTTACTGCCAAGTTCCAGGCGACTAGTCGATACATAGGCCTCAAACTTTTTAATAAATTGCCTGTAAGATTAAAAGCCATTAAAAACCTCGATATTTTCAAGAGATCCATCCGAATTTATCGCCTTAAAATTAACATGTATGCTCATAACGACTTTTTAAAATATTGTGAAGATACATAGCATCGTATCTAATCATTTAATACACATTTGTTATCAATTGTTTTGTTGTAAACTGTTATAACATAGTTTTGTTTTTGTTAATTGGTAAGTTTAAAGTTATATATTGTATATCCTCTCTTGGCTAAATTGAGTAACTAGTTTAAGATTAATTTAATGACATTCCTACACAATTGTTATGGTTGTATTGGAAATAAATACATTTATCATTTATCATTTAATAATGCAGATACTCTGCGCATGCACCGAAGTTTATGAGTGTCTGCCGCATTGCGAACGTAAGCTCTAAAAACACACTGGCTTTACGGGTGGGACAGCGTACTGTTATCCCCTTCACCTTCTTATACCGATCTGGAGATCGCAGTTTGACTACGTGGGGTGCACCTGACAGCGTTGCGTGTGATAAGTATATTTCTAAGTCATCTGTTTTCATGCAAATTCAAGAGTCGAGATAGCATAATGCTTTGCATAAGTTGCGTAAGTGGGTTCAGTTTGTCTGTACCGTCTGTCTGTACAAAAAGTGTTTATACAAAATGCACTTAAAATATTTATTTAAATTTAACCATTGTTAAATTTCTATACCTTTCTGTACTGGAGTTTAGTTCTTTAATGTATTGCATAATATCATATACACGTCTATACATCGCTTCAGAGAAAAATATATTGATTACTAGCTGTTTCCCGCGGCTTCGCTTCGCGTAAAATTTCGAATTAAGAAGGCAGGAGTTTATTTGCCATTTTAGACGCTATATTTAGATATATAGTGCAAGAAGTCCCCCCTCAGGTGCATGCTACCTACATACGCGTCTTGTTCCTCGTCACCCACGCCGCCTTCCGCTGAACGCTGACTTTGCTAGGCCAGCAGCCGCCGCCTGCTAGGTATTTCGGGGTGCTCGCACGCGTTATTAACTTCATATATAGATATTTAAAAACCTTAACTATACCACCTAAAAACTTACATTACATGGCTAATTTATTAACCATCCGTGGTAACGGATTAATTAATTTTAATTAGGATTTTTATTTTATCGCTCATGTCTTCAACAAACACTGCATACTTATTTTTTTGAGACATCAACGCAGTTATATTGTAGCTTAAATATAAAAGTTGGATATATACTGCCGCTGACTTTTTTATAGATCTCTCTGAGGTGGATGTTTTTGTCATATATTGTTTTCACATATATCGTACCATTTTTTGAGCGCACGCCGATAAACAACTCAGCAGCTCATTTTTCTTAAAATTATGGTATACGTTTGTTGTTTGTACATTTTTCTTTCTTTTGAATTTTCTTTTCGAACTTGAACGTTTTTTTTTAATGATACCTGAATATAGTCGTATCTAGGGCGGCCGACGCAGGGCATTTGAATGTCGCGAGGTTACTAACGCCACCCGTATGACATTTGGCAAGAGAACGGCTTTACTTAAGTAGGCGAGAATGAGCGTGCTATCCACTCTTCTATTCGGTATAGCGTGAATGTGTAAGATTGAGTGTTTTCTCGCCGTAAAAGGAGAGTTGAACCCAACCACACCGTGACCAAATTTGCTCGGATACAAGAGTGGTTATCGTGTCAACTAAAAATGGGAGGTAGGTGTCATTGGAAAACGAAAACTTGTAAAAAATGTGAATAGCTATGCTATAATATTATATTTATATATAATATATAATAATATTTATATATGGTATATCATATTTATATGTGTTTGTATCTAATATATAAAAACTTAATATTATTTTATATAACTTAGTAGATTGTCATACATTTTAATTTAGTTTCTTTAATTTTATTGATGTTTTTTTTTAATTTTAGCTTTAATTTTTAAATTGTATTAACGTATTAGATACGACTTGCCCTCTCGTCTCGAAATAAGTTACCGATGTTAGTACCATCCTCAACACAGGTTCATACCTAGTGAGGTGGTAAACCGATATGTCAAAAGATGAATTTCCTTTCTAAGCTAGGTATAATATGTACACTTATTATAAAATGTTTTTGTATAAGGATTTTCTTTTTTTGTAAATTGTAACTTGAATAATGGAAAAAAATAAATTAAAAAATAAATAAAATGTAATCAGAGACATAGATTATGTATATTTCGTAATTTCATTGTTATTTCTAAGAAAAAAAATATTTCTGCTAGGGTACTTTTTACAACCAAGCTAATAATGTCATCCGCTATTTGGATTTCCCAAGACACTATTTTACTTTCCTTACCAACCAACCGAAGAGAAGGGAAAGTCTTGTGAACGCGTTTTTTATTCGAGATGAAGACGGAAATACCCATTTTGAGACGATTAAGACTATCTATTTGTCTGTCTGTTTGCCTGTGTGTATAACCTTTCACGATGGTGTCCAAACGCTTAAGGCATGCATGGATCATCGAGTCATATTAATAGTTTAAAAGGTTGGCTAACTAACGGGGGGGGGGAAAAAATTACTGCGATTTTTTTTTAAATAATCATCCCCCTTCCCTCCCTCCTGAACGCCCCTTCCCCCACCACTGCCAAATCCTCCCCCCCCCCCCTCTGACACCCCGCCGCCCGATATTGATTGTGTCAAGTGACTATGATAGCAAAAGTAATACAGTTTAATATTTTGTAGTATTTCCGTGGTATTAAAATGATATTTTTCCAAAAAAATATGTAGTATTTTCTTAAATAGAACAGTAATTATATTTTTTTGGCGTCGCTTGTATACGAGATATTTCAAATAATATATTTCACAAAGTGATTTCAGTTTAACAAAGCATCCGTGTACCGAATTTTAAGTCAATAACTGCAATATTTCGAGATAAAAGTATGACTAGCGCGCCCTCTAGTAGACCGACTTCAACCACAATTTTTTGAACTCTTGCCATGACCTCTGCCGGGAAGGTAACAAATAGAACTACTTATTACATTTTTATTTGTTGATAGCCGACGTACGTTCGCGCAAGCGCAGTCGGCACTATCGACAGCTGACTCATTAGTGCTGTAAATTGGTACGTGAAAGCTCAAGATTTCCATACTGGAGCAGCTTTGTATACGAGTGTCAGACCATGGCTTGCGTGGCAAAGATTTCGCGGCGAGGCAACGAGAAGACAAATATTTTTTGTGTCGGCAGATGAGTCAAGGGAAAGATAAAGGAGGAAATATTAGGGCCGTAATGGCGTAAACTTCTTTATTATAATAAATGAATTGTTTGTTCGTCGTTCCTAGTATCGTGTGGGTGAGCACCAGTTAAAAAAAAATGTGCCGCGAAGGAAAAATGCTCCAATTTAAAAATAAACTCTAATTATATCTCATTGACAGAGAATTGTACGACATTAACGATCTCTAAAAACTGTATGCATCTCGACTATATCTCTTTCTGTAATAGGTTTTTAATCGATTTTCAATTTGATTAAAATGTATAGACTATTTCTATTATTAAGTAGGCACATATTAATTATACCTTGACTATTTTTATTTGTAATATAATCACTAAGACATTTTATTTTACTTTTTGTCAATTGTCACATTTTTTTTTGTTATTTTTTACATTAAATTTATTAATTTTATACTAAAAAACTAATTTTTATCGGTATTTTAAAGAATTAATTACTCTGTGTTTTTATCTGGTAAACTAAATGGTGAGACTCGATTTAATTCTACAATAATAGGTACCTTCTTTATTCTTACGAGTAACCTTTAATGTTTTGATTAATAATAGAAGAATTTGATCATTAATGAAAAATTCAATCATATCATGGCCAAATGTACCTAAATATAATACAACTGTCAATACAACTATGTATTAGTTTCTAGGACAATAAATTATTTGATTTGGTTTGTATTTATTTTGTATTGTTACAGTGTTCTGTCATAGACAAAATCTTTTTTTTTTTTTTTGGTAATAGTCTTTATTCATAAAAAAGATACAAATTACACGTGCCTTTTCAGTGGGTAACTAACAATAATGTGTTTATATCTGACTTATATTATCTATTACCTATTATACTTATATTAACTATTATAACTTTTTACGTTAAGGAGATGCATTGACTTCCTAACCTAACCTAAACTAACCTATATCTCCTATCATAACTAGCTGAATGTACACTTATAAATATGCTTTTCCACTAAATTAATATACCTACTTCCTAATCTAACCTAACCTATACTAATTGGTTGTGCGCAAAGTATCTTTTGCATCAGCATTTGATTAGTGTATGTGGATGTTCGCCTTCACTGACAGATGTTGATTCCGAAGATGAAGAAGAACGACTTGAACGCTGCCAGTCTGCGTTTGCTCGAAAAATTCCTACAACCCGCTAGTTTTTATAACTATCCGCCGCGCTGTAAGAACGACAGCATATATATTTTTCAGAGGTTTTCGCATACTCTCGCGACTCTGTACCGCTTTTATTTATCGCCTTCTTGAACTGCTACGCAAAATCAGGATAAAACTCCGCGAAATGACTAATCCGCATCGAGTTTGTCGTGTGTGAGACATTTTGCATGAGACACTTGCATGAGAAATCCACCAGCGGGCACCTCGAGGGTTCGTAGCAGTGCTGGGACTTCCAGATAGGCGAGGATCATCATCACAGGTCAGTCGGTGTTTTACAGATATATATCTCATTACGTGTTGATGTTTGAGGGATTTGCGCGCATCGATTTCGTCTCATTTTGTAAAGTACCCACATAGTAGAATCTATTTATTTATTTTATTTATTTTAGTATAATTTATTCACGGTTATGATACCGCCGTTGTTCAACTATTTACACGTTGAACAACCACTATTTTTTTTTCAAAAAATTTTTTTGGCCACCAATCCATTGTTCAATTTTATCTCCGCTTAAATTGTATCTCTTCTACAACTGATTCACAATGTCACCAGTCTTAACTCATATGTAATCAATGTATCAATTTATATTTGACAATCCGATTTATATTGAGAGAGGTTTTGCGGGCTCTGGAAAATATGGCAAATTTTGGATGTAAATTGGAAGGCGCTTGCTATAATTTTATGTTTAAATTCGAAAAAAGTTTGGACAAAAATTAAGTTTTCGTTGAAGTGCTTAATTACCTTTCTTTTTTATACTTTACACCTCTTTCGGTAACAGCCCACCTTATAATATCTAACGACACTTATCTTACAGGCGGCCGGATTTTTAACACGCTTTTATTAGGTCCACCTGTATGTAACTAACTATGTAATGGATTCTAAGGTAACTAATTTAACCATCTTCCAAGGATAGTAGCGTCATGAAAATTGGCAGCTGTATGTACCTATGTAGTTCTGATGACAATACAATAATATGGTACTGTCGAACTGATCTGATGATGGAGTCGGAAGATATGAACTGGAACTTCATGAGAACATAGTATCATAGCTGTGTTTGGACTTGTTAGAAAAGCCATGGAATGAACTTTGACCACGATAAGGTTTCAAGGTCTGGTGATGTGGTTTTTAAGTGCATTTATAAAAGCGTGTTTTTAGTGGTTTGTTTTAAACTATTAATTTATTATAACATCACGTGGCAGTATTCACGCGGTCACCCATTCAAGTACTGACCACGCCCGACGCTGCTTAATTTTGGCGATATGACTGGAACCAGTGTTTCAACGCGGCTACGGACGTTACTTTTTGCAAGGCATGATAAATTAACTTCCCTATTTGATGAATTCTATACCCTGAGGAAGAAAGTTACATTTAAATTTCATGTTTTTGTCAGTTTATTTAGTTTTACAGTGACTTATACTAAAATGCCTTTTATGAAAAATTATGAAATACTATGAAACTATGAAAAACTATGAAAATGACTCTTAAGTCATTTTCTCGTATTCCAAAAAAAATGCCATATGGGATAAAAACTGCAGTTGTAGTCATTGTTAGGAATACGATTTTTTTTAAATAATTTCTTTTATATATTTTTTTTATAAATTTCATTAAAAATATATATTAATGTGATTAAATGATGATAGCATTTCATTTTTTTTAACATATTAATAATAAGGCATTTAGTCAAATGTGAAATCATATATATATATATATATATATATATATATATATATATATATATATATATATATATATATATATATATATATATATATATATATATATATATATATATATATATATATATATATATATATATATATATATATATATATATATATATATTTATATATATTAATATTTGATTGTAAATGTGTAAATTATTATTTTTTCAAATTGAAATTATGTTTATTACTAAATAAATGAAATGATAAAATAATGGAAGGGCACTTATCTGGTCTGTGGCGACCAGGAGTGACTTCACGCCTTTTTCTTCTCTTCTTTCAGTGTTTGCTAAGTGTTTCCTGCTGTGGTATTGGAACCTGATCAAACTGGCTTCCTACTGTCCTACAGCGGCAACACAACAATGCGAAAGACGAGAATGAATGCTGGAAAATAATAGGCGATTAGTGTTTCTTAAATATTAATGATTTTTATAAAATGTATATCAATATTTCGGCTCAGCCGTCGTCAAGATATGTGACATTTCTGAAATCGAACAATTCGTTGAAAATTTAAATTCAAGGAATCGAACAAAAAGAAATGGATTAATAATATTTTACACGATTTAGTTAAGGTACCATAACCAACCGTGCAAAACGTTATTTTTATATAACGTTTTGCACGGTTGGTTATGGTACCTCAACTAAATCGTGTAAAATATTATTAATCCATTTCTTTTTGTTCGATTCCTTGAATTTAAATTTTCAACAAATTGTTCGATTTCAGAAATGTCACATATCTTGACGACGGCTGAGCCGAAATATTGGTATACATTTTATAAAAATCATTAATATTTAAGAAACACTAATCGCCTATTATTTTCCAGCATTCATTCTCGTCTTTCGCATTGTTGTGTTGCCGCTGTAGGACAGTAGGAAGCCAGTTTGATCAGGTTCCAATACCAGAGCAGGAAACACTTAGCAAACACTGAAAGAAGAGAAGAAAAAGGCGTGGAGTCACTCCTGGTCGCCACAGACCAGATAAGTGCCCTTTCATTATTTTATCATTTCATTTATTTAGTAATAAACATAATTTCAATTTGAAAAAATTATATATATATATATATATATATATATATATATATATATATATATATATATATATATATATATATATATATATATATATATATATATATATATATATATGTATATATATATATATATATATATATATATATATACATATATATATATATATATATATATATATATATATATATATATATATATATATATATATATATATATATATATATATATATATATATATATATATATATATATATATATATATATATATATATATATATATATATATATATATATATATACAGTGGGTTGCCAAATTATTAGGGACAGTACTTGTGTTTTGAATTTTCAAGTTTAAATTAATTTTGTGAGCAAATAGTGGGTGTTAGGTCTTGTAGTTATGTTGTTATTTATTAGGGTGTTATATTAGAACAAGAAAACAACATATTCCTTAGTCATAAGTATTTATTTTTTCACAAAAAGTGATGACAGAAAATTTTCAGAAAAATCTTAATATTTTGTAACGCCACCATTAGCTGCAATAACGGCTTTCAAGCGTCGGGGCATGCTCTCTATGCAGTCTGTTGCGTTCTGCTGGAGATTGGGGCTGTGATGCCACACTCTTATAAGTGTTTCAATTAATTGCCGCTTGGTGGTGACTACTTCTTTGGTGACCTCCCTTTTTGTCAGTTCCCAGAGGTTTTCAATCGGGTTCAAGTCAGGGGAATTCCCCGGCCATGGCAAAACCCTCACGTTTTGGTCAGCCAGGAATGCAGTAACACTCCTGGCTTTATGGCAAGGTGCTGAGTCGTGCATAAACACATACTCCTCATCACCAGGGAACCATTCTTCAACCTGAGGTAGGAGCCGACTCTCCAGTACTCGCTTGTATTGGTCTTGCCTCATGGTCCCTTCCAATATGTAGAGGCGTCCCATACCCTTGGCTGAGATTACAGACCATACCATGATGCTAACAGGGTGTTTAACTCTCTCCACAAGGCAGTCAGGATGGAACTGCTCCCCTGGGCGTCGGCGGACGAATGAGCTTTTACGTATCAACCATAATTTGAAAAGTTGACTCGTCAGAGAAGCAGACCTGTAAAATATTTACATAATCATAAATCGTTATTACTAATATCACAAGATAATTTGTAAATCATAGTTACTCGACTCCAGTCCTCAACAGTCAAATTTCGGTGTTGTCTGGCCCATTGCAGTCGCTTTTTCTTCATTGCCAAAGTCAGGCGTGGTTTTTTGGTTGGGCGATGACCAGTCAGGTTCTCTTCGGCCAAGCGCCTCTGGACAGTCCTTTTAGAAATGTTGATGCCCTCGTCCTTTATCATTGTAGTCAGCCGAGCCACACTCTTTTTACGATTTTGAAGACAGATGTCTCTGATTTTACGGTCGGTACGAGGAGTGGTGATCTTTTTTCTGCCACTTTTACCAATTCGGTCCGCTTCTAGACGCAGTTTTTTATCTGTCTTTATTTTAATTCGGTTTACCACTGATTTCGAAACATCTGTAAGTTCTGCTACCTCTCTCTGGGAACGTGTAGAGTGGAGTAGTAAGGTCTGTATTTCCCTACATTTTCTTGGGGATATGTCTGAAGACTTGCCCATACTGAATTTTTTTTTTTTTTGGTTATTGAGGCGTACTATTTACCAAATTGAAATTTACACATTACATTTATCAAAACCAATCAATTATAAAACATTACTTACGTTTAGATAATATTGCACTGCAAAAACTTACAAGAAATGATTCCAAAAATTAATAATTGAGCTCACTATAACAACCTTTTTCACCAAATGTGATTTAACCTCACTTATTTGACAGATAAGACAGACTGCCGGTGTTGCCACTTTATAAAACGAATAATAATGATATCAGCAGAAAAATACAAAAGAAAACTACATTGGGATCAATTTATTTGCTCACAAAATTATTCTAAACCTGAAAATTACAAAAATCAAGTACTGTCCCTAATAATTTGGCAACCCACTGTATATATATGATAAGGTTCGTAAAGAAATCCGTTTATAGGATGATGTTTTAATTTAAAATAAAATTAGTAAAAGCTACTTAAAAAGTAGCGAAGGAAATCCCAGCTTGTATTGGGAAATGCTTATGTTTGAATGAGATATACTTACGGATGTGCACGACTTTCGACGGTGCAATGTAAGTTTAAAGTTCCTTTTGCAGTCGACTAACGATCACTATTCATCCATATATCTCATAAATCTCATAGATAAGCCCTATTTATGAGATATATGGATGAATAGTGATCGTTAGTCGACTGCAAAAGGACCTTTAAACTTACATTGCACCGTCGAAAGTCGTGCACATCCGTAAGTATATCTCATTCAAACATAAGCATTTCCCAATACAAGCTGGGATTTCCTTCGCTACTTTTTAAGTAGCTTTTACTAATTTTATTTTAAATTAAAACATCATCCTATATATATATATATATATATATATATATATATATATATATATATATATATATATATATATATATATATATATATATATATATATATATATATATATATATATATATATATATATATATATATATATATATATATATATATATATATATATATATATATATATATATATATATATATATATATATATATATAGGATGATGTTTTTATTTAAAATAAACTTAGTAAAAGCTACTTAAAAAGTAGCGAAGGAAATCCCAGCTTGTATTGGGAAATGCTTATGTTTGAATGAGATATACTTACGGATGTGCTCGACTTTCGACGGTGCAATGTAAGTTTAAAGGTCCTTTTGCAGTCGACTAACGATCACTATTCATCCATATATCTCATAAATAGGGCTTATCCTTATGCAACACAAAATGCCTTCAATTGAGACGAATTAAGCGAAAAAATGAAAAATTAAACTATTGATCACTTCGGCAAAGCCGTTTTCCAAATGAAAGTGACATTACGAAATAATTCAAATTTCGAATGCTACCAACATTTAAAATGTGATACAATTGGCTGAGTTCGTTATCAACGAGCCATTAAATCGAAATAAAAATAAAAAAACCTCCATATGCTCAATGAAATGAAAGAAGAAACTTCAATCTTAATTTCTGGCAGAGGAGTTTATAAAAAAGATTGTATAATGTTATCAAAATAGGGTAAACCTATATAAAATTGTATGATATTAAAAAATTGTAAAGAAATATTGTAGAAAACAGTATAATATTGTTATATTTGATAAGGTTTGTAAAGAAATCCGTTTATAGGATGATGTTTTTATTTAAAATAAAATTAGTAAAAGCTACTTAAAAAGTAGCGAAGGAAAATCCCAGCTTGTATTGGGAAATGCTTATGTTTGAATGAGATATACTTACGGATGTGCACGACTTTCGACGGAGCAATGTAAGTTTAAAGGTCCTTTTGCAGTCGACTAACGATCACTATTCATCCATATATCTCATAAATAGGGCTTATCCTTATGCAACACAAAATGCCTTCAATTGAGACGAATTAAGCGAAAAAATGAAAAATTAAACTATTGATCACTTCGGCAAAGCCGTTTTCCAAATGAAAGTGACATTACGAAATAATTCAAATTTCGAATGCTACCAACATTTAAAATGTGATACAATTGGCTGAGTTCGTTATCAACGAGCCATTAAATCGAAATAAAAATAAAAAAACCTCCATATGCTCAATGAAATGAAAGAAGAAACTTCAATCTTAATTTCTGGCAGAGGAGTTTATAAAAAAGATTGTATAATGTTATCAAAATAGGGTAAACCTATATAAAATTGTATGATATTAAAAAATTGTAAAGAAATATTGTAGAAAACAGTATAATATTGTTATATTTGATAAGGTTTGTAAAGAAATCCGTTTATAGGATGATGTTTTTATTTAAAATAAAAATTAGTAAAAGCTACTTAAAAAGTAGCGAAGGAAATCCCAGCTTGTATTGGGAAATGCTTATGTTTGAATGAGATATACTTACGGATGTGCACGACTTTCGACGGAGCAATGTAAGTTTAAAGGTCCTTTTGCAGTCGACTAACGATCACTATTCATCCATATATCTCATAAATAAGGGCTTATCCTTATCCAACACAAAATGCCTTCAATTGAGACGAATTAAGCGAAAAAATAAAAAATTAAACTATTGATCACTTCGGCAAAGCCGTTTTCCAAATGAAAGTGACATTACGAAATAATTCAAATTTCGAATGCTACCAACATTTAAATATAT
>OX155953.1:1183200-1280151 GCA_944548615.1 Micropterix aruncella
TTTACGAACTATTTATTTCCCACTCCGTGACGATTTATTCATTTTTTTTAAATCAAAAGATAACACGGTCACATATATCTAGTGATATAAGGGATAAATTTATACACATAAAAGTAACAAATTACAAAAATCATCTCCAGCTCATTTGTTTTTAAAATCCTGAAGTCAGACGAAGAGTACTACGCAGCAGACACCGCATATACTTATATGGCTTATCTTTATATTATATGTAGATTAGAAGCTGATACTAATGAATCCGCCAGTGACGGGTAAAATAAATATTTTTGTACCAAATCTGATTCACAGAGCGATCGTGAATTATGACTCTATAGCTAAACCGATTTCGTGGTTATTATCAAGTGGCCATAAATATTATAGAGCAAATTGCGATATTCTGTCTGTCTGGCAATCTGTATGGCTGGCCACCTAACCGTCTTTAGAGTGTTGTATTTTTTTGATCGCGGAAGTGCGAAATGCAAGAATAACGTCATTGTGAATGGATGCATTGTTTGCTGGGTTCAAATTCTTTGAAAAGTTTTGAGGTTTATTGAATAGCTTTTCTTTCATTAACTAAATAGTTTTATAAGTCTATTTGTTCATTCGATTTCTTAACATTTTCAGTATTTATTTCTAGCATCAAAATCGTGTTATATTCTGTATTTAATCCTAAACCACTCCACTCGGACTCAAACTCCCCAAATGGCAAAACACGCATGAACTTCAGACACGCTAACTAGGAATTATCCGAATCTTTTCTCGTCAAGAGGACCAATTGCGGTGTTGACGAAATAGCCTCATTTCCTCCGTACACAACCGCCCGCCTGGATTCGACGATGCCGGCGCGAATGGGTGACCCTAAACTGAATTCGCACATGCCACGGTAGTTTCACAAACGGATCTGTAGAGATTCCTCTCTTGCGACTGCGGTGATGCCTAACAGTCCATTTCGCACATTGTGCAAGGATGTCCCAAACGCTCCTCCGTAGTTGCAAGACTGCGATAACCACTCGATAAAAACTTTAAAATATGTACCTCTGGTTTTTATTATCATTAGTTTCCACAGTTGTATTCATTTTGATCATTTCCTTGCTCGCTGACTGACACCTACAGATATTGTTTCAATTTTTTTTTCCGCTTCGACATACAATTATTATTACGTATTTTTTTGTTATTTATTCAATTCTACGTTGTAATTGATGAAATGAACCAAAAATATAATCAATAAATAGATACTTAAATCGGATTAGATTTTTTGTTTATATTAATATTTGAACGGAAATATTGGAAAGTTTGCTATGCTTAATCGTCCGTAAACCCCCCAAAACCAAGTTATTTTTAACAGTCACTTATTAGTAGTTGACGCGAAAACATCTCCGTAAGCCCAACTCATTCTTATCCCCAGAGCTCAGAGCTTGTACAATGAATCTAAAGTCCTTGACGTCCTACTCCACTACTATAATCATGACAATTATCATCTATATTCAACACACCATAAAGGAACACGAGTAACAACAACCAGACAGCACTTAATCCAAAAAAAGAGAACAAGTTTTGCACAAAAACACTTTTCTTACATTGCTCCTCGACTGTTCAACAAAATGAATAGGTAGTGTTTTTCCTGCAGCCTTCGTAACAGCCTTCCGATGCTGTTACGATGAATAGGTATTTAGTGATAATTTTAAAAATAGGTTTATCGAGATTTAAGCTTGATTGCACAATGCACATACAATATTTATTCTGCAGGACTGGGATCTAGGACTAATCACGGCGTAAAGAAAAAGCTAACTAAGTCACTTTTGACTATAGGTCGACAAGAAACGGAGACATTAATAAAATATATATTAAAATATAGCACGATGTGTGAGATATTTTAGTATTATTTTATATTTATCTATAAAGTATATATTTATTTGTGTATGTATGTATATATTTATATGTATATACCTAAATTAATTATTATTACGCTTTCTGATTTCGGAGACATATATATCTTCTCAAATGTAATAACAATAATATACAACGATGTATTACAGCAAGTTACGAAAACCACTATACCTTTTTTATATTAAGCCTACCTTAGTACAGGCGAGGCCTAGTTAGGATGGCTTTGAATTTTAAAAATACATGTAATATTATAGATAAATAAAGATTTTTGAATTTGAATTTGAATTTGAAAGAGTATGTACACTACGCCAAAAAAAGCCGCTCAGGTTATTTATTTATTGCAGCAGGGCCTTAGTCAACATACAGTTGCTCGTCGAGTGGATTTGAGTCAGTCTGCCGTCTCAAGAGTTAAAAAAAGGTTTGAACAAACTGGTACCTTCAATGGAAGACCAAATATCAGCAGGCGATGGTGCGCTTCTGAGAGAGACGACCGTTACATCGTCTCGATATCACTGCGGAATCGCCACCTTACCGGCGTTTATGTACAGCAGGAGCTGAGACAAGTTCAACGGGTAGCTGTCAGTCAGTGGACGATCAGAAGATGCCTGAAGGATGCCGACCTCGTTCTAAAAAGACCTGTCACAGGCTCAAAATTTGCTCGGGAGCACGTTAGTTGGAGCATCGAGCAATGGCGGTCAGTTTTATTTACTAACGAGAGCAGAATGTGTCTGCATGGCAGCGACAGAATAGGCTGGGGTCCAGGCGAGCGATTTTCGCATTGCTGCTTCACTGAAACAGTCTCCTACGGCGGCGTTTCCTGCATGGTGTGGGCTGGCGTTTCCTTAGAGGGAAGAACCGACCTTGTTTTCGTACCAGTGGGAGGTCGGAGAGGGGGCTATGTCCCGTTTTTTATAAGACAAAAACATTTGAAAATATCATTACGCGTTAATTTATTTAAAAATTGACGCCTGAGTAAGAATTTTATAATAAATATAATTTATTACAGATGGTTTGTTATTATTCGCCTGTCATTTATTTATATTTATAACTGACTTTTATATAAAAGAAACGAAGACAGATGACGCTGTGTAATCGAGTGTGGGATTGAAGACGCCTGACGCAAGGGATGACCAGGCACGGGAAATAAATGAGAAAAAACAACTCTTGAAATAATAAAATCGATGATATCATGGATTGACATGTTTGGTTGTGAGAAATGAGTTATTCGAAAGTTCGTCGAACGTGACGAAATCGTTTGTTTACAATCGGATTATTATGATTATGATGACCGATCACAAGAAATAAATGAAAATATAAGCTTTTTATGATATCTGTGTTAAAAGTGACATTTTATTTCATTCGAATATACATCACTTTTAATAATATTTTGTCTAAAACCGCCACTAAAATCAATCGAAAATAATAAATTAGGAAACAGTGAGATTTACGGACAAACTAATAGCAATTTATTTGGCCATCTATAATAACATGGATAATGAGTGTGTTGTTAAAGAACTCATAGATTATAAAATCTAAATAATTTAAATAATGATAACAATAATTACAATCAATTGTTAGTTACATCTATCGCATTTTTTATATAGGCTGATTACATCAAAGAAATTATACGGAGGGATAGCTTGCCATCTATTAGTTTATTTGAATTTAAATGTATGTAATTATTACGTATTGAAACTTGTACACCAAATTTCAAATTAGCATCTTTATGTAAATAATCAGAGATATGATTTAGAAATTAGATTTCTAATATATTATTATTTTATATCATATAGGCGTGTTTAGTGCGCCATCTACAGTGCGCCGCCATACTGTTATACCACGTATGTCGTCATATTGAACATAGTAATAGAAGTCCAAGGCTGCTCATAGAGATTTGCGGGTAAGCGGCAAACTGCTGCTGTTACTTCGTAGATTGAAACGGGTAGTTCACGGTGGCGGTTTCACCGAGCGGGAATTTTGAAAATCCGCCGTTCAAACAACACTCACTGTATCTTGCGTTACGTCCTTGCGCTCGGTGATGGGCATTGAGCACATTTTAAGAAAAGGTTACCACATAGAAGATAGTTTATAACCGTCGTCTCTATTGAAGTTTGGGGTTCTTCTTATTTCCATGGCTTCCCAGATCGTGCGAGGAAAGTAAAATTATTGTCTGGATAGCACAATGGAATTTTAAAACTGCATCCAGCGGTTAGTTCCGCTATCCAATATGTCTTTGCAGCTCGCCGATTTTTTTCGCTGAACGATTCTAACAGTCTTAACGATTTAATGATTTTAACGATGTGTTAGCGAGTGGCTACGGGCCGTTTTGTTTGTCCAACGTAGGCTAAACCACAGCTGCAGTCGCTTTGAAACACACGGGGTTTGCAGTGGTAATACATCTTTTACACGCCTCAGAGATCAAGCTATATTTTTGGTTGACTTGAAGATCGTTTTTATATCGATTTTTTTAGCATCTTAATTATTCAATGATGGTCGTGAGCGTAAGAATGCTCGTGATCTGCTTGGTTTCTGAGTTTCGTCTACATTGGATCCTTTACGTGTCTCGTGATATTTTCCGTAACCATATTTCTTAAGGACATCATTGACATTTAGTGAAAATCGAATGCAATTATTGTACTTACTATATATCCAATACCTAGAACAGCAACACATTGTATGTCGCTTCAAAAATACGAAGTATGGGAAAGTATATGATACCTTGTATCAACCAGTGTTTTTGTAATTTATTACCATCATTGAAATACATCTGATCATCAAAACCTGCGGTAAAGTAACCAGTTTTTAAGGTCAGTTCTGTTACATGAATTTGCAGTCGACGGAAATAATGGAAATGTAAATATTCATAGATAAATCAGTTAACACATCGTAGATACAACTTAAGTAGTCAATTATTCTTGCAAAAATTTGAAGTTACATACTTCCTTTGTGTGTCTTATTGCACAATAGTCGTCGTTGACCTTTAAGGTTGCAGAATAAATACAAACGATGTAATAATCGGACAGCTAAGAGGAAAATCAAATTAGTGAGTCATTATATTAAAAATTATTCTACGTAGACCATATCGCCATCCCACTAATGAACTGTATAAGGAAGCTAAAGTTCTTGATTGTAGGCAACTTTTTCTAAAAATTTCCCTCTTAAGGCTATTTTTGGACAATAACTCAAATTTAGGAATAATTCAGAACCGGCGACCAACGAGACAAGTTGTAGAAAATAGCTTAATAATACCCAGAAGGAAAACATCATTTGGTCAAAGACATTACTCTTTCATTGCGCCGAGATTTTACAAACTGATCAATATGGAAATAAAAATGAATTTGACATTTAGGGAATTCAAAAATAAATTAAAGAAATGGTTATCGAATCATGACAGACTAACCATACATCAAATGTTAGAAATAATAGTATAATAAAACTTAGGTGCACAAATTATTAACATATTTTAAAACTTATATGTTAAGTATTTTTTAACATTGAACTAACTACCAAAAAATATTTGACTTTGACAATGAATTATACTTTTAAACTAGGTATTTTTATATTAAATCTTATATTACTTAAAACATAATATTAAATATTAATGACTGTTTCTTTCTTTTCTGACATATAACTTTATTTATATTATTTAATCGAATTTTATATTATATTTATTGCCGATTTAATAATGGAATTGCATTTTATTTATTATATATTTTTAATATTTTTTTATTATTATATTTTTTTTATTTTATTCTAAAGACCGCATTTTAGGGCAATTTAGTGTCATTAGCTTTTTACTAAAACTTGTACATTTATAGGCAACCAAGCAATCAAGCAAACTTGATTGTAATATTGGAATCCTGTCCACCATAGAACGGGCTAGTCCCAGTTGGGTGACAGAAACAAATAAGCAAAAGGTTAAGGTTTTGCCATTCGGTTCCTGTTATTTTTGTAAGCTAATCAATGTTTTATAGTAATTAATTCTTAAATAAATAAATAAATAAATAAATTTGGGAATGCAGTCATAGAAATCTAGGATTCTATTAAAATAGACACTGTATATAAATAAATAAATACAAACGGAGCTGCCATGGAATTCACCGACCGGAGTCGGGCCCATCATAATACTATTTTTTTACACTTCTGGGGGGTGAGCAGTGGATTCCGGACTTACGAACCGGCTGTGGTAGGTTTAGGACAGATGTCTTGCCACATGTGAGCGTTCACCTTACCACCCATTCACTACCCCTTCGAAGCCATAGAATTTGAGATGCGCGAATTGCAGTTTTAGATAATTTTTCTAAGAAAGAGTTAGAGTATCATGTCATTTGATTAATTACGTTATACTACAGTACGATGCTGTTACGATGGATAGGTGATTAGTGATAATATTTTAAAAATAGGTTTATCGAGATTTAAGCTTTATTGCACAATGCATACTTAAATCCTAGGTTTTAATTCATAAATTATGGTTTTATGACCTCGTCGTGAGACACGACACACCTGGAAGAAATTGGGCCCGATTGCGGTTCTTTATGAACTAAAACTGAAATTAGTGCAAGCGAACGAGATAGAGCAATACGTCAGAGCGTAATATGAAACTAGCGATCGTCGTTAAAAACTACCTGATGAACTTATACTCGTCCGAATAAATTTAAACACAGTTCGTGCAGTGTTAGAAAAAGATGTGTTAACTTTGGTGGGTAGTTTTAATGCGAAAAAGTGGCAACCGCTCATTTCACATTCCGCTTTAAGGATGATACATGCTACACCGGGCCAGGGCCGGGCCGGGCCCCGGCCGAGTAGTTTCCACCGTGCTCCGGCCGGGCCAGTCAGGGCCCCGGCCGAGTCGTTTCCACCGTGCTCCGGCCGGTCCAGTCAGGGCCCCGGCCGAGTCGTTTCCACCGTGCTCCGGCCGGGCCAGTCATTCATGCTACACCGAGCTGTTTCCGAGTTTATCTATCCCACGGCCGTGTCCGCGATAACTAGTGTTGTGCCCATCGATTGGGGATAATAAAAAAAAATATTTTCTATTTTTCGCTTGATTGATAAGTGTGTTATGAAGGTAATTTTCACAACTTGAGTTGGCAGCTATTGCAATTGCTATTGATGACAAAGTATTACAAACACAAACTGAAACTAATAAAAGAAGATGGAGTGTACATCCAGCATGGAGAATGCTGGATGTACACTCCAATCGCCAATCGAAATAGATGGGCACAACACTAGTTATCGCGGACACGGCCGTAGGATAGATAAACTCGGAAGCAGCCCGGTGTAGCATGAATGACTGGCCCGGCCGGAGCACGGTGGAAACGACTCGGCCGGGGCCCGTCCCTTCCCTGGCCCGGTATAGCATGTATCATCCTTTTAGCGTATTGCCCTGTCTCGTTTACAAGTACTAATTGCCGACTTTAGTTCACGAAGAAACGCGATCGAGCCCATTGTTTCGGAATGAAGTTGTTTGTCGATGAATTGCACCGTTTTGAAAAATAAAATTAATCGATTGGAAATGCGAGCCTGTAAGTTACGGAATTATGGGCATTTGTGGTGGATCTATTCGGCACATCATCTTTTTAAAGACGTTTTTACTATCTCTTCGGAGTTGTTTTTTTCCTGTAAAAGGGTATTCAAATTCCGGAAAAAATGGAAGTCTGTAAAAGCGAGGTCTGGCGAGTACAGTGGATGACGAAGAGTCTCCAATCGCAACTCCTGCAATTTAGCGGCTGTTTCCTATGACGTGCATATGTACGTTGTCGAGCAGAAGCAATGACGAAGAACGGTTGCTCAGGCTCAGATTTTAATCACGGGCTTTATCATTTTTCACACATCTTGATAGTACACATTTGAGTTAAATGTTGTGCCAGAAGCTGCAATGGCTAATACCGGCACATCACATGACCTGATATTCTAAAAGAATGCAAGTTTTATTTTTTTCATTGTTGCACAAAGGAAAATATCTGAGCAATAACATACGACATTGAGGGTTGTCGACTACAACGCGCGAACTCGTCATCCCAAGAAGTTTAACGACATCGAGCCGTTATGTCTACCATGGAGTGATCGTAAAAACTTAGTTGACAACACAATTCACAGTCAAACTACCCTAACAGACCGTAAGAGTCCAACGCCTTACCTCGAGGCACTTTGGAGAGGAACCAGCGGGCAAACCTCACTCCCTTACTATTAGGCCGGTAATACCCGTCCGATATTTTAACACGCTTTTATTAGGTCGACCTGTATGTAACTAACTATGTAATGGAATCTAAAGTAACTAATTTAACCATCTTCCAAGGATCGTAGCGTCATAAAAATTGGCAGATGTATGTAGTTCTGATGACAATACAATAATATGGTGCTGTCGAACTGATCTGATGATGGAGTCGGAAGATATGAACTGGACCTTCATGATGGAACATCGTATCATAGCTGTGTTTGGACTTGTTACAAAAGTCTTGGAATGAACTTTGACCACGATTAGGTTTCAAGGTCTGATAGTGAAGCCGGAAGATAGGGACTGGCATTCCATGATGGAATATCGTATCATAGCCGTATTTGGACTTGTTAGAATGGTCTTGTAATGAACTTTGACCACGATTAGATTTCAAGGTCTGATGATGAAGCCGGAAGATAGGCACTGGCATTTCATGATGGAATATCGTATCATAGCCGTGTGTATGTGAATATCGTATCATAGCCCAAAAGCGTGTTTTTAGTGTTTTTTTTTAAACTATTAATTATTTATACGATAGTCAGATCCACCAGTCTGATAAGACTATTGGAAGGCGCTCTTGCCATACACTTGTTTGAACATTCATTACAAGTCATAGAACATCAGACTATCAGATCGGACAAATGTATGACAAAAGTGCCTTCCGATTGTCTGATCAGACTATCGGGTCCGACTATCATATAGAAAATATATGACGTATATTGCCTGCCTTAGATTTGGACGGCTTTCTCCATCCTCCAGACTGGTTACAGATTCGAAGCTTGCGCGGCCTCTACCTGATGTTAACGGTAATTCAGTTCGAATTTGTTGCGGACCAAGGAACCTTTTGCCCGTCAATATCACACAAGATCGGGTGGGTAACGAATCGTTTTTAAGGATAGATGACGTCGGGTCGACAACTATTCCCGCTGCTTAGGAAACAAAGGCTACCAGGCTCCTCTCGATTCCTCTCGGCTCCTCTTGGCTCGGAGGTTCCGGTCTCGATTCTCCGAGACCACAGCCTTCGATCTCAACTGTTTACGACTGTAGGTTACAGCCGCTAGCAGAATTTACGGCGGTTTTCCCAGGTTAGTCTCTCTTCGTTGAGGCTACCGGATAGTAGCACAGGCAGGCCATCAGGCCCAAGCTGCATGGAACCTTTGGGTCCCCCGATAGTAAGGCAGATGACTAAATGACTTCAAAAAGGAAAAATAACATGGGTTTGAATTAAAATTTATTTCAATTTGGAATTCCAAGTCACATCGAAGTTGTCCAAGTTTAAAATGGTCAATGAGAGTATCTAAAAATTGCAACGTTTCCCGAATAAAGCGAATCGTTTTGTCACGAAAGAGAATCGTTATGTCGTGTAGAAAACCATAATGGTGGCGGAGGACGGAAAAAGGTGAAAGGTTTAAGTTTGAATTGCTTGTGAAAAGCGTGTGGGCGCCACCGCCCTCCTATTAATTGTACTCGGGAAGTGCAGACATGCAGTTGAAAACTGCCTCTGCCTAACAGTCTTCAAATTATGGGAGCCCGAACGCATCAGAGGTGGGCAGCTCAGTTGGTTTCAGGGGTGGAGAAAACCCTCTTCGAGATGACGTCCGGGGAAAACGAGGTTATCCGGTTTCCCGGATAGGCAGCATTGAGTTTACTTGGGTTTGTTGGGAACCTACAGCTCACTAATTAATATTGACGTTTCAGTTTAAATCGATCGGAATCGCGCCATCTACCGGTTCGCGTGAGAACCAGGGCGATGCTCTCGACGTAGGATTTCGTTACGTGCTCCGATTCAATGCAACTTCACTTAGTTCGACAATGCGCCGCCTAGATGGCGGTGGATATAAATGTATTTTAATATATTTGAGATTTATAAATAAATATATATATAAAAAAAAATATAATGCCTGAGATCGTCGACGAGGATTTATGACTCGGTTACCTGTGGGTAATGCTCGACCAATAGTAATGATAGTAATAGTGGTAATTAAAATGATTTCTATAAAAATATTACCATCTTCTTAGTTTCACTCCTTGTGGATAAACCCGAATTATTACAGGATCCACCTATCTTCAATGTGAGGACCTTGCCACTGATTAGGCAGGTCAGAAAGAAAACATACAGATGTTCGATATTAAATAAAGTAATTTATTCAACGGTTCTTAATAAAAGTTTTCATTTATGGAAATATTCACGGTAAAGGATGATTTTCATTTACATGCTCTTAAACGAATTACATACTTAACACGCTATTATTTTACAATACATTAAACAATTAAATAAATGCTCCTGGGGGTACAGTGGGAAATTATATATTTCTCGGATATTATAATATATATATATTAATTTCTGATTATAATGCGGGTAATTATGAATTAATATAAGGGACCAACATACTAGAACAAACGGAGGGTTGGCTACGCGTGGCATATAACGTTGGTACGGAACCCCGCTCCCTGAATTTACGGTACTAGAACCTATGCGTCAAAGCAAGGAATACAATATCCCGCTGACAAGCATTGGACCAGATCGGCCGCGTGCCTCTCCGGTGTGTCGCAGAAATGACGGTTCGGGATCTGCGATGGGCTTATTTAAATTTAATCGAGGGATCGACGATCAAATAGTATATTACTATCGAAAAAAAATGAGTTTACAAAGGGGGTGTATATAGAAATGCACTGATTAGACTCGCCTGATGATTTAGGATGGAAATGCCGCTGGTCCCCTGCCAATTAGGTTGCCTGCGCTGATGTCGATTTGAATTGCAGCGGAAAGGAGCGAACGTTTCTACGATGCGACTGGATTATAAAGAAAAACTTCTTGCTAATGGCGCAGAGCGCGCCGCCATCAGGCGGCGCGCCCTTCAGGCACGTCCGTTCGTCACGGTGCTCAGTGGGCCAAAAAAAAAAAAAAGGGGAGATCGAACGGGCCGACTGCGGTACCGATTCGATTTTGGATTGCACATTCTCGAACGGGCGACTAGTGACAATTAAATTACTGTCGTACTAGTGCGATAATAAAGTTTAAAGATTTGAAATTTAGATGTTAATATGATTATAAAAGTAACTACTGTTACTGTGAAATAACAGAAACGGCAATCGTTTCAAAATATACTACTTTATTCGACAAAAATATACAACTGTGATTTCGCAATTTTGTCCGTTAAACTGATTGTTTATTTTTAATTAAACAAAGAGGATATCAGAGCTATATTATTATACGGCTAATAAGGAAAAGGCACTTTTATTGTATCTGGCTATTATACGAGGAAATAACCGGTTACTCGAGCATACCAATGAAGGTAACTTCCAACTTAAGGCAATCGTTTTTTATATTTTTATCTCAGCCGTCGCTGAATTAAGAATACTGGATTCCGACATCGCAATAAGTACATTGACATTTGAAGGGTCATCTTTTAAAACGAGGCTGTCAAAATAAATTTATTGAATAATACCATTGATTATATGAAGTATTAGATTGTTCAATGCCATAGTACGTTTTGGCAAGCCTTCTGCGTCAGTGACACGCAGGTGCAGCTGATAGCAATTTATTTGGCCATCTATAATAACACTGATAATGAATGGTTTTTTATAAATGACTGATTGACTATAAAAACCCACTTAGTAACCAATCGTAACAATATTATCATTAAATTATTAACATCACATATCACATATTTATATAGGTTGATTACAGAAAATAAATAAAAGGGAGAGATTAGAAGTCCATTCTTTAGTATATTTCAACATTTTTATTGTTTTTCATTTATTTTTTTATTTCTATCTATCTATCTAGGTATGCCATTCTATTTTCCTATCTATCTATCTATTTATGCCATTCAGCAATTGTTGTGACTCTTGAACTTTTTATTTATGCCATTCCTTTGGTTGACTTGACTGGACTTGAATGGTATGTGTCCAATGACACATCCATAATCATGGTTGCTGGCACATTATTATGCAAGCAAGTCTTGGGGCGTTCTCCTCTTCAATCTGCTGAAAGCCCGGTTTTTCGTCAGCTTTGAAGCTAGTTGAATTGGGTGATGCACAACTCGTTTTTGGTAGGATACTCTTTTATTCTTAATTTCTTCCTTCACTGTTGGGATTTTCAGGTCACGATGTAGGCGGTCATTCGTGACATATCATGGTGCATCAACTATAATTCGAGCATCTTGTTTTGGAACCGCTATAGGATCTCTATATTGAAATTGGCTGATGTGCCCCACAGCTGTAATCCATAGGTCCAGATGATTACAATATATGTAAAGTCATGGCCCTCGAATTAGGTCAGATCATAGAAAGGGTGGCCTATCAGCATCTTTATTTTATTTATTTATTTATACTTTATCCTATTTTATATAGTTACATAAAATAAATTGCGTTATTTTTTTAACACATAAAAATACGTATTATAAAAATCGCGAAAGGGCATTATTTGTCAGGATTTCATCACCCCCACTAGGTATACGCCTGTGTTGCGGTGATGGATTCAAAGTTCTGTGGTATTTGCTAAGCCTGTACGCCTTGCCTGCTGTCCTTCCGTCTCATAAAAAACAATACGTAATATAATATAGCATAATATAATATAAATAATACAATATAACATAACATAGTACAATATAATGTAATATCATATAACATATAAAATAATGTATCATATTTATATATAATATAGTATAACATAATAAAATATAACATATTATAATCTGTATATCTGTATATCCATAATTTACATCTGTATATCCTATAATTTGTGGTTAGAAATAAAATATTTTATTATATCATACTTTCGCATTCATCTCTAGTATAATTCGATAGCCAATGAGACACCCGTTTCTTGAACTAACTGGTAGTCGGTTATGTTTAAAGTCTGTCCTGTGTACGAGTTAAATATTATTATAGAGTTTAGGTCCGAGGTATGCGTTGTGTCGTTGTCCGTATACAGTCCTAATTTTTGGTTGAATTTGTTTGACTTTGTGTCTTGAGTTGTTTTTGTGCTCTGATTTATCTTTATCCGTGTTCTTCATGAGGTCCGTCATGAGGTCCCTCCGATAGCACCAGAACAGCGCGTATGTATAGTTGGCGTACGTCAAGTACTTTAAAGTCTGTATATAGGTCGTCTGACGAGGAGCGATATGGCTTCTTGTTAATGACTCTGAGCAAAGCCTTTTGCGCTTTGACCAGTGGGTCAAGATTTGTTTTTGCCATACCGCCCCAACCGATTTGTCCATATGTAAGTAAGTAGAGTCTGCGCCAGTGCATAGTAAACAGTCCGTAGTAGGTTAATGTTGAGGATGCTTCTTATATTTTTAAATATATAAATCAACTTAGTCTTTAATGTTTTTTTTTAGTTTAACAATGATTTATGAATAAAACAATGATATGAACCAACATTAGTGAAGATATGTATTATCAATGCTACTTGCACTGTCCGTTGTTTTGTTGATTTTGGTGTAAAAATCCACCATAGTCTAGAGACCATATGACATAAAGAGTTATTTTAAGGAGTTCGCTTGTGGCTTCATTAGGTCAATTTGTAAATCGCCGTGATAACAAATACTTCATCCTTGCGTTTGCTAATGATACTTAAGATCTTCTCCATTCGACATAGAAAAATATGTTTTGTACTTTTGCTAACATAACAAAAAAAATAGGGATTGTTACGGTGGGGAAATTACTCGTTTAGCAGGCAAAATACTCCTTGGCTAATATCCAGGGATTGTTATTGTGGACAAAATTTCTGTGTTGCGAGCAATAAAACCATATCAACAGTGCGGGATCTACGTATTTAATAAGCTACATAAGCTCTAGCTCAGGGCCTCCATTTTCTTGGGGGCCACCCAAGAAATTGTACGAGTGGGAAATTGTAATATATACTTAAATATACTGTAGCAATAGCTCAAATAGCTTAAGGCCTTATCAATTCTAAATCCGACACTGCCTAACAATATGCTTATATTCTGGAAAGACGCGTTTCAAAACAATCCGATCCAGTGTTTTCCTGATCTCAGGCGTTGACCTATACATTACCTTTTTTTGACATTGGGTAGTTTTAGTTTTTATGACTTTATTTTACATAAAATCGCTCCAAAATTATTAAGAAGTTTTTTCGATTTATCTCTTTGCTACGGAGAAAAATACTAAATATCCTGATAGTTAAATATAAAAAATGCTTTTCCTCGGTAACAATGTGCGAAATCAAGAAATTTTCGAAATATTTTTGGTCACTTTTGTATGTAAAATAATCGTTAGAATAAAAAAATATATACCCAAGTACCAAAAAAAAAATATCTTTTTCAATTTCACGTCCATGCTATTTATTTAACCTAAAACTATCCTAGTATTTTGATATCAAAAGTGCATAGTCACAAATACAAAACGAAATTACACTTAAACATAAGATTCTTTTCCCGTCCCAGATTTTGTCCTCTGATATTGTTGTCTCCTTTAATTTGCATATGCCTGTTCATAAATAGTGCGGCAATGAATTAAAGTTTAGTATTGATGGCAATTTTGCACTCACAACATATGTTATACATAAAATATAATAAATCAATGTTTAACTTTGTTTTGCCTTTCCATTGTTGTCCTATTGAATCATACATAAAAAAGTGCACCACTTTTAATTTTGTTATTAACCCATATATGCCCGGAACTATTTTGCGATTTCTATTTTGGTTATTTTCAGATATGTTTATGTTGATAGGTCCCTATAACAGTATTGACTAGTTTTAGTATATATTTTTTTATGTTAAATAGGTATTTTAGAGGTGTTCGAAAATGTAACAATGGGCTAATATCCTAATTTATTTTCTTTTATTCAGGAAAATAACAGTGTATAAAAGTAAGTAGCCAAACAAGATAGATTAAAAAATTACACCAGAGACAATTTTCCACTAAATGATAACATTGTTATACATTTGTTATGATACATTTGTTATAGGTAATTCAAACAAAGATGTTATAATGAGTTAATTTAATATTTATTATTATTTTGACATGCAATCCACTAATTCTATCTACAATCAAATAATTAAAAAAAACTAATAAGTCTATAATTTACCCAAATTTACTAGAAATAATTTTTATTTATTTATTTATTTATTTAAATAATTCAAGAATTATTTAAAACAATTTTATCTTAGGAACTATGCATAGAAATATTTTAAACATTGAATAAATAGCAGAAAATGAATACATTTCAAAGTCCAGTGACAACGCCACCTAACTAGGCCGGGACCTGTTCTAAGGCGAACGTTTAATTTTGTGCGTGCTTGTTCAATATAGTGATTATTACAAAAAACAAAATATTTTGTTTTTTGTAATAATGCTTTACTAAACTAAATAATTACTTACTTTTTTTCGGGAGACGACATGATTTTTGCACGATGCGAACACGACACAACTGGCACTGCTTACTATTTCAATCTAAAGTGTCAATTCTGCTAAAACTTCGTTGCTAATAGGATATAGTTCCGTACTCTTGCGATAGATAGCAGTTTTTTGGATTTTGCTAAGCTCACAAAGGATTTCCGATGCTTTTACAAAAGTACTACTTCTTGTTTCGTTTTCGAATCACTGGGCATATATGGGTTAAGTAGGTACTTTGATGCCTTATCAATGTTTAATATTTTGCCTTTATATTTTTATCTTATAAAACATACATAAACATTGCAATAATTTTTAATTTTCGTAATATTGCAGTTCTTTTATTCACAACATATATTATTTTTGGCTTACCTTATATTGTCATCCGAATAAAACTTCCTAATTGTTGATTTCACAACACATATTTAGTAAACACAAAACACCAAAATCAGTATGTCACTTTAACAATAACAAAAAATATTGTTACAGTGACAATGCAACAGCTGTCATTGGACCGATAAATGACTGACATTAAAAAAAATATTGAAACTATGTTATTATTGGGAGAGATACAACTTTTTTGGTTAGACACAATATTTTTCCATCACCGCGAATATTGCGCCTTTATCTGCTCATTTTGTTCTCAGTTTACCATGAATAAATGCCATTGTTTCTATTATTTATATTTAATATAATTATTATGTTTTCCATATTTGCTACAATATTTTCCAGCAACATCAAAAATTGTAGCACGTTATATTTTAAGAAACTACCGATATATCATATCAACGTCACGTGCGCCACTGCTCTATCCATCCACCTATTAGTGTCAAGTCGAATAAAGATAGAACTATCGGCTTCTTTTTCCATATTATAAGCTTCTTTATGTCACGAATGCCCTAACGCAAGACTCACACGTCAAAATCTATTTCTATTTATGGAACACCAATCGTAACTTTCATATTACCGTGACCTTGAATTTATATAATAGAATAGAATAGAATAACTTTATTGTGCTATAAAAACATAACTTAATGAATATTACGCTGGTTTTATAAAAAAGACAATTTATGCACAAATGGCGGACTTATCACTATAGCGATATCTTACAGTCAACCATTTATCTAATTATAAATTTCAAATAAGGAAATATATCATTACTCCTATTTAAATCAGCCCCCGATTTCATGATGTCTTCCGCGTTCTAGCTTTCCAAATTTCAAACAATTGCGCAAAAAAAAACAAAATTTATAAATTTCTTTTTGCAGTTTTCCGTGTTTTTCTGAACAAAAAAAAACCCAGTGGCGCTCATTTTAGAATCTTTTCAAGCTTTTTAGAATCTTTTCCTTTTTTCCTTCCTTTGTTTAAAATCACATGTATCTTTTTTTATTTGATCCTATTATAACCTTTCCAATTATTTTTTTTATAGCCATAATTCGATCAATTCATTAAAATATTTTATGCTAAAGCAGAGCAGACATTCATTTTTAAATTCATAATAGTTCGATAAATATTCCGCCGGAAAGTAAAGGTTGCATCAATTTTACCTCTTAAATCCGTCGAATTTTAGTTGCAAAATAAACATGCCAAAAAGTAAAAATAGAATAATGTGCATGACTTGATTTGAAAGTTCTTAAAGACGATCGACAGTTAAATACGGCGATCTGTGATATAGACAATATTTGTCAGAATTTCATTAAAATATAATTATCAAATCACTTAATGAAAGACAGACATTAAATACGTTTATTTATCATAATTATGTGGATTTTTATTTAAATATATTTTTGATCAATGTCTCGGGTGACCAGTCGAAATTGTAACCTAACTTCGTAGTACGGAATCGGAGACGTTTAAAAAAATGTGGATTGTTCGGAGATTTAATAAGATGGATCATCCCCTCAGAAAATTATTTATTATCCCGAGAAATCCTGTTTTAAACCACTCGGTGAAAATTCGACGTTCCGCCAATTACATTACGAGATCGATTTTCTCTTGAATCCCGATTTCTATCTTTAATTTCATGTTCCTTTTAATCACTGCTCACCGATTATAGAGGGTCGTTTTGTTATCAAACCGCTAATCTTGTCGTTTGGTTTTAGATGGTTTTATCCTTTAATCTATTATTCCCATGAACGCCGCTCCCATACGCTAACACGTTGACTGCCAACTATGAGATAATTCGTATAAGGCTTTAGCAAGAAGCTTTTTTTACATGACAATTGAGAGACAATTAGGAATTACTTTAACATAAGCGATCTTTATGATTTTTATTGATAAATTATATATTCTTATTACAGCTTTAATAAAGTAATATTATATAATAACATTAGATTTTCAGACTAGAATCCTAAACACTACCTTAGCAGTCAACGTTTTAATCTGAAAAAACAATCGACGATTCGTGAGTAGTATTTTAACTTCTGTTCTCGGTTGGAACATCAGTTAGACCAATGTCCAGCCGCGTATTTCCTTATCCTTTTTTAGTTGGGCGCGACTCCATGCTATCGTCGATACGGATTTGTAGCGCAAAACTTATCCCCAATGCGTGATCATTTCGCTTCGTCGATGAACTTTAAGAGTATGGTTTTGTTTTAATGATGGAATTTATGGAACATTTAATAATAAATAGCTGACCCGTGCCCACTTCGTAGGGCAGTAAAACTTTTTACTTGTGATGAAATTATGAGTGTGGTTTGGTTAGTACTGAGTGCTATGATTTATTTCCTGACTGCCAAAAGAAGGGTTATATTTTTACTGCATATGTATGTATGTATTTGCATGCCAATTTGACTATATTACCGTTATTTGTGAGTGTCTTCTTGTGAGTGTCTTATCTCAATAGCCATTTATGCAGTAAAAGTGCAAGTATATGCAGTAAAAGGGAAAAGTCTTTTGTTTTAAACACTTGAGATGATAAATTTACTTACTTTGATATGAATTCATAATTGTTGATAATATGACCAATAAACATGACTTAATTTATCGATTTAAATTATTTTTTTAATATTAAATAATACTTTTTGTTACTTAAATATAAAAGTTAGACATATGCTGTCGCTGACTTTTTATCGCTGACTTTTTAGTATGCATTAATAAGCTCTACAAGTTTTCTCTTGAACTTAATCATATATCTCTCATCGTTAAGGCAGCGTTAGTTAGAAACGTTTTCGTTCGACCGTTTTTTCCGACTTACTTTGGAAATCCGACTACCACGAAAAAGTCTTTTCATTTTTCGGATTAATATATAGCCTATGACACTCACAAGTAACGTGGCTTTCTATTGGTAAAAGAATTTTCAAAATCGGCTCAGTAGATCCAGAGATTACTTTCTACAACGTCACAAACTTTACCTCTTTATAATATTAGTATAGATAATAATAAATTTATTCGCACATACAAATTAAAATACAACAAGGGAAGCTTAATGACACATGGAAAAATCTCGCAACTAACCTAATCACAGTTTGATGGAAATAAAGATTTATAAATAAGTAAGTTTCTATGCATAGGCTACAAACTACTATATTTAAGACTAAGAATGCCCGAGGAGAGGAAATTGGGGAGGAAGGAGAGAGAAAGGGAAGAACTGGTTACTTTTATGAAAAGTAGCACTTTTTGAGGTGAATATTTAATGATTACAAGAAGACGAGTTTTGTATATTTGCTGAGAGATCGATCCAGAGTTTTGAGCCATAGACACAGAAAGAGAAGGAGTAAAAATGAGTATTATGTCAAGGAATATTTTTAGTAAATTGTCAGAAGCTGACCGAAGTACGAGACTGTGGAAACTTAATGGTTCGAAAAGCTCATGGAGATAGGATGGTGCGGATTAGGAGAGTACACGAATTTTAACCTTCCTTTTGATAATAGCGAATAAATAAGCCCTCCTAAAGCCGATGATACAATTCAACAAAGCTCTATAAACGCTAAAGAAAATTTGAAATCAGAATTCACAAAAATGACTCGTGTTCAGGCAGAAACCTGATGAGCACTAATTCGCTTATCAATTTTTTCTCTCCATTGAGACGCCCCGAAACATATATTTTTAGACAGAGAGACGGCAGAGCATCTAATAAGCACACATTTGGAATTATGTACACATCGTTAAATAAATAATTTGGGATTATGTATCTACAAATGCGTGTAGACTTTACGATGGAGCCAATTTAACTGAAAATGAGATAAAATTTCTACAGCTTTTGATATTTTTAAGAAGCGAAGATAGACAGAGCGCGCGTATTTTCGGTCAAGAACAAAGCTAGCGGCTGGAGGGTCTCACGGCAGCGGGCCCACAGAATGACAGGAAACCGGGCGATTATAGCCGCAAATCCACCTAGTATAAATATAAGACAAATTTCCATGGAAATGAATTCATTGTACCAACATCTTTGAAATACATAATATTATTGAGCTTGAACGTAAATCGCGTGTTTTATTACGACTAAACGACGCGCGAAAGAATTATCGCAACTAATATGTCTTGATCCTCGTCGGCGAAATGGACAAGGGTTTAGTAGTAATTATTGCGCTACAAACCTGTGTCGACTTTGATGTGTCCATCTGGTTCCGGATGATGAAATGAGAGCGCGCTGTACTTTACCCAAAATCAGTGCCTTTTCGTGCATCGACGAGGTGAAATGAACGCGTCCGGCTGGACACGGATAAGGAAATACGCAGTCCGCCCGAGGTCGCCAACGACAACCCGAAACACTGCTCAGAGGCCTCTGAGTGGTTTTTCGCTTAATGTGCGTAGTTGTGTTTTGTTTCTCTTGTAAATTTCTATGTTATTTCACTTTATTACATCTTGAACAGTTTTGTTTTTAAGCTATTGCATAGCTTTTATCGCGGGCCTAGGCCAGCGCGGCGACCGAATGAAGAAATTTCTTAACGAAAAATAATGATGTTCAACTGATAATTACGTCTAAACGAGCACTGCTTACGATTCGAAAAAAATATATGTTAAACAAGAACATTTTCCTAATATGCTTCGCTTTGAATATTTTAGATTTTGTTTATATTACATAGTGTAATTAATTTGTGAAATTAGGTCTAATCGAACACAAAAACGACTATTACGCAAATACTATCTGGCGTATTATTATGAAACCTGCACCATTTTAAAGATAATTTAATTATCTACCTTTTTATCTACGATTTTTTTCGAATAATCCGTTTTTTTTTGGCTTTATCGAATAAAAAATTCGTGCGCGGAGCTCTATCGGAAGACGTTTAAATTATTCCGAATCATTTGCTTTCGCAGCCGCAAATGATTCGGAATAATTTCAACGTTTTTCGATAGAGCGCAGTTATCTGATATCCGAAAAAATAAAATAAATAAATATATAATTGCATAAGTTGTTAAAAATGCTATGCAATAGCTTTACCGCGGCAGTCCCCGAGTGCCACACGTATATATTTTTTTTACTTTTGCATTGTAAACTTCTATTTGTATATTTTACGACCCTACCTGATTAACGATCAGAATTATCGTTTTAAATGATTAAATTAAATTAAACGAAGAATAAAATATCAAAGCCTTGGGAAAAGACAAAAACGCCATATAAAGCTTTTGATGAAAGGACCTAACTAGAATCCGAAATATAGGAAGCAGAGAAAAGAGCAACAAAAAGCATGTAACAGTATTATAGTTACGTCTGCTTTACACTAAATAAGCTATATAAAAATAAATAAAAGTTAGATTATATAATTTTAAAGTTATAGTTCCTTTATGTATTCCTGGACCAAAGCAAACATATTGGCATTGATTATATAGGGTATTAGATTACCAAACGCCATACTACGTTTTGGCAGCTAGAATTCTACTACGAAACGCAACGTGTAGATAGCACTCATAGTTCCAAACATTGATTAATCTAGTCTTATGTTTAGTATGGGGGCGTTCGCGGTATGGCAGTATAGCGGCGCAGTATAGATGGCGTTCTCAACACGTATAGGGTATCCTATCTTGAAATAAAATAATAATATAATTTAAATAAACAAATGTTGACATCATAGCTCTTATTAATTTAATATTATTTACATAAAGATGTTAGTTTTGATGTGTAGATAGACTACCGTATTATTTCTGTGATGTAATCAGCCTATATCAAAATGCAACGGACGGAACTAATAATAGAATATTATTATTGTTATCGCCGGTTAACATATTGGCCTTTTATAATCAATCAGTCCTTTATAAAAAAAACATTCATTATCAATATTATTATAGATGGGCAAATAAATTGTTATTCGTTCCGCCGGAAAATGCTATCAGCGCCAACTGCATGTCGCCGGTGCAAAAGAGTTGCCAAAACGTAGTATGGTCTTGAACAACCATATATAATCAATGATATTGCCAAGCCGATGTAATTAAATCCGTAAACGAGGTTTCTAGAAAATTATTTTTGAGGTCCTATTTTATATCCTTATTAACTTAATTAACTTCGGGAATGTTGAATCATTTTCAATAATTGAGTAACTATTACAAAGCAAATATTTTACGGCACCTGGCGTTTGAGTAAAGACGCCGGAAGGAAACAACAAGCTTAACGATCCCGTAGGGTAATTAATTTTGCCTTTACAAAAGGGCTTCACTCGCACTGACATGTTTATTAATATATTTTCAACATGAAGGCAACAGACTTACAAACTACTTATATACATGACAAACTACTTATATACAAAACCTAGATATAGTAAATTTTCTATATATATATATATATATATATATATATATATATATATATATATATATATATATATATATATATATATATATATATATATATATATATATATATATATATATATATATATATATATATATATATATATATATATATATATATATATATATATATATATATATATATATATATATATATATATATATATATATATATATATATATATATATATATATATATATATATATATATATATATATATATATATATATATATATATATATATATATATATATATATATATATATATATATATATATATATATATATATATATATAATCAAATCACCTATACGTTATAGAAGCCAGTATCATATCTAGTGCAACGAGCCCGGCCCCCACCACCGTTATAACCTACGTAGTGGCGACAGCGCTATGCGGCCTACCCGCAAAACAACGGATTGACAGTTCTTTCAGTCTACCATGGACAACGGCGACTGCAAAGTCACCGAAACGTCGGGTGCTACAAATTTCACGCGGTAAATTTCTTTCTATCCTATTTATAATGTCAAACAACCGCGATAGCCTTCGATTTTATATCTAGTGCAAAACTGATTTTATATTTTTTTCCGGTATCACTAAAATTGAGACTGAAACATTCTTCTTCTTCTTCTTCATCATCAGCGCGCATTCGCCCACCGTTGGGCATACGCCTCTCCAATCACTCTCCACCCGGCTCGGTTGTCCGTTTCCCTCATCCAGACCTGGTCCAGCTGTCTCCTTGATGTCATCGGACCATCGGGCCGGTGGTCTGCCCACACTTCTTCTGCCTAGCCGGGGTCTCCACTCTAAAACGCGCTTGCTTTACTGTTCGTCGTGTCGTCGGGCCACGTGGCCGGCACAATCCCACTTCAGCTTGGCCACTCTTTGACCCACGTCGACCACCTTCGTGCGCTGTCTGATGAGCTCGTTTTGGACTCGATCGCGCAACGATATGCCAAGCATGACTCGCTCCATGTTACGCTGCACCACCTTAAGCTTGTGGATCATCCCAACAGTCAGTGTCCATGTCTCACAAGCATACGTCATAGCCGGTAACACGCACTGATTATACACCTTTGTCTTGACCGATTGGGGAATTCTGGACTTCAGCACGAAGCTCAGCTTCCCGAAGGCTGCCCATCCCAATTGTTTTCTTCGTTTTATCTCTGCCATCATCGAGTCCCGGCCGAGCTTTATCACCTGTCCTAGGTACGTGTACTCCTGCACCTGCTCCAGCGGTTGTCTATTCAATGAAATGGGGTTCGGTGTGAGATCGGCTTTCGCCATAACCTTTGTCTTGTCCATATTCATCTTAAGACCCGTTTGCAGGGACGCGTGATATAGTTGCTCCAGCATGAGTTGTAGGTCTTCGGCACATTCAGCTATTATAACTATATCATCCGCGTAGCGCAGATGATTGAGATACACGCCGTCCACGTTGATTCCCTTGCCACTCCAGTCCAATGTCTTGAATATATCCTCCATAGCGTTGGTGAACAGCTTAGGGGATATAACGTCACCTTGTCGGACTCCTCTTTGGATTGGTATAGGGTCTGTTAGCTCTTTCAGCTGTACGGTCATTGTTGCCGCTTTGTACGAGCTCTTCAGGATCTGTATATACCGGTACTCCATGTGACATCGATGTAGCGATTCGGTGACTGCCCAGTGTTCTATGGAGTCGAATGCTTTTTCATAATCGACGAAGGCTAGATAAAGGGGCCTATTGTATTCTTCGGACTTTTGGATAACCTGCCGAAGTGTGAAGATGTGGTCAATCGTTCCAAAACCCTTCCAAAATCCTGCCTGTTCCCTGGGTTGATATTCATCCAGTCTTTGTGTCAAGCGTGTAGTCAGGATTTTGGAGAATACTTTGTACACCTGACTTAAAAGTGAGATAGGACGATAATTTTTAGAAGCGTCTTATCGCCTTTCATGGAAGAGCTGCTGTTAGTCCAATCCTTGGGTACTTCACCAGTGAACAAGACCTCGTTGAACAGCAGACTCAGCTTTTTTTTAATATAATATTTTTTTTAATATGATAATTATACACATGAATAAGAAATGTTCCTACCACACTTAGATTTTCAACGTATTTTGCAACGGTTGACTGGAACAGGGGCCTATTCTTGAAACAATTTGGCATGCTAAATTGGTGTCTGACCCTTGTAATACAAATAGACCATAGACAAATATGGCATTCTGATTTTTAACATTCACCCCTCCCCCCCCCCCCCCCTCCACGGTATTAGTGATAACTTCACTAATTTTATTTTTCATATATGTATGCAATAAACATCCAACCAATTCATTAATTAATTCATTGAATGAATGTTATTTTGCACTTACGTCTTCAAAATAAAATTGTGTACTCCAGTATCGTTTGATTACTTATTTATTTTTATTACGCAGCCAATCTGTGAACGAAGGCAATTTGTGGATCTGAGCGGGGAGGAGATTTCATTGTAGGTGCCCAAAAAGTAATTTGTAGAAAACGTCCAATAAGAAATCATTAAAGATGGTGAGACGTGAAGCCATAAGGATCTAGTGTAACGCCCCAACTGATTACCAATTACCCCATTTACTAGCTTTAAAAATGTAATAATAATTACCATGCAAATTCTAAAAGTACGACCGTCATTATACTAGGGCGTTTAAAAAGAAGTGATAGTGAGTATGATAATTTTTAATGAAAATTCTTTTATTTTCCGAAAAAGCCCTATTCAGGTTTTTAATTTATATATCTTTTTCTAAACATGAAATATCCTTGCTAATAAAATCGTCATCCCCATCAGCTAAAAATGTCTGCACTACGGATATTACTGTGACCATCTTTAAATATGCGACCTCTGAGTTGTGCCTTTAACCCCTCAAATGTGAGGCGTCCCTTAAGGGATGCCTTGGCAAAATGTATACAAAATGTATATAAATTTATATAAATATAAATATAAATGTAAATGTGCGCCGCTTTATAGTAATCCGCTCTATAGTAATGCTATAGCTCTATAGTAAACCCCGCTCTATGTAAATGTAAATGTAAATGTAAATATAAATTTATATACATTTTGCCGTAGGCAACCCGAGCTAATCGCCATTCATTTGAGGGGTTAATATCAGAAATAGATAGAAATCACTAGCGGCAAGGTCTGGTGAGTATAGAGGATGTTCCAGTACTTTAAAGCCAGCCTCTTCGATGGCAGCCATCACAACTCTGGACTTGTGGGCTGGGGCGTTATCCTGGTGAAACAATACAATTTTAGCGAGTTTGCGTCTTCGTTTTTTACGTTATTTGTTTTTATTTGTTCAACATATATAGACCTCGTTGTGAAGGCTTTATGATTTGGGTATTTACACATGACGACCTTCCGACTGTCCCAGAAAATAGAGCCATGGTCTTACCAATAGATTGGATGGACTTGAATTTCTTAGGAGATGATGGACGTTTCCAGGTCTTGGAAAGTTGTTTTGTTTCAGGATCGTAATGGTGAAGTCAAACTTCGTTTATATTTATGAATCGAGGATCCTATTGTAACAAATGCAAAGAGAGTTGCGAAATCCTAAGTCTAGATTTTCTGCGTGTCTGTAAACATTATAGATACTAAGCGTGCGGGTACGTTTACCATACTTAAGCTAACATGTAAAACACAATGCGCACTAACAATCCAAATCTTCGCTTCCAAATAAAGCCAGCTGTGACATACGAGTCGCCAAAACATTTCTATCCAGTTTATTAACTATTTCTTCAATGACTGCCGTTGTTTAGCGACTCGAGCGAGGATCATCGTTTGTTGAAGTTCTTCCAGGACTGAACTTAGCACACCGACGTGCAACCGTGAAATAGCATCAACCCCTAATATATCTCGTCTTGAAATACTCACTCTGGACAAAAAATAGGTATAGGTATTTCATTACCGCGCGTTTTTACATTCGCCAAAACGCTTCGACAAGATGTTAACAAATGACTTTTTTTTTTGTAACGATGTATTAGCTAACATATGTATTAGCTGTGCCTGACAGTATTTATTTATTATAAGCGGGACCCATAAAGTTAGCAATGAAAAGTGATTCAGCGTGCTGGTACGACCCGAAAATTGTTGCAGGTAAACAGCATCCTGGAAGGAGAAAAAAGTAGTGGCTGTACAATGTCCGAGAGTGGACCGCGATCACCAGTGCGGAACAGCTCTTCCGGATGGCGCAAGACCGAAAAAAAAAATCAGATCTACCGGCCAACCTCCAGTAATGGAGAGGCACTTCAAGAAGAAGAAGTCAGTATTTATTTTTATATGGTTCAACATGGCTTAATTACTTTTTTTGGAACGCCCCTCAATAATAACACGACATCGGATTAACTACGTGAAGTTTGTAGCACCCAACGTGTCGGCGATCTTACAACCGCCGTTGGCCTGATAAACTGAAGTGCTGTCAGTTGTCTTCCGCTGTTGTTCTTCGCGTAGTAGGTATACTGTAGCTGTTACTGGCATGCAAATATCTTTCGGTTAAAACTTGACGCGGTAAATTTGTTTTATCTCATTTATAAGGTCAAACAACCACGACAGTTTATTTGATATGCAAATATCTGTCTGTACGCAATTCTATAACCCCCTCATGAAACTGGAAGCCAGAGGTATAAAATAAACCCCGAACTTCATTAGAGATGAAGATTTCAAACCCTTTACTAAATGGAGCCCTCTTCCTAAAATGTTTTAACCGAATCTAACGCGGACCACGACGCCTTTTTCCCGGCTGTTGACCCGGGATCGGGTAGCCGATTTGTCGTTTTAAGAGCGGTTTTCATAAGGTTAACAACCATCCCCGCTCTATAGGAAACAAAGCCATTTCCAGACTCCCCCGGTTATCTGTCGGAACGCACAATCGATTGGCTGACGCCGCACGGTGCACAAACCTTCCAGAAGCGCCGGAAGTACAGATTTTCAGGGGAAACCGGTCCGCAGGCACAAAGTCCTACCCGGGCTCGCCCTTCTTCTAGGAGACTACCAGATGGGTGCTGACCCGTGAGTTGGGCCGATCCTAAAGGGGCAATCATAAATAATAATTATTATTAATTATTTATAATTAAATATAAAAATATATTAAATAATTTATATAATGAAGGACGCGTCCGTACGTCGCGGCTTATGGATGCGACTGAAAGGTTATCTGTGTAAGGAATTTCTATTGAGCCGTGCACATTATCGGACGTCAGTCGCAGACGTGACCTTGAGGCTTCGGACGTCCGATAGAGATCTACAAGCTGCGTCCCAAACGACTGTGCATACTGTTCAGTCGCGTCCGTAAGCCGCAGCTTACGGACGCGTCCGATTAAATGTCTGCCCCTTAACATATGGGTGATAATAGTCCAACTTCACTGGGCCCATTAGCTCCCAAGACAGTGAGTGTTGTTTTTGCAATGTAAAATTTCAAAATGCGCATGCGCTATCCCCCGTTATACTCTGTCCAGTAACAGCAGCAGTAGGCCGCCTACACAGCTGACTTCAACTGACAAAACTTCAGTCTATTCTGGACAACGGTGGCTGCAACATCGCCGAAACGTTGGCTGCTACAAAGTTCACGAGGTAAAATCCTTTTTCGACATATTAAACGACCGCGATAGTTTATACTAAACAAAACTAACAATTTTGAGTAATAGTAGTATGACTTGTTGTCATTAAATAGAATTCAACCGATACTAACTAGATAATGGGAATAAATGATAATACCCTAAACCCTTTTATATTTTATACTCTTTTATTTCGAAGAAAAATCATGTACTGTTTTAAATTGTCTTAATATTTTTCAGTCATCAGTTAAGAATAAAATTGTAAAGGCCCGAGTCCCATGTTATTCATTCTTGTTCCGATTTCCTGTTTTCGGTTCGGAATCAAAAACAACGAATACATAGTCATGCCAGACAGTGAAAATATCCTACTAGAGGTCAAGGATATGTTTTTTAGGTAATTTGTTGCCTCATTAAATAATCAAAATTACGCCACCGTTAGCCCGCAGGCGGACCGGCAGCGTATTGATATCGCATTAGTGGTAAAAATAGATTTTGCTGAAAAACAAATTTCTCCACCTTTTAAAACATTTACAACCAGAAAAACTAAAAAAATGTTGTCTGTCAGGAATGCTTACACGTTAGAGTATAACATGGTCGGCCTATTGCCAATATCTTACGAAGATAACGCCAGGGTTATTGTGACTAAATGTTTATGTTGGCAAATTAATATCAAATTATTATATAACAAATGTAATTTTACTTTCCTGGCCCACCAACAAACAAGGAGAGAAAGTATTGTGAAAGCGCAAAAAAAACGAGATGAAGACGGAAATAATTATTTTGATCCTCCTGAGATTTATTTATTTATTTATTTATTAGTTTCAAATATTATTCAAGAGCATTACAGACGAATCCGATTCGCCCTTGAATAATAAATCTAGAGTGGAAGTCCATAATAACAGACTTACATAACTAAATTAATGCTAACGTTGAACAAGAAAAAACATAAAAATTAAGAGATGATTAAGACCATTTCCAGATGAAAGTCTGTCTGTTTGTATGTGTGTATGTTATATTTCTCCACGATAGCGCCAGACGCTTAATCCGATTGAGCTGAAATTTAGCATGCAGGCATCATTTGGTCAATCTTGAAATCTAGGACTTGCAGACTTGAAATTTGGTACACAGATGATTTGTTGGATCACATCACATTGGATTTTTGCCGGTCATTCAAATTCAAATTCAAATTAAAATTCAAAATTCTTTGTTAATCCTTAATGTTACACATATGTTTCAGTATATTTGCGTAAACGATTGAATCGAACGTGTATAATGCGATTCATTCTTACTATCCGCGCTTGTTAGGTCATCCTCCTTCCCGAAGGGACATCACGCTCAAAATCCTTTCATAAGTCGTTGGCTACTTGCCAAGAAAGTTTTGGGGTCACACAACCGTTTTTTTGTAAAGTCGTAGTCATATTAAATACTAGCTGCGCCCCGCGGTTTCACCCGCGTGGTGATGGAAAATTGTGATAATACTACTAATAGAAACATATATAATTATATATTATATACGTGTAACTCCAACGGTTTTTGCGGCGCACGCCAGAATAGCTCGCAGATGGCAGATTTTTTTCCTACTTGCTTGATTTTTATCGTTATATAAAATCGAAGACTATCGCGGTTGTTTGACATTATAAATAGGATAGAAAACGAATTTACCGCGTGAAATTTGTAGGACCCGACGTTTCGGCAACGTCACCGAAACGTCGGGTCCTACAAATTTCACGCGGTAAATTCGTTTTCTATCCTATTTATAACTTATCGTTATATTTTAGATAATTCAAACTATATCTTTATAAATTACGGGGGGGGGGGGGTATTTTCATACATTAAGTTAATGTCTCAATAGAGTTTTTAAACTCGACCAGGTTTTTAAATTGACTGGGGGCAAAGGCACAAAGTTCCATATTCGAGGTGCCTGGACATGACTGCAAATGACTTTGACACGATAGTTGATGACTGCTGAGGTACAGCCAGATTTTTTTTTGCTGAGAGCGTAATACAAATAAGTAGGCATATTGTAATAAAGTACACAAAGAGTAGGTTGAGTAGGTATGTGAAAACCACGACATCGTCTAATGGGGAGCCACTCCAGGATGTCTGCTGATTCATCGATATTTCAATAACGTCTTGTCCGATTTTGAAATTTCTGTAATATCATAAAAATAGAAAGAGCTGAATAGATTGTGGGGTCATCCATAAACTACGTTAGGATGCTGTCATAAAAATGGAAGACTGAAAAAACAGTTTCCGCTATACGGTCACTAACTTTTGATTAGTCCTAAAAATTGAAAAGAAAAATCGACTATTTAAAAAATCCCACATTTTTTTTTACCCACAAGGCATTAGCCTTTTCGTGGAACACACCTTGTTGCCTATTGGCAGCATCTTCTAGGCGGGCATCTATAGCAACACTCAGGCGGTCACCCATCCTAGTATTGACCGCGCCTGCCGCTGCTTAACTTCGGTAACAACGAGGAGAACTGGTGTCAACGGGGCTACGGACGCTACAATGGGTTCTTTAGCCTTAAGTCAAAAAAATCCGATTTCGAAAATTCAGATTTCGAAAATTCTTTCGCCAATCCGTATTATTCATTGATGAAAATACCTGATTAGATTTAGGGTGCCATACCTGATGAAAGCTGGCATACAGCGGGACGACTGGGAAACCACATTTTCATTCACACGGTCACTAACTTTTTTATTATCTATCCTAATTAATACGGAAAACAGATTATCTAAAGATGTTTTAAATAGGACTATGCTTTCTTGAGTTACAAAAGTTACAACTGTTTTAATTATCCGATTTGAGAAATTCTTTCCCTGATTAATTTTATGGCCCGTAATTTTATTCGTCGTATGGCCGAGCTGATTAGATGTTGCAACTCCCAACATCGGAGCCCAAAGTTTCCGAAGCAGAAAACGCTGACGTTTTGAAAAGTTATTGTACGTTTCATCTTACTACTAGTTTAATAATATAAACTTTTTTCAAATGAAATGAAATGATAAATATCTATTAAATAATAAACAATATTAAATAAAATATTTTATGCCTTACGGAGGTTTTAAGCTATTGCATAGCTTTTATCGCGGGCCTAGGCCAGCGCGGCGACCGAATGAAGAAATTTCTTAACGAAAATTAATGATTTTAAACTGATAATTACGTCTAAACGAGTACTGCTTACGATTCAAAAAAAATATATGTTAAACAAAAACATTTTCTTAATATTCCTAGTTTTGAATATTTTAGATTTTGTTTATATTACATAGTGTAATTAATTTGTGAAATTAGGTCTAATCGAACACAAAAACGACTACTACGCAAATACTATATATCGTATTATTATGAAACCTGCACCATTTTAAAGATAATTTAATTATCTACCTTTTTATCTACGATTTTTTTCGAATAATCCGGTTTTTTGCTTTATCGAATAAAAAATTCGTGCGCGGAGCTCTATCGGAAGACGTTTAAATTATTCCGAATCATTTGCTTTCGCAGCCGCAAATGATTAGGAATAATTTCAACGTTTTCCGATAGAGCGCAGTTATCTGAATATATAATTGCATAAGTTGTTAAAAATGCTATGCAATAGCTTTACCGCGGCAGTCCCCGAGTGCCACACGTATTTTTTTTTAATATTTAAAAAAATATACAATACAATTTTATTTATTTATTATTAATGTATTATTATTATTAGATACATATGTTTTCCTTCTCTTATTTATATTACATGGATAAGTGTGCGTACAATTACATACTTACATATTTAAGTTTACCTTAGTACGGGCTTCGGCCTAGGAAGGAAGACTTGTGATATCAGCTTTTCTCGAGCATTTTATTTCGGTTTTTAAGCTATTGCATAGCTTTTATCGCGGGCCTAGGCCAGCGCGGCGACCGAATGAAGAAATTTCTTAACGAAAATTAATGATTTTAAACTGATAATTACGTCCAAACGAGTACTGCTTACGATTCGAAAAAAATATATGTTAAACAAGAACATTTTCCTAATATTCTTAGGTTTGAATATTTTAGATTTTGTTTATATTACATAGTGTAATTAATTTGTGAAATTAGGTCTAACCGAACACAAAAACGACTATTACGCAAATACTATCTGGCGTATTATTATGAAACCTGCACCATTTTAAAGATAATTTAATTATCTATCTTTTGATCTACGATTTTTTTCGAATAATCCGGTTTTTTTGCTTGTTGTTAAAAGTTGTTAAAAATGCTATGCAATCGCTTTACCGCGGCAGTCCCCGAGTGCCACACGTATTTTTTTTTTCTATTTTTATTCTGATTAGGTATAATATTTATAGATATGGGATATAATAAAATAAAGGATGTGATAATATTAATAATAATAAATGATATAATTTAAGAATTAGGTTATTGTGTTTTAAAAATATATATATATTATAACATATATATATGATACAACCAAAAATTATTACCATCAACGATGCTACCTTTGAGGTACTGTGACCGGATAACGCCAAAACTCGCCCCAAAAAGAGCCTCTTATGCACGAGCAGCTTATGCAATTTATTATGGGCTTAATTTCGGATAAATGCGAAAATTTCAAAGAAAGGTCTATTTTTGGATTACGACCTTTTTTCGGTATTTAAGCATTTAGACGTGCTGCTATAATATTTTAAATAATCCTTATGAACTTTGACCTCTTATTTTGATATCAAGGGATGGCCTTGGGTGCCAATGGAGTTAGCATCCTAAGGATAATTAATGTAAAAATAGCAACAAGGAGATCGGAAATCTTTCCTATATGGAATAAATGAATCAGTGAAGTATCAAATTACTATCGACCTAAGAAACAGAAGGACATTAGGAGACTTCCCTGGCTGTCGACCCGAGAAAGAAGATATATGAGAGTCATCAGTTTGCTCTACACAAACTTGAAGGGGGCGCTTCGAGCTATCTCGTAAGTTTGTTCAGTGCTCTATCAGCTTACGGACACCCTCTAAGATCTGAAGACAACCTATTTCTCTCGATCCCTGGTCACAGTAGTGATTTTAACACGCACTCCTTCTCCGTACAAGTAGCCCGTGTCTGGAATCCTTTACCCACACACGTAAGAACAGCACCGAGTTTGTATTGCTTTAAACGCAGATTCAAAGAACACTTTAACATGCGCTCATAAATTTCTCTCAACCCCCACCTCTACCACTTCCTTCCGTCGTTAAAGGCCTTTTTTAAATTTTAATTTATGATGTGTTATTTGTTGCTGGATTTGAATGTTAGATACATTTGATGTGTGCTTACCTTTATATGTGATTTTAATAACAGTTTTATCCTACTTTTCCGCAAAAATGTTTTCCCATTAGGTAAAGATTAGCTGTAAGATATTGCTGCAACGCAATAAGCTCGCTGATTTCTCTCATTAATAGTAATTGTTGATTGATTATTATTACTATAATGATTATTATCATTAATAGTAATTGGCCGGCTATAAGATGGCGTAACATTATAGTGGCCGACAGTATAGCGCCTAACCTAACAGTAGGCATCTTTCATTTAGTAGCAGAAGCGATCAAATTAATAGAGACAATATTTTTCACTAGAATCGCGCAAAACGCTATATATAGCGTTTTGCGCGATTCTATTGGAAAGATGCCTACTTTTATTTAAACTCGGTGTATAACTCGGCAATGCAACGTAAGTTCATAGCATCAAAAGAGTCAGCTCATCGATACCATTGATTTTATAAAATCAATGTCGATACGTTAAACAAAAATCAGCATCCCTAGATACGGGTCTCTGACCTAGTTAGGAATGCGGATAGACATTTTCACCATAGGATGTGCTCAATCTCTCCCAACTCAACCATAGTATGTTAATGGTGTGTATTTGACATAATTATAAAGTTATTGTAAATTAATAAATAAATAAATAAATAACTGTTTTATTTTGGGTTTCGACTGCGGCTTTGATTACTCTCGTTCGTTTTGTAATACTAAATTGTCGAGCTATTCGTTTGTAATACGACATGCATTTTTTTACAATAATTCAATTAGGAACATTACACATTTTACATTATATACATTTCGTATTTATAGGCGGATTTATGATTATTCCTTGATTTTAGATTTTTTCTTATTTTTTTATATTATTGGTGAATTATTTTTATTAATTGTATTCTACTGTTAGTGCTACCTATCCGGTCTGTTTAGATTTTTTTCATGTTATATATTTTTTTTAATGTTATTTCAGGCCATTCAATGAACATTACGAATTGATTTGATTTTGATATTATAGGCAAAACAGTGAAATAATGACATTTTTTAATAAGAAAATACAAAATTAGCAGATAAGTAAATTTGTCAATCTGTTATAATGACAGGTAACTGTGAGAGACATAATTTTACGCATTATCACCATAAATGTACCACCACAATTTCGGACAATAAATATATTTCTATTTCTATTTCAATACTCGAATATCGCTTTGTAATACTAAACTGTCGATGCCGGGTAGACTAAAGAAACTTGAGCTTTGCAGCAATGGAAGAGTTAAACCATAGCTAAATTCTGTATGTTCCCTTACCAGGGAAGATAACAACATTTTTAGTGGTCTGTATAGAGTAGACGTAAATAATATCACTGCAAATGCCGTCAAGTATCACGCGACATCCTCGTAACTTTCGTACGAGCAGGGCCGGGCCACACGATGCGGTGCGGCTGCGGCGCGGCGCCTGAGAAGGTGCCGCTGCGGCGTCCTACATACAAATATCTACGGTATGGCACACGGTGCGTTCCGGCGTCGCACCGCACCCATATGTGAAAGCTTTGCGGTGCGGCGCCGCACCGCATCGTGTGGCCCGGCCCTTAAGAATGCTACGATGATATGAAATCGAAGCTATCGCGGTTGTTTGGCATTATAAATAGGATAAAAACGAATTTGCGAAGTTTTTAGCACCCGACCTTTCAGAGATGTTACAACCGCTGTTAGACTTTTGATATGTTCTATCAGTCGAGTGGCTATGCGCTGTTTCGTTTGTCCTACGTAGGCAGCTGTATTCGATGTTATGCACATCCGGGATTTGCAGTGGTATTACATCGGTTGAAGATTGTTTTTATATAGATTATTTACAGCATCTTACTTATTCGACCTGTTACGCCCTTGACGTATGGTAAGAATGATCGTGATCCACTCGATTTCTGAGTTTCGTCCGCATTAGATCGTGTGCATGTCTTGAGATATTTTCCGTAACCATTTTTCCTAATAACATTATTGACATATTCCATCTCCTTGGGAAAATGCTCAGCGTCACATAGGTTGCGTGCTCGATTCACATATGACGATTTACAGCACTTCAGTCTGCCCTGGACAACCGCAGTTGCAACATCGTCGAAACGTCGGGTGCTTCAAACTTCACGCGGTAAATCCATTTTTATCTTATCCGCCGTTATTTGTTTGCCAGACACGATATATAACCGAGATTGAATGATATGAATTTATTTTCGTCAGCCAAGAAAATCTTTCTCGGTCCTTTCGGAAAAAAAAAATAGAGAACACCACCTAGCGTACACGGTGTTATAAATGCAATATAATTAAATTCAACTCAACTATCGGCCTATTTCCTTTCCCACTTCCCTAAGGAAGCGTTTTAATTCAATATTCATAGAAGCGTTTAAATTCAACAATACGACTGGCGAAAGTATAGAAAAGCTACTTGTACCTTAGCATTAAATATGGTCTTATATCTGTACTTTTAGTTTAAAATGCATAACGTAGATTTAATTTGATTATTTAACATTTTACTGACAATTTGATTATTACGATGAATAATTTTAATACGTATCTTTTCGAATTACTAACTACTTCAAATATTAGGCTTGTATTTTGATTATTTATATTAATAGTTTGACAATCTAGTAGTTAATTCTTGACTACCTATGTATGTTCAGTAAAGAGTAGTAACGAGACTTACTACCAAACCCAATTATTTTGACACGTCCAAGAGCGGTCTTTAGCCGTCAATTGGACACGACGAAAATGTAAAAGTAAATATGTATTTGTAATTAACTTGATTCCTAATGCTCTAATAGAGTCTAATAGCTTCATTTTCGTTATTTATACTTAAAGCTGTGAATTCTTATGACTATTAATATAAAAAATAATAATATGACAATGAATAAAATATAGTCTTTTGATGCTATTCTTCAGTTGCAGCTATACGATGTTTCTCAACAGTGTCTGTGCTGATTTTGATTAACCACACTCCAACAAAACAAAACTACTCTAATTTTAATATTATAAAACAAGGAAAACTTTGCTATTCAAAAACAATTCCCTCATTAAATTAGTCGACCGCTGCTGATAACTGTTGGAGGCTCGGTCCAACATACCCACAACAAAAAAGTAATTTCTATAGAATCGAAATCGTAAACACGCTCGAATATACACGAGTCAGCTGCAATTGATTTCCAACTAAATTCGGCATTTTATGCACAGTCAAACGATGACTAATGTCATTTCTTCTGATCGATACGAATTGACACACTTATTTCTCACCCCACTCATAACTATTGCAATACTACATACCATACAAAAAGCAGTACATTCGACACATATTTTATCATTCCCTGGCGGACAGTAACCGCTCATCTGCAAGTACTCGCGCTCTTCACTACCTTTGAGTCAACGAACCACGCATAGTATACGCGATCATCATTATCTTCGAATCTATCGCGGCGCTCCACACTTCGGACACACAACCACGGTTTCACCTCGCGCCCACACTATCTACACACCGGCGAATTATCAAGCAAGGCGTTACAAACTGGAAACCGATCACAGACCTTCTGAATAAATACGTCAACTTCAACTACGACGACTTTCAATAACGGAGAAAACTTCTTGATGAGAACCACCCTTCGCTCCCAATCAATTGGAGTCAAGTGAAGTGTGTCCACTCTCACATAACCATTTTACGATTTTAGCTAACATAATATTAGACAACCCAGTTGTTACTGAAACTTTTTTTATCTCGTATCACAGTAGTTTTTTTAGTATGTAGTACCTTGATGCATAAACATGGAAAAATACAAAAAAAATGAGTTTTAGGAAAGCTCGGAAAATGCGGATCATTTTAACGGCCAGTAGTAATAGGCAGGTAGGTTAACGCTCATATAACTACTACTGTATCGATTGTATCCTATTTAAAATTAAAGAAACACAGTTATTACTATGAAAAAGGCTTTATTATCTATCTATCTATATAATATATCTAGGTTATACATTTATAAAAAACGTGCATAAAATAAATTTTAATCACAAGCTTATTCGTAAACACTTACCGCTTTGAAGACATAGTGAAAGTAAATTACGCTAATACGTAATTATGAAATTAACAGAAAAGCACTTCATAATTATGATCATAATATAATTATATTATGATTATAATTTTGAAGTGCTTTTCTATTTTATGCACCGAATATCTATGCACTGAAACCCTGTGAAACGATCACTGCGCCGATTGGTAAACAATAAGCAAAAGTTATCTCCCAATAAGCAAAAGGTACTCCCCATACTTTTTTTTGATCTTTAAGCGATCGGTCGTTGTAAATGGGTTAATATATATTTCACGAAGTAAATGCCAACTCAGTGTCTAAAAGCTCTCTTTTATTGCGATTCCAATATAAAAACATTTAAAGGATCAGAGGATGAGATCGAGTGTCCATTGACCCAAACCTTCCCACTTTGATGGCTCCGCAAACGGATTACGCATTTAGCTCCGAACGCGTGAGGGTTATTTACCGAATAAAGTTAAATATTGGCAACATGACTATTTAGTCCAGGGCAATTGGTGATTCTGCGATCAGAAATATACTGGTAGCTTAAATATTTATTTATGTTTCATAACGAAGATGGTGTTAGCGACATTTCGTCTCTTTTTTTATTTTTTATTTATTTATTTCGGTAAACATACAGCGCACACAATATAAATACTTATAAAGAAAAAAAAAGAAAAACTTTCGGCCGATGATCTTTATACAATTTGAAGAAATGAAATATAATTCTAGAAAATATTAGCATATTTAGATTAAAAATTACTAATTGAAATTAATATTCAGTTTAAATGGAAAGTCGCTGAGAAAGACAGAGAATTGGAAGTGATTAGGAAGAAATGTTGGACGATGGGATATGGATACATACGATACGAAAACTAATATGATTTAAATAACGCTACTTATATAGTATTCTCAGGCGTCTCTTTTCGTAATGGTAATAATATTGGCTTGCAAAATCTAACTGAAGAAGGTGTAGGATTTTGACATATTATTACATTTTTTGAGGTTGTCAACACCGTTTATTGGAAGGAAACACGAAACAAACACACTTGTGTGTAAACACACTAATATACTGCTGGAAAGCCTGACCCAGTTTGACAGGAAGTAGGGTGTTACCGTTTAAAAACAGACGGCCAATACACCTTGTCGAGCCTCGCTTTTTACGAGGGAGTTTTCCTTGCTATTACAAAAAGTGTAGCTGTTCTGCGACTGGTCAGGCTGTATAAAACTGAAGCCCTTCATAGACACAAAATTTACATCCTATGAGCCCAAATTGGTCTATAAAGGCTCTATTATCTCCCTTATAGACCCAAATAACCATTTTAAATTCCTAGGCAGGAAAATCATCCATTAAGGAAAAGACGTCTCCGGCGATCGTGTTATAGAGCATTTCAAAAGTTGCCTGGCAAAAATAGATGCCTTGCTAATTTCTGGCCCTCGTAAGACTTGGATCTATGACAATTATCTTAGTACACATTTGTCATGGCCATTTCTTATTTACGATTTCACCAAAACCCAACTGTCTCATCTGGATGCAGTGGTGACAGTTAGTTTAGGTTCCTGGTTGTCCTTAGCCAAACCAGCTGACTGGGGAGTCCCTCTGTGAGAGGCTCTCCCGGTTCCCGTCCCCTCACTCCAATTCGGCCGAGGCACTTAGTGTTGCACTTCATGAGGCAGTTGCCTCGGCCTGCGAGTCGGTCCTCGGTCGGAGGAGGCCCTGCGGAGGCTTCACGGCACCGTGGTGGTCTCCGGAAATATCCGACCTTCGCAGGTGCTTCCGGCAAGCGTACCGCCGCATGGGGGAAGCCCGCAGGGGTTCTCTTCCCCCTGAGCGTGTGGAGGTACTTCGGGAGTCCCTGAGATCGGCTCGGAGCGTCTACCACGCCGCCATTAGGCGTGCCAAGACTGATTCCTGGCGTACATGGGTTAGCGAAGTTGGGAATGCAAACCCATGGGACATGAAGAACGTCATCGACAAAGGTGCCAAGCGGGGTGGGAACTACCTCTCTAGCATTGTCGAGGGTACTTCCGCCCCGCTTGACACCGAAGGCACTCTTTCAGTTCTCCTCGGTTCTTTGTGTCCATCGGATCGGAATGACAATGACGATCCCCACCACGCGCAGCTGCGGCGGCTTATAGCCGTAGACTCGCGCGTACCTGATCTGTCAGAGGTAACAGCGGACGAGGTCGGCACCATCATCGGGTCGCTATCGCGCAGAAAGGCACCGGGGATAGACAACTTTACGTCTGATATAGTGAAGCGGGTGTGGGAATTCGCAAGATGGGAGGTGACTGTCCTGATGCAGAAATGCATTAGGGACGGTCATTTCCCATTATGCTGGAAGGCTGGCCTCCTGCGGGTGATTCCCAAAGGTAACGACAAGCCGCGCTCGGATCCGAAAGCGTACAGGCCCATCACGCTCCTTCCCATAATGGGTAAGGTGCTCGAAGTGCTTGTGCGCGAACGGCTGGAAAGGACTCTGTCTCCCCAGAACGAGCGTCAGTTTGGCTTTACCCGAGGGAAAAGCACGGAGGACGCCATCCTGTTTGCGAAGAACTGGGTCCGCAACTATGACGGCCGCTACGTGGTAGGCGTATTTTTGGATATCTCCGGTGCATTCGACAACGCGTGGTGGCCGATGCTCATATGCAAGCTTCGGGCGCGCCTGTGCCCGAACAATTTGTTGAAAGTAGTGAGGAGCTACTTTTCAGACAGATCTGTCACTCTGAGGTACGGCCCGACCAGCGTCACCAAAACCCCGACTATGGGCTGTCCACAGGGGTCAGTGTTGGGTCCTAGCCTTTGGAACATTCTCTTTGATGATTTCCTCGGTCTACCTTACCCGGAGGGGTGCACCGTCAGCGCTTATGCAGACGACGCTCTCCTCCTGGTGGGCGGCAGGAGTCGCGCAGAGGTCGAAAGAAGGGTGGCTGACTCGCTGGACCTGATCCTCGGATGGGGTCAGCGAAACAGACTCACCTTCTCTCCGACGAAAACTCAGGCGCTTCTCCTGAAGGGACATCTTAAGCGGAACCCTGTCATCAGGATGAACGGTCGCCCGGTATCCTTCCCGGCCACCGTTCGATACCTGGGGGTGACGCTTACGGCTTCCCTTTCCTTTCTTTCGCACGCAAAGATTACAGCCGAAAAATCCCGGGATCTATTCTTTGCGCTCCGCGGAGTGAGTCGGGCCGACTGGGGAATTCGTTTCCCGGCGGTCATGACTATCTATAAGGGCGTCTTCGTCCCGCGTGCGACTTATGCCGCACGCGCTTGGACGGAGTCTGCTGTTCCTGAGGCGACGCGTGTCGCGCTGCTGCGCGGACAGCGCATCCCTCTCGTGGCCCTGACCGGGGCGTACAGAACGACGTCCACTCTTGCGTTACCCGTCATCGCTGGCGTTCTGCCGATTGACCTGGAGATTCTGGAGCGTGCAGCCTTGTCGCGGTACCGCCGGGGCGAGCCGGTAGTCCTTCATGGCCTATCGATCGACCCGGTGGCGCACCGAGCTGGGGAGTTTGCCCGCCTGATTCGGGTGGAGTCCTTGCGTGTCTGGCAGGCTAGATGGGACGCCGGGGGTACGGGCCGCCTCACCCATTGCTTCTTCCCGTCTGTTGCAGTGCGGATGGCAAATTCGTTTCTGCGGTTCGACCACCATACCACGCAGCTAGTTGGGGGCCACGGAGAGTTCAGAGCCAAACTATTTGACTTTGGACTTGCCGATGACCCCCGGTGCGCCTGTGGGTATGGTCGCCAAACTGCGGAACACGTAATTTGGTCTTGCCCAATTCTAGCGGCTGCACGGGAGAAATTGATGGATGCAGTGGGCGCGTGCGTTGGGCGTTCTCCGATTTGGTACCCGGATTTGGTCAGTTGTAGGAGCTGCTTCCAGTCGTTTGGCGAGTTTGTGGGGCTCTGGGTGGCTTCTTGGGAAAGCATGAGGCTTCGGGATACCCCCCAGGGGGTACCCTCTTCCTTGGTGGTGTGATTCGGCGGCTACTTCCAGCCCGAAGTGCCCGTCTTTGTGTCCGTCTCTTTACCGCCCCGAGGGGCGTTTCGTTCTTTGCAGGATCCAGGGATTCCTCCCCCCGTGGCTGCTCCGAGACCTGCCCACGGACAGCGCGCCTTCACGTTCATTGTTCTGGAGCGTCCTCTACCCCGCTTACCGGCTCCTAAATTTATGATATTGTTATTTCTTTTCTCGTTATATTATGTGTAATATTTTGTAAAATTTTAATTTTTTTTTGTAAATAAGTTTTATTTTTGAATAAATGGGTTCTCGGGGCGGTACGGGGGGGGTGGTTTACCCTATTTCACCCCCTGCGCGTTTTACCCTTCTGGTACGCGCAGGGTTGTCGTAGCACGACATCCCGGGCAGACAAGACGACCCTCGTCGTTATAACTGCCCGGGCGGTGGGCGGGGTTTGCTGCCCTCACCTATCGCCTTGAAACTCTTAACTGTCTCATCTGGATGCAGTGGTGACAGTTAGTTTAGGTTCCTGGTTGTCCTTAGCCAAACCAGCTGACCCCTCGACTATCTTCAGGTCCAAACACAATTTTGGGCTAGCTCTAAAACTGCCCTCACTGCTCTATGCCAACTGCAGATTAACCAAAAATTCGATTCTAAGCAATTCCAAGGATCCGGCAATATCGAAGCGCGTAATAAGTGGCCGTAGAAAGTCAAATGATCTACAAGCCCGCGTAGAATTCCACAAAAAGTTCCTTGCTGGAATCAGCCAGAACGGCAATGGTCTAAGGTATGGCAGTACAACCATAAGCGACGTGGACTTGAAGTCTCCTGATTCCTGAGGACTTGAAGACTCCTGAGGACTTGAAGTCCCCTGAAGTCTTTTGATTTAATTGGTGAAATATTTTTATTTTGTATTTTCTCCTATAAGTTCACAACCGATTTAATCCTGTCTGTTTAGGTATGTCACTTTATACTTTTCTTAAAGATTATGTTATTCAGGCCATGTGTATTTCGAAGTTTTAATATCAAAAGAAGGTTATTATTTTATTTCTTTCTAATTTCATTGCATTAAAATTCATATCCTTTGTTGGATAATATAGGTAAGCCAATAGAACAAGGATATAAAATAATAAGATATTATAAACTTAGCAAATAAATAAAAATTGACAATCTGTTACGATCACAGGGAATTATGAGAGAAGTATTGTCATACATTATCACAATAAATGTTACTCCCTATAATTCGGAAAATAAATGTATTGATATCTCTATTTCTATACTCTTTATGTGATCTTTTACAACTGACGGGTTTATTATCATATGACAATCACTTACAACCAACCCTCATGCAGTATGGAATATACGATTTCATACTAATGCGCCAGGATAATTGATTTCCACGATAAGTCGCATGACAATCTTGCTTTATAAGTTCGCATATGGCTTCGAAGTTTACTTGCCACACATGATTTCGAAGGGCCTTCTTTCGATTGATACACCAACGAACTACGGCCACGCTTAAATTGATTGTAACAGCTGTGTGTGGGGCTTCATCACCACATCGAAAATCATAAAGATTAATCGCACCAAGATGTTCATGAGTTAATTCCAATTTTCGACCAAGACGAAATTGTCAATTCAATCAAAACAAAACAAGTAGCGTCCGTATGAAGCATACAATAACAATCGATAATAGGCTCCGCTGGCGGACCCATATTGGCATACGGGCGATTAAAATACAAAAAAAACATAAATGTTCCGAGAGATGAGGAATATTTTAGATCCGGGAATAATGAAAACTACATACTACACTAGTTTGTTCAGTCTGTTCTATGTTATGTAATAATGGGATGGGGAGCGTGTGCGACGACTATCCTCCGCCCATTAGAAGTGGCTCAAAAAGGCATCTTGAAGATTATAGCGCGTCGAAGTCGTATCGATATCTCACTATTTAATCATTACGTATCCTGGACATCAGACAGATATATCTACATTAAATTGGCCTTACTACATGGACGGTTTAAAAGTCAAACAAGTTTTAATGAGGGAGTGATATATACGAGAGCAACGCACTTAGTAGCTATGCTGATACCACGTAAAAAACGTATGGACAGCGCCAATACTCATTCATCGCTCCCAGGATTTATAATCACCTTCCTGAATCAATCAAGTATATCGATACAATGCCAACATTTTCAAAATGTCTTACGTTTGGGTTGACAAAGGAGGGGGGATTAATATAGATAGACCACTGAGTATATATGTCTGAATCACATGTATAAAATGGTAATTCTGTATGTAATGAGAATTCAATTAAAATATCGATTTTATAATATTTGTGTTGTTGTGGCATTATAGGTTTTTATTATAGTTTCTAGGAATGCGATTCTTTCCTATATTTTTATGGTTATTTTATTACTTTTTATGTACTTCTTTATGTATCGGAAGCTTTTTTTACACTATTTTTTTTTTGTCGTAAGGTAATGACTATCTTACCCTATTTTTTAGCATTTTTTTTAATTTAAATACTATATATTTCTACATATTTTTTTTCAAATAATTATTTTTAACATTTAAAAAAAAATATATTTGGTTGTCCAGCTAATAAAGGTTATAATTATCACTAACTGTATACATTATTTCAAATGTATGTTCTTTTCTTTACTTACATAAGTTATAGACATATTTATACAAATTTAAATGCCAGCCTTAGAATAGGCTGTATCAGAAGTGTCATTAAATAGGATCACTGGCAACAGTTTTTGTCATATCATGTTATGTTTTTTGCAACTGGATTTTTGTCTATGACATTTCAATTAATAATAATAATAATAAAACTCTTTATTCTTAAGAAAAGGCGAGCTTATTGCCTGCAGGCAATATTTTAGAGCTAACCTATAGCTCATTATCCTATTAATCATGTTGTCCATGTATCTGTACATATATTATTGTGAACTACAAATTAAATTAAATTTAATTTAATTAAACTGTAAAAAATATCGATATTTACAATGGAAACGTCAGATAGAGTAAACCATTAGGTGGCTGACAATTCCCAATTATATTTGCTTCATTTAGCTTGTCATTTTATAATTGCCTACCACCTAACATTAAAGATATTAAAATATCATATAAATTTAAAAATAGTTTGAGTGCCTACCTCTTAAATTGTACATATGCAGATATTGAAAACATTATTAAATAATTGAATCTCTATAATCTTTATAATAAAAACATAATAGTATATGTAGTAATATAAATTGATGATTTCTAAACGTAATTTTATTTTAATTTTTGTGAATTTATTTTGTATATTATTAATACATATTATTTAATACATACATAAATATATATTAATTTTTATCATGTTTTAAAAAAAATAATATTGACAATTTTCATGACATTTTCTTACGAATTTTTATTAGGTAATTAAGATATTTCTGTTACATTAAGTATGATTTTGATTATTTATATAAATATAATATTATAGATTTCTTAGGATAACTAAAATAAATTGTCTACCTTGGAACAGGCGGCAGCCTAGTTAGGTTAAGACTTTTGTATATTGAATGTACCCATAATTTTAACTCAATAAATAATTTAATTTGAAATTGAAATTTTTATCATCTAATTGATTATTATATTATTGTGACTATTTTTTTTCTTTCCGATATTAAATTGTATTTTGTATTTGTAGAAATAAATTATTTTCTATTACATGACAACTTAATTGATAATTCTCACGACAATATATTGTAAAATATATTACAATTTTATATACAGTATATTCTACTATATCTTGTCAAATATTTATCCGATTGAGTTTGTAGTTTTAAATATCTTATCTAATACGATTAATATAAATTGTGGTGAGCGTTTCATAAACCCTTAGTATCTATTTTCTGTATTATTTTAATACTAAGCGGCTATCGACTAAAACATAATATCGAATACGTAATCACTGGTTTTGTTATTTAGCTTTTATAATCAAATTTTATAATTACACTAGCTGCGCCCAGCAGTTTCACCCGCGTGGTGATGGAAAATTGTAATAATGATGATAGAAAACCATATATATTTATAAATTATAGCCTATGTGTTATTCTGATGTGTAAGCTATATTATTGTAAAGTTTCATCAAGATCCATTCAGCAGTTTTTGCGTGAAAGAGTAACAAACATCCATACATACATACAAACTTTCGCGTTTATAATATTATTATAGTAGGATTCGCGTTTATAATATTAGTAGGATAGTAGGATTGAATTTAAATTTCGAATGTCAATTTCTTAGATTTTTTCCTATTTACTTTACAGTTATCGTTATATTTTAGATAATTCACGCTATATCTTTATAAATTATAACATACAAACTTTCGCGTTTATAATATTAGTAGGCTGTATCCAAAGTTTTTTGCTCTAATGTCTAAACAGCTATGTATCAGGTTTTAAAAATAAAAACCTTGATTTGATTTGATTTTAATAACATCAGTATTGTTATGTCGCAATATATAACCTTTTTTATATTTAATTGTATAGGTAGTTCACACACATTAAAATGGCAGACTATACAGTTTTAAAATCTACCTTGCAATTGTCATGCTCGTACTAATATAGACTGTAATGCATTGCGTTTTTTTTTGGTAAGTGTTAAATTAATATAAAATTGTCATATATGGTACCTCTATATTTACTTAAAAAAATAAATAAAAATAAACATGACATATATACATTTACATAAACATATATACATATCCATAAACATGAATATATACGTAGATAAATAGATGTAGGTATATATTCTTATACAGCACTACAGTTAACCAACCTACTACATACATACATGGTTTTAATTTAAGTTAGTAATAAATCAATTACTATTCCAACACAAAATTCCAATTTACTTTAAAATTTCCTAATGTTGTAGTAGTAGTGTGTGGATAAATAAATGAAATGAAATGTATCATAATGTCGAGGCATGCAAGAAATATCGTAGTATATATACAGAGTGTGTTTAAATTAACCGGCATTCTTGAAATAAATAAATTTGAGCAAATAAGCTACTTTTGATAAAAAAAAATAAGAAAAAAACAAAGTAATAAAAATAAAAGAAAGATTAAATTATAAATAGGATAGAAAACGAATTTACCGCGTGAAATTTATAGCACCCGACGTTTCGGTGACGTTGCAGCCGCCGTTGTCCAGGGTAGACTGAAGAGCTGTCAATCCGTTGTTTTGCGGGTAGGCCGCGTACCGCTTCCGCCACTGCGTAGATTATAACGGTGATAGTGGGGGGCCGGGCTCGGAGCGCGGGAATTTTGAAAATCCGTCTTGCACACAACACTCACTGTATCCTGTTTTACGTCTTTGCGTTCGGCGTTCGGCGGCGGGAACATTGTAAGAAGAGGGTTCCACGTAGAAGAGAGTTTGTAACCGTCGTCTCTGTTAAAGTTCGTGGTTCTTCTTATTTCAATGGCTTCCCGGATCATGCGAGGAAAGTAGAATTGTTCTTTGGATAGCACAATGGGATTTTGAAACTGCATTCAGTGGTTACTTCCGCTATCCAATATATGTTCGCAGATCGCCGATTTTTTTCTATCCTATTTATAATGTCAAACAACCGCGATAGTCTTCGATTTTAAGATTAAATTATATTTATAGAAAAAAAGTATAAAAATCGTTGGTCGCGCTGCGCCATCTAGCGCCATCTGGCAGTATTTTACCTACTGATAGGTTGCAGTGCATTCAGTGCTTATCAAACTATTTTTCAGACTTAACAAAAAAAACATATTTTTTATCAAAACTTGTTTATTTGCTCGTACCGATTTACCCACTTTTAGAATGTCGGGTAATGTAAACTAAAATTATGTATAGGTACAAAGATCGCCTTAACCTTGATCATAAATACAACAATGTATTTATTTATACGTAGGTACCTACGTGTTCGCTTTTTAATATGATATACCTGAAAAATAATCTCAGCGTTCGCGTTTTTCAAGTATTATATTACGCGACTCTCTATCTTGAGAAGGGCAAAGAGGGCGCAGAAAGTCTTTGCGAAATTATTTTTTCAATCGCGCAGCGCGCCGTGGAGTCACGTTACTCTATTGCCATCCAGCAACTCTACCTATATATAAAACGAAAACATAACCTTCACTTTGGGACATTCGCCATTAAAGTTGTGCGAAAGTGTGTTTATATTCGAAATTGGTATAGTCAAGAACAAAAAAAAGGAATAGCTTTAAATGGAGTTTCACATATAGTGCCACCGTGAACTGGACCAGGCTCTCCAGTGTTACGAGTAAGAGCTCAGTCGCCGCTTTTTAGAATGCTTATAAAGTTACACTTGTATGTGAACAACGCGAGAGACCTTAAAACGTGAGTACTATTAAAACCGGGCATCCAGAAACGCAGGTATCCCTTAATATGAAGTATGTAGGTCATAATTATAACAATTCTATTGTATTATATTCTATTTAATCAGTTAAAAAAATACATTTAAATGATTTTTATTGCAATAATCTGCCCAACTTACTAACTTTTCAACGTCATTTCTCCCAAGTTGAAGTAAGAGTTCCTCCGTAATCTATACTAATATTATAAAGAGGTAAAGTTTGTGATGTTATAGGAAGTAATCTCTGGATCTACTGAACTGATTTTGAAAATTCTTTTACCAATAGAAAGCCACGTTATTTGTGAGTGTCATAGGCTATATATTAATCCGAAAAATGAAAAGACTTTTTCGCGGTAGTCGGATTTCCAAAGTAAGTCGGAAAAACCCGTCGAACGAAAACGTTTCTAACTAACGCTGCTTTAACGATGAGAGATATATGATTAAGTTCCAGAGAAAAGTTGTAGAGATTTATAATGCCTACAAAAAAGTCAGCGACAGCATATGTCTACCTTTTATATTTAGGTCACTAAAAGCAGTATTTTATATTTTAAAAATTATTTAAATCGTTAGTTCATGTTTATTGGTCATATTATCAACAATTATGAATTCTTATCAAAATAAGTAAATGTATCGTCTCAAACGTTTAAAACAAAAGACTATTCCCTTTTACTGCATAAATAGTTAAAGAGATAATACGACATAGGTATGGAACCGCGACCGTGTCGTAATCTATCTATAGTAATATTATAAAGAGGTAAAGTTTGTGAGGTTGTAGGAAGCAATCTCTGGATCTACTGACACTCACAAATAACGGTATTATAGTCAAATTGGCATGCAAATACATACATACATATGCAGTAAAAATATAACCCTTCTTTTGACAGTCAGTAAATAAATCATAGCACTCAGTACTAACCAAACCACACTCATAATTTCATCACAAGTAAAAAGTTTTACCGCCCAACGAAGTGGGCATGGGTCAGCTAGTAATTATAATAATTCTATTCTATTCCATTCTATTTAGTCATTCAAAAAAATATTTTTAAATGGTTTTTATTGCATAATCTGCCCAACTTACTAACCTTTCAACGTCATTTCTCGCAAGTTGAAGTATGAGTTCCTCCGTAATTTCAAATATAAATGGAATTTACTTTATGTTTCTGTAGGTTTTTGAGATTCTTTTAATTTGTTAGCTTTGAGTTTGTTATAAATTTTGGGCCCTATAAAGCCAAAGTTGGGTAAAAGAAGTTGGAGTTTTCCGAGCGATATGTTTGGAGACTGCGGACCCTCTCCTTGTAATTTTATGCTCAGTTTTAACGTGTACATATTTATTCTTTATGTGGTTAGGAAGAACTGGTTTTGCATATATCTGCCTGATTTCTAATAAATTTAGCTCTGCGAACAAATCGTTTGAGGAATGCCTTCGGGGCTTTTTAGTAATAACCCGAAGTAGTATATATTGCGCTGTCATAAGTGGTAATAACCCGAAGTAGTATATATTGCGCTGTCATACGTACTGTTACGTGTAATTCCTCCCCAATCCAGAATACCATTGAAATGAAAAAAAAATCTAGGGCATAATAGACGTTTGGGAGTGATTTTAAATTTGACGCGTCCCGAACCTACACCTAGGTGCACACCTACTACCTAGTGATGTTGACGTATCTCCTTTTTTTCTGTTCCGTATATTGCTTTACATTTTAATCTTGTAATAATGTACCTACCTACTGATGGCAAGGCTCCACAAATAGCAATAAACGATTTAATTAGTATTTTAATATTAATTCCACGTCGTGAAGAAATGTGTTTGTCAAAGTTTCAGATTACACTTGTTAAAACAAGTTAAACGTTAAAGCGTTGAACGCGTGGCGACGCGTCGATTTTAACAGGAAATGGATGTCTCGCTGGGCGAGCTAACACCTGCCGTGTCTTTCAGCGCGATGATGACATGACGTGAAACACGAAAGGACGTCAGCACTAAAACCAGACGAAGCAACTATAGTGGATAATTTCTAAAGAAGATATTTTTGTCTTTTTTTTTAGGAATACTTTTTTGTAACGAAGTAATACTTGTACACCGAGTTCTATCAGCGGAAAGTTTATCATTTTTCCATCAACGATTATATAGATCAGTGATTCCCAAAGTGGTCTATATGGACTCCCAGGGGTCGATTTCGACTCGCAGGGGGTCCATGTAAGCGAGAAACAAAAATCGGGGGGCACGAGATGTAAATAGGGGTCCACGTTAGTAGACTCCATCTAGGCAGGTCACCATAAGCATTCAGGCGATCCGTTTATGTCGTATTACTTCTTAAACAGATTTTGTATACAGCATAGTATTTTAAAAGTATAATAATAGCAATAAACAAACGCGCGCGTCACAAGTATCACGGAATGAAATCAACACTCAACTCAAATTGCATCACTAGTCGATTGAAGAGGCCATCGCACATGACTAACGAGGGAGGGTGCGAATGAGACATAATAAAATGTGCTTCAATGGGTATCCTTGCGAGCGAGTAGGATAAACGCGCCACATGAATGAGCAAGCGAGATAGTGCTACGTGTGCACTTATGCGCGGCTTTCCCAAATGATTCGTACTTGAAGGACGTGGACGCTTAGGAATAAATAAATAAAACTGGACATATTTTTCATTTTTTACATCTGTCCATATTACCGAAAACCCTATTTAGGCGATCAGTACTGTTCCAGCTGTCGAGAAACTTTTAATGTTAGTAAGTTCAGGAAAATTCAGGCAGGGGTCTACGGAAAACAGCAAGGAGTCTACGAGTCGAGAAAGTTTGGGTACCTCTGATATAGATAAACGATTAGTACATATTATTATGTGGTTTGAAGAAAAACAAATATATCTTCTATGATATTCATGATGAATATATCATTCATGAATATATCATTCTTCTAATGAATATATCATTCATGAAATAGGGCAGCCGGATTTGGCGAATGTGCCACTTTTATCAAAAGGTTTTAAAAGCATGGAAGCTGATTACTTTACGGCAAGGTCCCGCCTTATGTAAAACCCATAAGAACATTGAGAGTTGTCAACTACTACGAGCGTACCCGCCACCCCAGAAAGTTATAACAATACCATATCATTTTCTCTACCGTAGAGTGAACGCAGAGAGTTAGGGTCCACAGGCTGAGCCAACAACCCGTAAGAGTCAAACACGTTACCACGAGGACTGGGAAGTGAACCCAGAGGGCAGACGTCGCACCCATATTTGGACGGATTTCTCCAGATTCCAGTCTGGCCACGCAATCGAGGTCGCTTGCTCGGCCTCTAACTTATATAGTGGGAGCTAATGGGCCCTGTTATAGTTGTCCACTAAGACCCATTTGTTCAGGATCGGTCGAACTCACGGGTCAACACCCATCCAGCGGCCTCCACGTATGAAGTGCGAGTCCTACCCGGGACTCTTCTGGTGCTGCTGGACGGTTTGCGCACCGTGCGGCGTCAGCCAATCGTTTGTGCATTCTGACTGACAGTCGGGGGAGTCTGAAAACAGTACTGTCTCCTATACAGCCGGGGTAGTTGCTTCATCTTACTCAAAGACCAATAGGCTACCCGATTCCGGGTAGTAGCCGGATAACGGGCGCCGTAGTCCGCGATAGATTCGTAAGGGAGAGGACTGCGCAAGCGACCTCGAACCCGTAACCAATCGTGAGACCGGAGTAATCTGGTTGCAACTGGTAGTAAGGCCGCGAGTGTCGGCCCGCTGGGTGACTAATATAGCTATCTCGCAGTAATGCATTGGTCTCTTACGGGCATGTGGCGGAACTTTACGGTGGACTGTTTTGTCCTAAGTCTTCTGCGCTCACTTCACGGGAAACAGAACGATACATTTCGTTAAAACTTCCTGAGGTGACGGATTCGACCGTTGTAGTTGACACCTCTAGTTGATGTAGCGACAATTCTTATAGAATTTATAGCGGATCGATTGTCTTCAATTTCATATAACAAGTGATAATTCCTACGTAAAACTATTAGTCGAAGTATTGCTATTTGGTAAAGTTTTATTTTTAAAATTGAAGCAATAAATTGTACAATATGTACAATTTATTGCTTCGATGTTCTATAAGCGATAAATTGTACAATATGTACAATTTATTGCTTATAGAACATAAACTAGAGCTTCTTTTTGTTTAAGCCGGTGTTCTACAACCTTTCCTTAGTGACGGCACTTTTTTAATCGAGTCGTGTCACTCCGGCAAAAGGGCAATATTCGTACCGTTTGCGCAGCGTGCAATAAAACAAACCTGTTTTATATAGCAATTTGGCACATGGGACTTTGTATTACTATCCAATCTATACACCGTGGAATTTTACTTTTTGGAAAATATTTTTTATATTTTTTTTAAATGATAAAATAAAGTCTCAAAATAACCCCAAACTATTCGTGTGACATAGTTTATTATTTTATTTGCTTTTTTAATCTAAAAAAAAAACTCTATTCAATCTCTCTCTATAAATAGTATATTCAATCCCCTCTTTAAAAATGTGCGCATTTGAAATTCCACGGTGTATATAAGTTTTCATAAAATTAAGTCAATCAATTTTTCACAAAATGTAGATCTTTCTGGATGAATGTAAAAATCGAACGACACAACCTAGAAGGTCATGTTAAAATCGTAAACTATACCAAATTCTAACAAGGAAGGTAAGTAGGAATAACAACGAACATCCGGTGTTTTAATCGCCGAAGAAACTAATATATATTATGTTTACTTGTACCATTTTATGACATAATAAAATCAATGAGAGCTTTCCGGCTGTTGCAAATTGCACAGATGTTTCATGCTGGGTCGAATATTGGATAATGATAACCTCGTTTCCTTATCAACTGAAAGCAGCCTTTTCCGTTTATTACCATTATATTTGAGAGAGCTGAAAATTCCATCTCACGCCGAAAATGGCAATAAAATGGTAAGTGCTTTATTGTGTAATGTTGCGTATTCTTTGGAAATATATATCCAGTATTTACATAATGTAGTTAAAGGTAATTATTTTCTCAGTCTCTTTTTTATGAATATAAATATAAAATTATAATGATTTGTGCATGGTATTTAATTTGTGCATATAATATTTTAATACTCTTTGTTCGAGAATAACGATTGATGTTAATTATTTTTTTTATTTATTGCTCATTTGTTCCGATACCGAAAATATTTACCTATTGTTTAATAATTTAAGAAATTAATCTTTGTTTTTATTTGTATTTATCGTCAATTTAAATATTTACTTAAATTGACATTTTCTTTAATGTAATTTTATTGGAAATGTAATTTGATTATGATTGTTATTTTTCTTTAAAACAAAGGAGAAATCTTTTTTATATTTGTTTTACATTAACCCACTTCAAGTACCCTTTTCCACCTCCTTAAGCAAAATTCAGACTTGTACCTTTTAAATTTTTCTTAAATATCTCGATAACGGTGAGAAAGTCGGCGAAAGGTGATATATTAAGAGCTCGTAAAATTTCCTGTCGAGTGGCGTTTGTTCAGATAGGGAAATTGGTGCAGAGAAATTTAATCTTGAAGTTAGTTTAAAAATTATTTCAACTAAGTTCATTCACAACCTTGACAGAAAATGTTGAGAGTGTAAAAAACGGTAACAGAATAGTCCGTCAGTTACGAGTAACTGAGCTAATAAAATATATCTGCCTCCCATTACGTACCTCGCTCAATACTCTGTCAGCAATATATAATACCATTGATTATAAATGGTATTAGATAACTCAATTCCATAGTATATTTTGGCAACCCTTCTGCGTCGGCAAACTTCTAGTGACGTTGACATCATTAAAGTGTCGATAATAACATTGATATTTTTATAATAAATTGTTTTTTTGGAAAAGAGTGATAGATTACAAAAAAACCAATAATGTAAACAACGTTAACAACAATAACATTCAATTATTAGTGCCATTTATCGCATTTTTTAAATAGGCTGATATACGATTTAAAAATTCATTTATTATTAAAAAAAATGTAGTACTAATCCAAAATTATTTCGTATGAATTTAAAAATAGATTTAATGAACATGATATTAGATAATTACATATTTAAAATAAGAACATAAGTTTTAGTAGGTATAAAGAGAAATAATAGTTTTAAATATGTATTTTTTTAATAAACTGAACTAATGTAGATACTACTTATTATTATTTTATTATCAGGCATAACTTTGATAATGTTCTGTATTATTCTTGACGTTTTAAAAATTATTTTTTAATATATTACTCAGGTATGTCATACCCGAGATATTTCTAAACACAGATTATTTATTGTTACTAATTTGTTTTATTCCTAGCTAACATACCATGCCAAATATTGTAACGATTATTATTATTATTATTTACCTACCTTATATTGATTGTTGGCATGCCTTCTGATTACCATATTATTATTATTATTATTATTATTATCACGTATACCTTTTAGGATAAATTGAAATTTTATTTATTATTGAATGTTATTTTTTCCTAAAATTTTATTTTGTTTGATTTTCCATAAATATTTTTATTGTAACTGATAGTTTAAAATTCTAGTATTAGTTTACCTATCGGTGTGATTCTAGGTTTATACGAATATTTTTAATTGATTTCAAGGCATTTTTCAATATATTATTTAACTATCATTAGGCAGTATTTAATTTTAACTATACGTATTCAGTATTCAATTTATTCATTCAGAATATACAATAAAAGCATGAATTATGAATTAAAGCTAATTATCGCATATTAGAATTCGTCAGTTTAAATGTAGATATAAAACGATTAAAGCATAAATATTAATTCGACAATAGTGTTGACTAAAGTCGGCTTTACACGGCAGACAAATAAAATAATTTTAAAAAAATACAGCTGAATCCATGTACATGAGTATACATATAAAATAGATAATTATTATAAGAATATTAATAGTCATCAAGCACTTTATACAAAAAATAATCACACAATAGGAAGTATCAAAACAAAATTGGAAAAAACAACGTATGTATATGATCAGGTATGTTACATTACACATTGTAATCTACATATTAAATATTAAATTCATAATATTATTATTAAACAATAAGAACTAAAATGAGGTACCTGAAAGTTACATATTAATGTTATTCCAATTTGAAAGAATTGGCATGCTCAAAAAAATCACCCACCTTATAGAAAGCATGTGTGGATTGTAGCTTTTGTTTAATAAATCTTTTAAACGCCTTTGTTTGCATCTTTCTTGTGGAGAGTGGTAGCTGGTTAAAGAGCTTATAGCTCAAATATCCAAAGGACTTTTGTGTCTGCGTAAGGCGTACTTTAGGCAGGATAACGTCATCACCTCTGCGTGTATTGTGGGAGTGCATTTACCCGTTTACCTCTTGTTCTTTAATATTTGATTTAGCATATAGTAGACAATGTAAAATATATTGAGACGTAAAAGTCAGTATTTTGTACTTAAGAAAATATGGTTCGCAGTGCGTGTCACGGGATACTCCTGCAATACGGGATACTTAGTGCACTTTTCTGTAAAATGAAAACCCTAGAACTGTCTGTGGCATTCCCCCATATCAGTATACCATGTCATTTTAGAATGGAAACAGGCATGATACGCAGTTATTGCAGCGATTTCACCAGCTAAGAATTTAATCTTTTTTATCGCATATATTGCTGAAGAAAGCGCACTATACAGTTCATTAATATGGATGTTCCAACTAAGATGATGATCGATCATGATACCTAGGAACTTTGTCGATTTGCTTAATTCTAGAGTACTGTTGTCTAGGGTTATATTAAATGGTATAGCAGACGATTTATATTTTGAGGAGAAGTGCATAGTTACGGTTTTTTTTGCATTAAGCAAGAGATTACTCTGTGAACCATGAACTTGCTAGGTTTAACGCATGATTGGCATTGGTCATTAGGTCGTTAAGATTGTTATCGTGAAACAGGAAACTTGTATCATCCGCATAGAGTAAGTGTAGAGTTTTGGTGTAGGCTGGCAAGCAATTGCCTATATCATTAATAAAAAATATAATAATAATGAACCAAAAATCGATCCCTGGGGAACTCCGCAGGATATCGGTTGAGGTGTAGATCTAAATCCATCTATTTCTACTACCTGTGACCTGCCTGTTAACTTATCTGAGACTACCTTAGCGCGGACGTCTCATGCGATCCAGTTAGGTTAGTTTTAATTAATATGTTTCTGCATCTATGATTTTTGATAAATAAAGTTGCATTTGAATTTTAATTTCAATTTTTATGACATATTGTTTAGAATTTTATGTAGGTATGTAATTAAGGTATTTTTATTCCAATTAAGTACGATTATATTTATTAGATTTCTCAAGATAATATTATTTAAAATAAAATGTCAACCTAAGAACAGGCAGAAGCCAAGTCTCGACTATTGTTAAGTATAGCTATTGTTAGTTTGAAATTAATATATTATTTTAATTTTTTTTTAAATTAAACTGTTTTATTTTTGTAGTAAATTTTGTTTAAAGCTAATGTAGTTTATCTGTGCATCTCAGTTCAATAATTCTTCTTCAATTTATAAAAGTTTTGATTTTTGTATTTTATTCTGAGTAGCCTAATGATAAGTAATGTGTATTTTTTAATATAGTTAGATATCTAATTTGCTCTAATGAATATTTACCTTATAATTAAAATTAGTTATTAATTAGACATTTCAACGTCATTTATTATGATAGAAACTTTTCGTTCGAAAGTGAATTTTGAAAAATCACACTTTTCAAAATGGCGGCTCACGCATTCGTAGCTTGAGTTGAAATCTTGTGCCCTCATCAGAGTCCAGACCGAAATTCTCACTTACCTACATAAAATGCCGGCGTAAGCATTGCCATTGTCCCTATTATCCCTGTGGACTGGATCAACACCTGATCAACAGATATCCATTTTTATACTCCGCCAGATGAAAAAGTAAACAAGCGAAATTGAAAAATTCACTTTACCTAACTTTTAATTAGTTTTTCTTATACGCCTGCGTAATTTGATGTAAAACCCACCGGTTTTCAGCAACTGAACGCCTGAAAATTAACTCGGACACTCAGCGGAATGGAGTTTTCCGTTAGCGTTGTGCCTACGACTCAAGTGTTACGTCGTTTTTCCATTAGTCAAAGAGAGCTATTTCGAGACTGATGCAGATATTCGTTCGAGCGACGCAAACGCTTCTTTCGGCCGTTTGCTCTCATAATATTATCATTATTTCTCAGGGCTTTCACGAAGAGATCAACGTCAGAGCATTTTTTTCCTTTCGCGCTGCTCTGCAGTTAGGATCTAATAATATACGGGTAAATAGGCGATCGAATATATTTAGCAGCATGGAGAACTAAATTTAGTCATTTCCGGCGTTAAGTTAAATATAAGCGTCCATAAATTATAGCAGATTTGACGCTATGAGTATCTAATCCTGTTGTTTTTTTTAAACATTTTATTTAAGGCCGCTTTCACACGCAACAGTTGATAACTGTGAGGCAACTGCTAGAAAATGCCCCTCCCCTCATATTATTAACAACTCACACCAGTCATGGTTTGATACTCGGGTCATTCCTGTTCCAATCAACAAAGTATTGGTGTCGCCACAACACCGAAATAATGTTTGCTGATGATAATAATCTGTATATGTCCACTAGCAGATCTGGGCTGCGAGCTTACTGCGATAGTTATGCTATACAGCTAAACTAAAACCTCTTATTAAATATATCGAAACATTCGTGATGATGATGATGATGATGATGATTCCACAATGACATACACTAGTCACTAGAGCGACCGCACATTTAACGTACCTATAACTATTCCATTGCTGATGATTTACTTCGTATGGTTGCGAAAGTGAAAAATCGTGGAGGTTTCTTTTGTCCTCAGAAGAAGTTCAAGTAACATATGATGACATACACTAGTCACTAGAGCGACCGCACATTTAACGTACCTATAACTATTCCATCGCTGATGATTTACTTCGTTTGGTTGCGAAAGTGAAGGATCGTGGAGGTTTCTTTTGTCTCTAGAAGAAGTTCAAGTACCATATCACTAAATTATCCAAGTTGTCGTTTACGTTATTAGGATCTCAGGAGGATAAAATAGCAACTCGCGGATGCAAGAAAGCCTTTCAGTATTTGTTGGATTTTGTTTTCTCTGTGTAGCAAAATCAAGGTGATGCTAACTGTGATCTTTGATAATCGTGGAATTTCGCATCACCAATACGTTCCGGAAGGACAAACAGTGACTAGAAAGTACTGTTCCATAATTCACCGCCGCCCCGTGATGCAGATCGGCAAGAAAGATGAGACCTCTAGACGGTAAAAAACTGGGAGTTGTATCATGACAATACTCCATCTCATTTATCGCACCGGATTTAGACTTTCTTGGCAAAACATGAAACTCCAGTCATTCGCCAACCTCTCTACCCCACAGAGATGATAGAGAAATTGAAAACACTATTGACAGGATACCGTTTAAAAAGGGAGAACTTGTTTAAAAAGGGAGATGCATGATGACGGGTGGTATATGGAATAAAAATCTGGCCTAAGCATTTTGAAGCTAGATACGCTTTTGATCTAAATTACGAATACTGGGCCTGTATATGCAACCACTTTAATCGAGGATGGGCAAAATAAGAGTATTGATTAGAAGAAAAAAAGGGTTCAAATTACTAATGCCTTTAATGAAAATAATATGTAGGCATAAGTGTATAATTGCTCTACTACTCTATATGGCCTGCGGTCATAGTGCAAGGAATAAACAAATATGTAATAAGTAACAAGCACAGAAAGTGTTCTGTTGTAATAACCAGGTACTTTGAATTTGTACGCATTGCAGGCCACTGGCGATCGCCCGGCTGGCCTCTTACATCGATGCTAAATGGTATGTTTTTTGTTTTGTCAACATTTAACGTAAATAGGTTTAGGTACAACCAGGTTCCAGTTAAAGCCATCGTGAAATTAGTACGATTATATACTTTTTCTCGTGCAGAACCAGAAATTACTAACACCGTGTCATCTGCTATCGCTCTATCAAAACCAAGATCGTAAAGCGGATTTATGTACACAGTGAACATAATTCACAAAAATATTGGACATTATATATTAATATACTAATTCGAACACATTAATATTTAGAATTTTATGTTATACTATATTTTATATCATATTAAATTTACTTTTTATTATTGTATTTAATATTATTATTTTTAAATATATCTGTATGTGTATGTATGTATGTATATATGTGTATATATATTCTTATTCTTAGTTACATGTTTATTTTCTACTCCTAATTTTAAGTATTTAATAGTTTTTAAGGTAGTTGTTGCATGTTTATTATTTTGTGATCAAATAATTATTTTATTACAATTTTTTTTTTTTTTTTGTTTCAAAAATATTTTGTTTTTTTGTAATAATCACAATTTTGAACAAGCACGCACAAAATTAAACGTTTACCTTACAACAGGTCCCGGCCTAGTTAGGTGGCGTTGTCACTGGACTTTGCAATGTATTCATTTTCTGCTATTTATTCAATGTTTAAAATATTTCTATGCATAGTTTCTAAGATAAAATTGTTTTAAATTATTATTGAATTACTTAAATAAATAAATAAATAAATAAATTGATCCGAGCACCCTACCTTGATGAACGCCAAATGTAAGTGGCCGGGATACAATTCGGGATAAAATCATAAACCGCCTAGAGTGCTCTTCTTGAGTAACGAGACCAGACCTCTAGGTACCCGCATCATCATAAGTTGGTCACTTCGGCAGGATTTGAATCATTCAAAGTAAATTTTAATAAACCATGTTTGGGGTCACTTTGGCCCGGATGAGAATCATTCAAATTAAATTTAAATATATCGTATTTTAGGTCTCTTTGGCCTTTTTTTCGCATAGTTTTTTCGCATATATTTTTTTCGCATTTCATTAATCTATTAGCATATTTTCGCCAGTTCACCCTGTTGTGTGTTAATTAATTACTTACATTACGTAAAATAATAAACAAAAGAAAAATAATATAACAAAAATTAAATTTATTTCATTTAATTATAATCAAAATGCCTCCGAAAATAGAAAATCAGTTGAAATTATTAGAGTCTAAACTTCAATCCTATTTCTCACGTTTGCAAAGAGTATACGATAAATCGAAAAATATTACAGATGATATTTCGCGAGAATCGTTTTTAGCGGATGTAACGACGTTGCCAGAGCTACATAATAAATTCATCACATCGCTTCATTGAGAACACACACAGGGTTGATTGGTGCATTCAAGTTAATAGATTGGGTATTAATTCTCACATGACATAAAGGTTTATACCTTTCATTTGAAAGGGGTCCTTTCAAGGCCGGGGGAATGTTCACGCCAGTGAGGTTTGTGTGAGAATTAGCGTAATTTTCCGCCTCCTAATCACTTGTCTAATCCAATCCCTTTTATAAATTCTTCCGCTCCAATCAATATTGTCGGTACCCATTTAAACATGTCGCGACCCGCGCCGATCTGAGCCGCCCAGCGCTACGGATCGCCCCGTCGGAACGACGGGTAGGACAGTATATTTGTTGACTTGGCGAGGCGCGTCGTCGAATATATCCGCTCCGCAACAACAGACGAGATTATCGTTTTTTCTCGTCGCAAACCGCCGCATCGCATCACACAAACCTTTATGTTGATTAGCCCGCATCGCAATTCGTGTGAAACCTCAGTGAAAGACAGATAAACGAGAAGCAGAAGCAGTGCAGTCCATCAGCACAGACGGAACAAACAAAACCGTAAGTTCCACTTTAAATATCCGCTCCTGGGTACTAAGGTACACCAGGTGGTCCTTCAAGCTAGCAAACTCACACGGATCTCACGCAAAATCATAAACCGCCTAGAGTGCTCTTCTGAGTAACGAGACCAGACCTCTAGGTACCCGCATCATCATAAGTTGTCTAATCCAATCCCAATTTATAACCCATGCATGCTGTAAACGGTTAGGTCTAAATCCTCTACCGAATCGCAATCATGCATTTATAAAAGGGATTGGATTAGACAAGTGATTAGGAGGCGGAAAATTACGCTAATTCTCACACAAACCTCACTGGCGTGAACAACCTTCTTGTCTAACAGTTTGTGTTCTGTTTTTTAGATAATTGGAAAACCAATTCAATGCGAGGCCATTGATACAATAACCCTGTAATCTTTTACGGAGTATTTTATGGGATATAGTATAAAAGGCCTTCGCTACATTTTAAAATACCGCATACATTTTTTTTCGAATCTAATACATTCGTTATGCTTTTAGTAACGTGAATTATCTGTATCAATACCAGTACCTGTATCGATACCGTTCCGAAAGCCGACTTGATTATTAGATAGAAGATCCATTTATCTAAGTGTCTAGTCAGTCCTTCCTACACCACTTTTTTGTATTTTTCTCAGATTGTTAAGTAGTGAGATAGGCCTATTAGTTTCAATATCTCTTTCATAGTCTTGTTTATATATTGGTAGGTACTATATTGGCATGCTTAAAGTGATTTGGGAAGATCCCCGTCTTAAAGGTTTTGTTTATTATACAGGCTGTTATTACAGCACGGGCTTTTTTTTCTGTGGGTGAATCAGTACAACGTAGTAAGCAACTTTTGATAAAAAATTTTGGAAAAAAACAAAAAAAAATTTTTTTTTTGGAAAAAAATTTTTTTTTGTTTTTTTGGTGCTGTTTTTTTTGGTGCTGTAATAACACCCCGTATATTCAAGTGGAATGGCATGTTTTACAATATTAGTCTCGTTATTTAATAACACCTCGTAAAAAGAAAATTGTTGTTTTTTTAATTGGACTTTATTATGAAACAAATATGTGTTTTGGATAATTAGATATTTTTTTGCATGAGATGAGATGACGTGAATAACTGAGTTAAAAGTCATTTACCACCTTTTTTATTAAGACCAGCTGAGACCAATCATAGAAAATCCTGCCGTTATCCCCACCTTACAAAAGTTGCTACCACTAATTCCAACTGGTTACTCGTGTGATATTGGCCTTAAATATGTCACGAGACTTTAAAAATATCACATTCGTGCAGTCATTTATTACTGTCACTTCCACCCCAGCGTTATCAGATCGGTAGATGCTGAATTCACGCAGGTATTCTCGCCTGTTCCCTATAAATCAACTCAGATATAGGTCCTTATGTATGCCGATGCCGTTTTTTTTCACATAGGCCAATTTGCACTTGCATGACTTCGGCTTGAGTTACAAATTGAATGAGGATGATAAATTAAGGGTGATAGTGGATGCGAATCCGTCTCATACCAGCAGCTTTAAGTTGCGGGAAAACCTTGATTAAAGAACTACCGCTAAGCAATACCATTATCTATTCCTGAATCCAATCCCCTATCCCATCGTTACATTTGCCGACTTAATGGCGCAATAAATTTTAATAGACGCCTTAATGAATCCCCCGATTACAAATGCATTTTCAGTTGCAGCGACAATTCCATTACCTTAATGAACCTTGGCATTTTGTGCAACGAATAGCAAGTATTGAAGTCGTGTACTTTTACGAGATTATTTTTGGATCGATAGGATAACGATTTCACTTCTTTTCTTCGTCGTTCGTTCAGACCAGATTTTCTAAAATTCAGTCTTTATAAATCCTATGTCTAGATCAACAACCTTTATACATATCGACGAGAATGTATCCTGGCATCCTCAGGTAAAGGAATTTTGACAAAAAATCAATAAAGTCATCAATCCTTCCAGCGCGTGCATTTACTGCATAATCTATATATCTTATATATAAAATTCTCGTGTCACAATGTTCGTTCCCGTACTCCTCCGAAACGGCTTGACCGATTCTCATGAAATTTTGTGAGCATATTGAGTAGGTCTGAGAATCGGCCAACATCTATTTTTTATACCCCTTAGTGATAAGGGTTGTCCACCCTTAACATTTTTCTTTAATTTTTAGTCATTTTTTTAATTTCTTTATTTTTCTATTATGTCGCATTAAAAAATACATTCAACCCTAAATTTTTACCCTTTTATCACCAACCCCTATTTTTTAATAGCCATTTTAGTAATTTAATCATTTTTCATCCCCGGTCGATAACTGATCAATCGTCATTTAATTAGTTATCCCCGCCAGTTGTCTACAGGTGTCACTTCTGACCCAGTAAACAGCACGGAGTAGGGATGAGAACGAAGCCGGTCCTCTGTTTCTCTCACACAATAAGACTTCTCTCACTCCCTACACAGTTGTCGGCCATCATTATTGTTTATGCATCAAGTGTAGTAGTAACGTTGACAATTATTATTTTGCTATCTCAGTGTAACTCTCATATTACCTATTAATCATTCCTATTTTATTAATAATAATAAAATTATCAATTTAGAGTGTATTTTGCACGATTAGTTAATCAAGTGATTTTCATAACCTCAAAAGTACTCAACACGTGGCACGAGCTTCCACCAACAACGGCTTTTGTGTTGTAAGTATACTTTTTTTTATTTATATCGAAAATGTTGTTGGAAACGGTCAAAAAAGATTCGGTGGAATTTAATTTTTATTAAAATTGGGCAAACTTTTTTTTGTATTAATTTTTTTTACCATTTCTAACCATATATTTTCGATATGATTATGAAAAATAAAATTTTTCGCTTTTGTAAAACAGTCTAATGTTTACATGAATATGTAAATGAATGTGTGTACCAAATATTAAATACATTATAACTAGGGCCAAGATTCTTGCCGTGATTTCATTTTAATATTTTACAATTAATGCTCTTAAGTTTTTGACATTACGGCAAATATATTTGATATTATAAAAATGTAATTTTAATTTTATTTTATTAAAAAAATGACATTTAACAATTAAGATTTTCATAGTTTCCAAAAATTTGAATCAATCATTATGAATCTTTTTTTTGAAATATCGATGGAAATATTGGTTGTATGAGAAAATTATAAGAGAGTTTTTTTTTGGTGAAATTTAATTTTTTACAACTTTTGTCTAAAAATTTTTTTCATAAAATTTATATTTTTGCTATAATTTCATAAATTCAAACTAATCATTTCAAAACTGCGGCAAAAATCCTGGCCCTAATTATACCTTTAACATTTTTCATCATTAAGTAATTTAATTAATTCTATTTATGTGTGTTTAGTACAGTGAGCAATGCCAAGAAAACGCAAAGGGACTGATTTGAGCCGTAATACAAGTAAATCTCGAAGCTTGGGAAAAAGAAGATCCGAAAGAACCGAAGAACAAATCCAGCAACAAAATACTGATGCACGTGTCAGAATCGCGCAATTGCGTCAAGAAGAGTCAGAAGATACACGAGCTGAACGCAATGAAGTACGCCAAATCGAACTGCATCTGATTTAATGAATACTGAAATGAATCGTGAACTGCAGTACAGCACTGTAGAAATGGCAGCGATTGTTGCCCGCAATGTCCCACTAATGAATGAGGAACAAATAACCATTTATGATCGCATTATGCTCGCAGTTTCAGCTGGACAAGGTGGGTTCTTCTTTTTGGATGCACCGGGTGGAACTGGCAAAACATTCGTTATTTCGCTAATTCTTGCTGAAATACGATCAAATAATGGCATCGCGTTGGTCGTGGCATCATCGGGCATTGCAGCAACTTTATTGGATGGAGGCAGAACAGCTCATTCAGTATTTAAGCTGCCACTAAATATTCAGAATAACCCTGACGCAGTATGCAACATTAAGAAACAATCGTCCATGGCCACCGTGCTGAAACAGTGTAAAATTATCATCTGGGATGAATGTACTATGGCACACAAACATTCGCTTGAGGCGTTGAACAGGACATTGAAAGATATTAAAAACAACGACAAACTATTTGGCGGAACTCTGTTGGTCCTTTCAGGTGATTTCAGGCAAACGCTTCCAGTCATTCCACGTTCAACATACGCTGATGAGATCAACGCTTGCTAAAAATCATCTCCATTGTGGCGTAATGTTGAAAAAGTACAGCTGAAAGTAAATATGCGCGTTCAAATGCTTCAAGATCCATCCGCTGAAACATTTTCAAAACAACTCTTAGATATCGGTGATGGAAAAGTTGCTATAGATGAAACTGGATACGTAAAATTACCGACCGATTTCTGCACAATCGCTGATTCGCAAGATACTCTCATTGAACAAATATTTCCCGATGTACACACACAGTACATAAATCATGAGTGGCTTGCAGAAAGAGCAATTTTAGCGGCAAAAAATGTAGACGTTGACAATTTAAATCTGAAGATACAAATGTTGTAACCAGGGAACTTGGTATCATATAAATCTATTGATACAGTTTGCGACGACAGCGAAGCAGTAAATTTTCCCACAGAGTTTTTGAACTCACTGGATTTGCCAGGCATCCCACCGCATAATTTACAATTAAAGGTTGGATCTGCGATTATCTTGCTTCGTAATTTGAACCCGCCCCGGCTGTGCAACGGTACGCGATTAGTCATTCAAAAATTAATGAAAAACGTGATCGAAGCCAGCATTTTAAATGGCAAGTTCCGAGGTGAAAATATATTAATACCACGGATTCCTATTATACCTACAGATGTGCCAATTCAATTCAAACGTATTCAGTTTCCGATTAGATTGGCATTTGCAATGACAATCAACAAATCCCAAGGTCAAACGATGTCTATTTGTGGCTTAGATTTGAGAACACCATGTTTTTCACACGGACAATTATACGTGGCATGCTCTCGAGTGGGTAAACCATCCAGTTTGTTTGTGTTAGCTAAAGATGGACTAACAAAAAATATTGTTCACGCTATAGCATTAAGAGATTGATATTGTTTGTTAGTGTTACTGTCGTAATTGTTTAATTAATGATATATAATTTTAAGGAATAAATTATAATAACTTAAAAATAATGTTTGCCTTTTGTTTTTTTTATATTCCCTCATCGTTCACAGTGCTCCATGCCTATTTCACGCATATACCACATTCTTACACACTTACAATAAGTAAGCTATTTTTTGTCTACACTAGAAATTACTTAAAAATTATTTATATGGCAAAACAACGTTTGCCGGGTCAGCTAGTATATATATATATATATATATATATATATATATATATATATATATATATATATATATATATATATATATATATATATATATATATATATATATATATATATATATATATATATATATATATATATATATATATATATATATAAACAAAGTCGGGTTTGTTCGAACACTTATAACTCGAGAACGGCTGAACAAATTTTCATGGTTTTTGATTTGTTGTATTTGTCTCCGTCCCGAATAGCAGAATAACTATTAAAAACGAAAATTGGAAAATTGCCAAAAAAATAAAATAAAAGAAAAACATTTTCCAATACAAAATGTAAATCCGTGTTTTTATCATGGTCAGTTGTACGTGGCATGTTCACGTGTCGGCAAATCATCTGCTTTATTTGTTCTTGCGCCTGATAAAAAAACAAAAAATGTCGTATATCACAAGGTGCTTCAATGAAGAGAATTAAACCGAGTGCATCCCATGCAGCACAATATGTAAATAGTTTAATTCAATCATGTCATGCTGATACGCGATTGATATATGTACTTAATTTTTGTACTTTTATATATCATTTTGTATTATTATCTTAATAAAGTAGTGAACTTATTTTTTTTTTGTATTCATTGTATTACTTTCATAAAATCATAAATTTAGTTCAGCTAATCTGTAACACGACATTCATTGACTGTTAGGCGGTACTAAGTTCGCCGGGTCAGCTAGTTTATATTAAATGTCAAATATTTTTTGAATTTCTTCCATTTAGTTAGGATGCATTCCAAAAGAAAATGAGCAATCGTTAGTACGACGCGCCCTGGATGTTAGGCGCTTTAGTAAAACAAGTTTTTTACAGCACATTAACTTGGCGCCCCTTAAATTGCCGTCCTGGGCAGGTACCCTCCCCCCCTCCCCCCCCCCCCCCCCACTAGATCCTGGTGAGGGGAGGTACCTGGTGGTGCCGAACATGAAAAACAATACCACTACCTCTTTTCAAAAGTGTTCTCTCACAGACTTTCACTGCCGCCCCAGGAAAACCTTTTATTGGCATCTTCGGTATTCTTCGACCTATTTTACTAATTCTTTTGCAGGACCGACAGCTGGCCACTGATTCTCTGCTCTTTACATGCGCTAGTGGGCTACGCTCGGCACGTTTTTAAAATAGCTGAAATCCCATTTACCAGATAACTAAGTGATCTTAAATGACCTTCTCCTCATAATCCAAATTTACCTTTCAGAAATCCTAGTCCCCAATCCCTCTCTTTCCACCTATTGCTATGAAGCACCACTTAGTTTGTTTACTGTCGTATATAATATATATTATAATATTACATGTAATGGAGGCTTTATAAATATATTTTTTTTATAATTTCGTTACTTACCCTTTTATTTATTTATTTATTATGGCAATGGAAAGAGATTGCAACAAGCGCAACACGAAATGAAATTAAACGAAATTAAATGAAACTTAGGTAATATCAAATAAAAGACTATCGCTGTTGTTTGACACTATAAATAAGATAAAAACGAATTTACCGCGTGACGTTTGTAATACCCGACGTTTCGGCGATGTTGCAAACGCCGTTGTCCAGTCTACCCTAGACAACGGCGGGTGCCCCATCGCTAAAAAGTGGGTTGTTACAAAATTCACACGGTAAATTCGTTTTTATCTTATTTATTAGGTAATATCATTGATATTAAATTGCTATATTAACATTGATATATTGATATATGAGGCATAGATTGCTCGATTCCATAGTACGTTGTCGCAGCTAGGTTTATACTACAAAACACAACGTATATATGGCATTTATAGTTCAAAAAAATGATTAATCTTCTCTTAATGCCAGCGTTCGTGTTATGGCATTATGGCGGCGCTAGACACTGGCGCTCTAAACACGCCTATACGGTATCCTATCTCGAAATAAAATAATAATTTATTAACAAAAGATTTTTTAAATCATATATCTTATTATTTTAATATTATTTACATAAATATATCAAATTTTAATTTAGTATCCGAGTTTCAATTTGTAATATTTACGCACTTTAAAGTTCAGATAAACCAATAGATGGCATTCTATCACTCCGTATTATTCCTGTGGTATAATCAGCCTATAAAGAAATGCGATAGATGGAACTAATAATACCCACGTTATATTACGATTTCGCGCCAAAATATTATGTGTGGAATGAGGATATTCACTAATATTAGACTTACTTTTATACGAGTAAACAATCCCCGAATACGATCTAGAACACCCACGCCCAAAGGAACAGGATAATTAATTCATGAGTCTTTGTTTAAGGTGAGCCACTAGAATGTTATTTATTGTTTTTATTTTATTTGTTTCAAACATAATTATAAAACACATAAAAATGGTCATACCAAGTAATGGTGCGAAGAAACAACGGCCTACATTCACATGACCATGCACAGCGCATACGCAACTAGGCCAAATATAGCCTGTATCTGGGCATACGACTTATTTTCTGACTTAGGTGGAGAAGCCTAACTGACGTAGGTACTCATATAGATACATATACACATACACACATACATATACATACATACACAAATATATAAATATAACGATCTAAATATATTTTAGTACAATTATTTTGCATTATATTACAATATAGTACATTTCGTTTAATATATTTTATCATATTATATAGTATAATAGTAAAGTTATACAGATTTATATTTTTTTAAAATATGACTTACAGAAGTTCGTTCTCTGTCCTTGAACGACCGTTTTTAGTACGTATATATTTGATTTATTGACTATTTCAATTGTTAGGCTTCTGCTTTGATTATTCAACTTTTTAACTGACTATTTTAATTATTGTGTGTTTAGTAGGTAGCCATTGACTATTCTTTAATATGTTTTGTAATACGATTCTACGACGAATAACTTTTAGTTGGTTCCAAAGTTTCTTAGATACTATATATTTTTTTAAATTAATATATGTATGTAAAGTAAAGATTAAAGTAGTAATGACACTTACTACTTAAAACACAAATATTTTGACACGTCCAAGAGCGGTTTTTAGCCACCAATTGGACACGACGTAAATGTAATGTAATGTAATGTATGTCGTCAAGAAGCCATTTTTTAATATATTTTTTTAATAAAATGGTATTTTATATTTCCTTTATTTATTCATCAAGGCGGTTGAATATTTTAGGTGCTATATAGTTGAATTGCCTTTGGGCAAATGAAGAATTAACTTGAATCCTAATTGGCTCTATAAATTGCTATTGATGTCGTGTAATTATATTTCCATAACAGTTACTTGCATGTATCCACGATGCATGTTGTTGCCAAGTCTCTATCATAATTTTATGACTAGTCATGCTAGTCAATGCCACTTTACAATTGTGCAATAACCGTAATGAATCATCTTAAAATACATAGAAAAAAATCCTGGAATGCAGTAGGTTGGTGCTGCGTTTGTTCATTTACATATCTATTTATTTAACCATTACTGTGACGTTGCCACTGTTTAGTTTAATATTTATCTAATAATAATAATAAAACTAATAATAAACTCTTTATTTGCAAATAATTCTTATACAAAAAGGCGAGTATATTGCCACATGGCAATGTCTTACAACTAACCTAAACACAGTGGTACATTCGCGCATTGTGGAAATAAAGATTATTACATTGGTCTGCATAAAATGCAGACCAGTAAAAGTATTCTAAAGTAAGAATACCCGGGGAGAGGAAATTGGGAAAGGAAGAGGAGAGAAAGGAAAAAACTGGTTACTTCTTAGAAAGGTAGTAATCTGTAACGGACCTTAAGTCCATTACATGCGATCAACAAATGCATCGATTTCCAGTGAAATACACTCACCCAATTCAGCTATTATTTTGACTCGTCATCGGTGAATCAGCACGATAAAACAATACTTTTACTCGGAATATTTCGGATTGCATCATTTACCGGCCTTTATAAACCGGCGAAAAAGCAACCAAAGTATCATTCCTCGAGTGGTCATGTCTTCAGATAGCGACGGCACACTTCGGTGTCCCGGCTTCTTGGTCACATATCATTCCCCGAGTGATCACCTTCCCCCAAGGTTGCGACGGCATATTCGGTACCCTTCTCACGAGGTGTGTCAACGAATCCGGCTCCTTGGTTTCCTTTCCTTATCCTCCCTAGTCTCGAAGCATCAGTCTGTAATCCCATAGACTCGAACCGTACCCAATACAAGATACTAGGAGCACACATACAATCCTCATCCATATACCCTTGTAACCGCAGTCGCGCATCCTTACACTCGCGCCAACATAACTTGTTCGGGAAGCGTTATAAATGGCAATATCAAACTTTCTATCAATAAATACCTTCTACTTCATTCAAAACCGCCTTTCAATACGGAGATAACTCGTAAGTTGATACCACCACCTCACACCGAACATATTGAGATGTCAACCACAACGGGCGAACCCGTCACCGCAGGACGTTTTAACGATTCATCGTTCTATCGACCGTGCAGTGAGCGTAGAAGACTTTGGACATTACAAATCCGACGTCTAGCTACGCCACAACCCGCAAGAGACCAACGCCTTTACCGCGAGATAGCCAGTAATGTTACCTGGCGGGCCGACACTCGCGCCCTTGCTTCCAATTGTGACCAGATTTCTCCGGTCTCTCGATTGGTTCCGAGTTCGAGGTCGCTTGCGCGGTCCTCTCCCTTACGAAGCGGTGAAACGGTGTAGGTACACCGAATCTATCGCAGACCAAGGCGTCCTTTGCCCGACTCTGAACCGGGATCGGATGGCCAATGGTCATTTCAAGAGTAGTCGCCGTAAGGTAGGCAACCACCCCCGCTCTATAGGAAACAATACAGTTCCCAGACTCCCCCGACTTTTAGTCGGAGAGCACAATCGATTGGCTTGCGCCGCTCGGTGCGCAGATCGTCCAGGAGCGCCAGAGGTTTGATTCCCAGGGGAGACTGGTTGACCCAGTGTCCTACCCAGGTTCGCACCCCATGCGTGGAGGCCATCGGATGGGTGTTGACCCGTGAGTGTGACCGACCCTGAACACATGGGTCATCGTGGCCACCTCATCATGGGCCCGTTAGCTCCCAAACACCGAACAATTTGGAGTCTAGTGAGGGGTGGTCCCTCACAAATCCTTAAGGTGAGTCTTAAACGATGGTAAAGAAGGCGAGTTTCGTATATTTGCCGGGAGATCGTTCCAGAGTTTTGCATCATGGACACAGAAAGAGTAGGAATAGAAATCACTATTATGACACGGAATATTTAGTAAACTGTCAGAGGCTGACCGAAGTACGAGACCGTGGGAACTTAATGGTTTCAAGTTTAAGTTTCCTCTAATTGTTTTAATTTACCATTTTTGTTAGACCTTTGAGCAGTGTTTCTTTTATGGCGTGTCCTGATCACGTTACTTTTCCCCTACTTTGACCAAATTCTATTAATGTGGGCTTTTTGTGGAGTGACCTGGCGAGGGTTAAAAAGAGCGCCTCTATGCATTACCGCGGTGGCATCTAAGCCTGTCAGAGAATAATGTCAGAGCAATAAATCACTCGCCAACCCATTATAAAACTTCATCCGGAATAATGAATTTTGTGTGCTTCCTAATTAGTTTACTTTTATGCGCTAATACGAAAGAAAGACAGTCTATACATTAATTGGTTGCGCCTGGCAACACTGAAATTGATGAGAAGTAATCATCGTAAGCCTCTGACCAGTTTGGTTGTCAGTCCATTTCTGATTACAACTATGATTACACTGCGGAAAAATAATGACATTTAAATTAAAATAAAGATATAAATTGGTTCATCCCAATCCCATTCAACCTGAGGTCCGTCCCACATTTAAATAACTAGGCTTACGCCTGTACCTAGATGTGCAATTTACGACGTAATTTGGATTGCGATCTGTGTAAATAGAGTTTATTATGTAGAAGTTAAAAAACATATTAAATATATTTAATACCTACTTAATGAATAAACACTAATAATAATTATAGATATAATTGTCATTTTTGATACAGATAATATACTAGCTGACCCGTGCCCACTTCGTTGGGAGGTAAAACTTTTTACTTGTGATGAAATTATGACTGTGGTTCGATTAGTACTGAGAGCTATGATTTATTTCGTGACTGCCAAAAGAAGGGTTTTATTTTTACTGCATATGTTTTTATGTATTTGCATGCCAATTTGACTATATTACGGTTATTTGTGAGTGTCTTCTTATGAGTGTCTTATTTGTGAGTGTCTTATCTCTTTAACCATTTATGCAGTAAAAGGGAAATTATATGCAGTAAGAGGGAAAAGTCTTTTGTTTTAAACATTTGAGACGATAAATGTACCTATTTTGATATGAATTCGTAATTGTTGATAATATGACAAATAAACATGACCGAACGATTTGAATTATTTTTTTTATATAAAATACTACTTTTTGTGACTTTAACATAAAACTTAAACATATGCCGTCGCTGACTTTTTTGTAGGCATTACCAAGCTGTACAACTGTTCTCTAGAACTTAATCATATATCTCTCATCGTTAAGGCAGCGTTAGTTAGAAACGTTTTCGTTCGACCATTTTTTCTCCGACTTACTTTGCAAATCCGACTACCATGAAAAAGTCTTTTCAATTTTCGGATTAATATATCGCCTATAACACTCATAAATAACGTGGTTTTCTATTGGTAAAAGAATTTTCAATATCGGTTCAGTAGATCCAGAGATTACTTCCTACAACCTCACAAACTTTACCTCTTTATAATATTAGTACAGATAAACAAATTAAACTACGATTGTCAGTTTTTCCACAGTTCCAGAACGTCCCAACATCATTTTCTTAAAATGTTTTATGTATTTTTTATTTATTTTTGTCGTATTTAATATCCTAAATTTTAACTAAGATTATAATAGGAAGAAAATCTCAATCTCAATCGCATCTCAATGCCATGCAATTGCATTGAGGTGACTCAATGCCATGCCCGAGGCACGTGAAGATGTGCGATTTACGAGTTTTTTTTTAATGTGTAATACCCGAGGTATTACAAAATGTAAACCTTCTCCAGCCCTCGTAGTTTTTATTTGCTGGCTGCGTCCTTGGTTATTTCTATGTTTATGAAAATGAACGAGCAGCTCATTAACGAATAGTTGCCTCATATCAAGTACATACAATTCGTTAAACAGTTGCTCTGAACTACATCAAATTCAATTTCAAAGTCTTTATTTCCCAAAAACCATAGTACAGATTAATTAAACCTAACCTGACTGGATCGCATGAGACGTCCGTACTTAAACTAAGTAGGCTTAGATACGTATAATTAAATACTGTCTAATAATAATTAAAATAATACAATGAAGAATGCCGTGAAATAAATTAAAAATATTTACAAAAACCTAGAATCACAAAAATACGTAGGTATACTGATACAATAATTTTAAACTATCAATTTTAGTAGAAATATTTATGGAAATAAAATCAAATAAAATCAAACAAAATAAAATTTTAGTAAAATATAAAAAGTCAATAATAAATAAAATTTCAAATTATCCAAAAAGGTATACCTAAGTGATAATAAACGCCGAGTTTTTACTTCGCGAGTCAAGGGGTTATTAATATAGTAATCAAAAAACATGCCAATAATCAATATATGGTAAGTAAATAATAATAATAATAATAGTTACAATATTAGAAATGATATGTTAGCTAGGAATATATTAAATTAGTCTTTCAGTCCCTATTCTTTCCTGGGTGACCAATCAGTGGGTTAGTCTTTTTTTATTTATAGTTAAACATTGAGCATTATTGCAGGGTTAAAACCAGGGTTAAATCTTGAGCATTAATGCAGCATTTCCTTAATTTTATTGAACAATGACGGTGCCAAGTATAGCTAATGTCTCTGTGCATGGGTGCTATTCAGTTTATGAACTTTGTGGTTACTATTAGTTGTCGATCGTGTTATAATTTTATGAGTTCGAGGAGGTTTTTTTTTCTATAATTGACTCTCAATAAAAGTTTCTGAGGCTAAAGAAGAGTATCGAGGGCCGACTTAGTACAGACACCCCAACCAATTATCTCGTAAACCCATAAACCCTGGCATAATGCCACGTAAACGATTCTCAAAGTTATAATATATTCGAGCAGGTGAAAGGAGACATGAATTGTCCTCCGAACAGCTCAAACGAGCGAAAGAATGTTTCAGGAAAGTAATGTATACTGAAAGGAATGTACATGAAATCTCAGCATCTCTAGTGCCCAGTCATAATCGTCCGGTGCAATGGAAGGAGACATCAAAAATACATTACCTATTTATCTTCCAGGTTATAGATATACCAGCAGAACTGTACGAATGAGACAATATGTTAGAAAGATCGCGATATATCTCAAGAAGTAATGAAAGAAGAAACACACAAAATAAAGAGTTTCACCAGCTACATAACGAACATCTGGTGTCTCAGCTCGGGGATATTTAACAGTCGAGGAAAAATAAACTTTCGACTTGGCTCGGGAAAACTTCACCTCGTTCAGTACTAAGCTTATTTGCGTAATTATTTACATTACATGTCAAAGGTTTATCTTAATCAAAATTATGCACTAGTTTACAGTATTTAATATGAAAGCATAATAAATAATGTAGGTATTCCCCATTCCCTAAAAAAAATCGCTTTAGGAATTAACTTAGATATAACACTACTTTTTTAGTTTATCGTTCAGTATAAAAGCCATGGAAACCATGGGTTGGGTGTGCTGAAACCCTGCTAGAGCCATTGCAAGTTAATCAGAAAATGATACTAAAGATCCTCCGCAAACCACGTCGCCATCCCACCAATAAACTTTATATGGAAGCTAAATTCCTCGATTGTACGCAACTTTTTCTAAAAACTTCCCTCTTAAAGCCATATTTGAAAATTAATTCAAATTTCGGAGGGGTATTTCAGAACCGTTTATAATTAATTACCCAGCATGAAAACATCATTTGGACAAGCACATTACTCTTTCATTTAAACGAGATTTTACAACTTGATCAACTTTTTTAAAAAAATAATTTGACATTTAGCGTATTTATGTATTAAATAAAGGAGTGGTTATCGCATTATGACAGACTAAGCATACATCAAATGTAAGAAATTATAACTTAATAAACCTGAGGTGCACACATTATTATATATTTTTTTAAATATTTATGTTGTATTATTAACATTGAACTGTATTAATAATTTTTATTATATTTTGTTGTTATATTGTTTTGATAAAGCTTTCTATATGTCTTGATTATGTATTATTATGTTAAATTTTATATAATTCACCATATATTATATATTAATTACTCTTTGATATTTTCTTAAGGGTTTTCTTCATTTTCTTCCTCTTTCTCTTTCTCTTTTATTATCATTCTTATAACTTTCTTCTGCTTTATATTTACCGGAATTTTATGTACAATTTTAAGGCTGATTTTATAGCGGAATTGCGGTTTATTTTTTGATCACCCCATTTCAAGACAATTTAGTTTTATGAGCATTTTATTACAACGTTTAAACAATTTAATGTATATAAAGAGCCCTGACTAACCCTAGAGCCGGTTAGTCCCAGTTCGGTGAGGTTTTTCCATGCGATTCCTGTTATTTTGTAAACAAAATCAATATTTTATAGAAATGTATTCTTGAATAAATAAATAAATTAAACCTGACTTCGCCTCTTCCTGACATCGATACTTAATTTAATATAATATATACAGATGTCCTATGTAAATATCAAGATATTTCGATTTTGTTTTGATTCGTGACTCACCGAGAAATATCTTGTTTGGGTAAAATGAATGCGGTTATTATTTTAAAACTATTTAAGTATTTGTAACCCTGTCACTTAAATTACTTTTCTTACTCTTATTTCATTACGTTGATTATAATTATTTTTAATTAATTTAATTATTTAAATTTGAATATTTTTAGATAATTTTATTTTTTTTATTATTATTTTTTAATTGATTTTATATTTGTAATTATTTTTCTGATTTTTATATTTTGATAATTTTATTCGTATTTTTTAAAATGTTAGTTTGATCCTTATTAAATGTAGTTTATGTAGAACTCTTTGGATGCTTTCTATTTTTCTAGTTTTTCTAGTTTTTGTATATTTTTTTTAATGAATTGCTGATTCTCTATGTTTTCTCATTATTTCTGTTGTTTTTTATTTTTCTAGTTTTTATGTCTTTGTTATTGAATTTTTGAATTTCTATGTTTTTTTCAATTATTAGGTTTCTTATAGACTTTTTTATAATTTTATGAGTAATTTGAACTGTAATTTTATTTGTAGAAATACCATTAGATAAGTAATAATACCCAGATCGGGTTTTAGAAAATAAATTATTCTTATTCTTATTCTTACATCAGTGATTTTCAACCTTTCCTTTGTGACGGCCCACTTTTAGTCGAATCGAGTCACTCCGCCAAATGGGCGGGTTTAGGGGTAATCGAGCTTCCCATTAGCGTCACGAAGGATTAAAAAACTAGTTGCTATCTATTTTATATAGCAATATTGCACCTGCGACCTTTTTTAATACCCAATATATTTTTAACTTACATATAATTAGATCCATCAAATTTTCACGAAATGTGTCTTGTTATTTAAATATGTCTTGTCCTTGACTTTAGTAGGCCGTGCTAAAATCGCAAACTGTACCAGATTATAACAATGCAGGTAAATCGGAATAACAACGAACTTATTTGTGTTTCAAAAACCGAAAAAACTCTATTATGTATACCTAAAATGAATGAGAAGTTTAACTAAAAAACTAAAAATAGTAGATTTTCACTCCATCGATAAAAATGAATGATCGTCGCATAATGATAAAATTCGTCTCGCCGAAAGCTAATTTATGGTACGTTTTTTTACTGTAATATTATCCGATCAGAAGAGAAAAGCATAAAAATGAGTAGTTATGATCAGCCTCACAGACATCGTTTTTAAGTCTAAAACTCTCCTTGTTTAATGGAATATGGAAATGTTGCCATTGTTATTTTTGCCATTCCACATAATTGATATATCAACAAAACCGTTTATTTCATCAGTTGATGTCAGCATATTTTAATTTCGCCCCTGCAAACTTGCATTTAATTTATTAAATCCAGTCCAAAGCAGCCTATTAAGATGACCATCTTGGAATACATTCGACAGCTGGAGTAAAACGACTACATTTATCGACATTACTCTTTAAATATACGAATTCGCTACTATGAAAGCGCAAACTACTTTCATAATATAGAAATCGTAACCCTTTTATTATAATAAGCTGACTGCCAGCAGTGAGTTGTGTCTTGTAGAGTGAACCTAACAGTTGCATTTCAACGTACTAGAAATACGCATAATACACTATTATTTCAGGGCCATGATTTTTCAAATATTGTGCCCATTTAAATTACTTAAAAAAGTAGAGCCTTATTGTCAATATATTTTATACGGTCTTATATCTGTACTTTTAGTTTAAAATGCATAACGTAGATTTAATTTAATTATTTAACATTTTACTGACAATTTGAATATTACGATGAATAATTTTACTGCGTATCTTTTCGAATCACTAAATACTTCAAATATTAAACTTCTATTTGGATTATTTATATTTATAGTTTGACAATCTAGTAGTTAATTCTTGACTAACTATGTATGTTCAGTAAAGATTAGTAACGAAACTTACAACATAACCCAAATATTTTGACACGTCTAAGAGCGGTCTTTAGCCGTCAATTAGACACGACGAAAATGTAATGTACTGGTCAACGACTCATATATTTTACCTTGCAGTGACGCGATTAATAATGGCGTTTTCACGTGTGAATGTATTGAGATCCAGTGCATTTATATTACCCGACATATCATTGCCCGTATCATTACCGTCAATCGAGAAATTGACTATACGTGTCTTTCCGGCATAATCGAGGCGTAGCATATGATTATATTACCTAATACAATTAGTCTGGCTTTTTCCGTTCCACCATTGCGACTGCTGGAAGTTTTCCCCTCATTGTGTCTGCTCCGTACATAAGCGAGGAATAAACGTGGTATAGTAAAATATATAGTAACAAAGTAGAAGTGTATCATTAGTAAGGGTGTGTGCGAGTCGCCACAGTGCAAAATACACACGACCAAGCTTATAGCTTGACCAAAGAATCGCGACATGTTTTCGATTTAAAAATCTGAACATGGCCACATTTTCTAAAACGGACATCAGTCGGAAACAGACGGTACGAGCAATCTTTAGGATGTTTCTTCTTTTACAAGCTTTATGCACTCTGTTGAGGGTAATCAATAGAACACCCCCACGATATGATTCCAACATGCTTTTCCGAGAAAGTAAGGTGTTAGATATACGCCAGCTGTTTGTGAAACAGTCACTCATGTTCTTCCATCGAACCCTAGATAAACGGCCACAAAGCCAGCAACACCGAACTACAAGAGCATCTGCAGGCTTGAATTATGCCGTTCCCCGAATTTATTCATCATTTACCCAAAGACAATTAAATTTTATAGCACCCAAAATATTCAGCCGTCTTGATGACGACATAAAAAAATGAAAGTACCTACCTTTTTATTCAATAAAAAAAATAAAAAATGGATTCTTGACGATACAGGTCGTTCAAGGACAGAGAATGATCTTCTGTAAATCATCTCTTAAAAATAATATACCTGCATAAATGCGATATAAGATAATAAACTTGTGTGTATATGTGTATATATATATGCATATGTGAATGTGTATCTATGAATATATTTATATATGTATGTATTTAAGTATATGTATCTATTTATGTGTATGTGTATATATATCCATAAATATATTTATATATGTATATGTATCTATATATGTGTATATGTATGTGTATGAGTACATATGTCATTTATTATTATTATTTTTTTTTTATGTTTTCAAAGTACCCATTGTTACCAACCTTATTATGAAAATTGCGTGTTTTAACGTGTGGAGTGTCCGTGTGGAGTCCTAGGTTTGGATGCGGAAGAAACAGATTATTTCTCCTCCTAGTGAAATGATTATGGACATCTGATTGCGTCGGCAGTTTAGGTATGTTTTTTATAAAGAAATAGATACATTCTAACAAATATAAAAAAGAAAGGGTAAGGATTTAGGGCCGTTTAAAATGACCACGGCATGATTCTATGTCACAGCTTTTTTAAAATTCGTATGTGCTCTTTTTGAAAAAGTGAAAAAATGCGTATATTCAAATTGGTAATGGCAGCAGTACGTTTCAGTCAAATCAAAGCTTTTGCAATCAAATGGAAGCAGTACGTCTGACGATGAATAGGAAACGTACATTTACTGTTTATTATAACACGACTATGATACAGACAGTTTGTTGATTATACGTGCATATTCGCGCACACCTCACAATGAGAGAATATGAACCAATTAATTTCAGTTCGCGCTCTTGATACCACTATTGAATTGGTATGTAATTTAATTAGAGCAATAATATATGATACATCTTATGTATGCACGTCAACTGAAATTAACAACCATAGAAACTAATCTCACTAAGCAGCAATTGCGCAAAGTACATGTCATGTATTTTATTATTATATTGGATTATTACATTAATTTTAGGCTTTTTTTTGTTTTAAGGCCTCCCTAATAAGTGAACGAGTCCGGTTCACTCAGTCTAAAGATCAGTCGCTCTAAAATGGCATTTTAGAGCGACTGCCCCGAAAAACACGATAATATCGTGTGAGGTGCAGAACGTATAAATTAGAGCGACTGATCTTTAGACTGAGTGACCCGCCATCGAAAAACATGAAATCGGCTCAGTCGCTCTAAAATGCGAATCGGGTCAGTCGCTCTAAATTATCACAACTGTGAAATACCTCCTGCTACTTTTCGCGTTCTTCTTCTTCTTTATAAATAGCAGTTGTCAACGCGTGTAGTGTTACCAGGCTATCAAAATTTTTCCCTGGATGGTCGATGTCAGACTATTTTCGAAATTATCTAGGCGAATAAATAACAGATCTGTAATGAGCGGTGACGTATGGGCGTGAATACGCGTATTTGGTGCACATAACGCTGTGTTGGTGCATAATATCGTTCCGCCTAGCTCTGATGCGAGTTTGTTTATTTTTTAGACAGTTTTGCATGTTTTTTCGTTTTATTTCGTTAAATGCTGTATAGTAGATATACTAAATATGAATTATTGCAGTATAGGAACCTTTCTCAAAAATCTGAAAAATAAAGAAATACATACTGCGACTTAATAATTGTAAAGATAAATGTAAAATTTCGGAAGAAAAAAAAAATAAATGTAAAAGAAAAATACCTATAGGTGATTATGCCGGCTAGGACTCTGCCTGCGGGTCAGTTTCGCTCTTCGGGCGCTCCTGGACGGTTTGCGAACTATAGGGACAAGTGCATTCCGACTGATAAGCGGAATGCACTTGTCCCTATAGAACAGGGGTGGTTGTTAACCTTACGGCAACCGCTCTTAAAAAACGACCAATTCGGCCACCCTATCCCGGGCGGTCGACATGGTCCGCAATAGATTCGGTAGATACCGAATCACCGCTATGTAAGGGAGAGGACCGCGCAAGCGACCTCGAACCCTTAACTAGTTGGGAGGCCGGAGAAATGTGGCCGAAAGTGGTAGTAAGGGCGCGAGGCCGCTCGTTGGTTGCAAACCCAGTGTCTCGCGGTAAGGCGTTGGCTTCTTACGGGTGAGTGGTGTAACTAGACAGTGAACGGTTTCGTCCCAAAGTCTCCTACGCTCATCTTAAGGGAGACAGAACGATCAATATCGTTAAAACTTCCTGGAGTCTGGGTTCGCCCGTTATAGTTGACACCTCCAAATACCCATTTACATGCAATTTATTCATCAGTTGAGTAGTTGTACTTGCATAAGTAGCATCTTAGCCTGTGCATGTGACTTGATGATTTGTTATTGCATCATAGCTCACAATGTCTTTTAGCGCCCGGCTGACTTGCCTGTGAGAAGTTTACTATTTAAAAAAAAACAATATAGAAATTGATCTATAAAAGATCAACCGAAAATTAAGACGGTGCTGGATTTTCATCACTGGACATATAGATTAAGATTTGAAGCTCTAAGTGTTGAATTTGTTAAGCGATTTCATGAGGAATGTATTTAGGCTGATACAATACTTATATTCAGATGCCACGAAGTAACAATACTGAAGTTCAAATTTAAAATATGGACTTAGCCCCCAGGCATGCACTTGCGGCCTGGCCGCAACGGCCAGACTACAGCGGCCAGCAAGATACTACCAAATGTATGGAATTGCCGTCGACCGCGCGCACTTGGCCGCGCGGTTGACGGCGAGTCCATACATTTCGTAGTATCTCGTTGGCCGCCGCGGCCAGGCCGCAAGTGCGCACCGGGGTTTACTTCCATTATAGAGAATCTATGCTGTTAAAGTTTTGATAAGCGCAATGCTTTAAAATCATTCATTAACCCAGCGTAAGCGGTAGTATTAAATCATTTTTTAACAACAAGTGTTTACTTAAAACTTTATCACGGTGCAATTATTAGCTTGAAGATGCTACGGCTAAAAATATATTTATAAATGAACTAAATTGTACACTGTCACCATATACTGAAGATTGTATGCAATCGTTGCCGTGTTATTGATTCATCCGATTCAATAACATTTGTTTGTCGAATAAAACATTTCTTACAATTATAATTTTATTTTTGCTAGCATGTGTTTAAAATACATTTTCATTTCATCAGGAGCCGGACGTGGTGGTATTGACTCCTTTATTTAATAAATGTTCCATCCGCTGTTATACTATCCCTGACTGAACACTCTTTATGCTGTCATAATGTTCTCGTGTAACGACTTCTGTAATTTTGCAAAAATTTATAGTACAGTTACAAACAATTAAATTTTGTTATAAAAAAATAAACAATTTTATAATAGTTTTTTTTTATTATTTTAAAAGCCAAAGAAAAAAACAAGTAAAATCAAGGTTCCTAAATCATGTAACCAAATAAATTAATTATTTTCAATAAAATAAATGTTACAAAATAAAACCATAATAAATGTAAATTAAAATATCAAACGTAAAATAAAAAATAATACCCAAATAGTCGTCTAAAACATAAATATCAAATTATAAATGTATGCCGCATTGTCAATTACGTTTATGTATACCTATGCTCTCCTTAAATTTAGTCTCTTCTGGAATTGATTAATGTACATACATAGACATTAAGCTGTATGTGATAGAATTTTAGGCATATCTAGTACAGACGCAAGGCAGGTCGAACGTACAAGAATGAACCACGCGTTGTGGAATGTAAAATTATAGGTTCTTCGTAAAATACGGGTTATCTACGTTTTTGTGGATAATTTTGTGGAATAGTACCATATCTGCAGCACGGTTCTCCAATAAAGCAATATTAAAGTGATTCAGTCTGATCTTGTACATTTTCAGTCCTAAGCATTGACAGTAGTGTTGTCTAGTAGTTGACTCCTTGTGTACGTCGTATTGCGAGAGCACTCACGACCTTGGCGTTCAACTCGATCACCGATTGAATTTCGACATGCTTGTATGAGGTACTGTCAGTAAAGCTACAACTTGGTGAAGTTTGTTGACGTATGACGATATTCATCTAAAGAGATCACCGAAGATCTCTTTAATTTATCCAGAAGGATGGTTGGGTTGACAAGGTCGAATACTTTTGCAAAATCTGTGCATATTGCATCCACATGTTTCGGGTTATACATAGACTTTGATGATGAAGTTAGTGTATTCCCGGTATTCCCCCAAATTTGATACCACAGTTGGGATATGCATAGGTTTCGTGGAGCCAATATTTTGCTAAGTGAATGACAAATGACCCCGTTTTGGAGGGATATCCGAAACCTTTAGATGATCATGTCTGTAAAAGAAAAAACTACATTAGTTATTGAAAGAAACTGTATTAAAAAAAAGAAAAATCATTATATTTAGATTAAATGCATGGTTTCCATCACACGTAAATTCGGGCGACTAACAGCCCATTTCCACTTGTCGGGTGTCTGATCCGTTTTTTAATCGGATATCACCGCCTCTGTTCCCACTCGTTGGATGTCGGATTCGATTTAAAGGCAACTGCGCGATGGATGTCTACGAAGCTTTTGTTGTGATATACTATTAAGATGAAAACAAGTTATTTCAGGTTATGTTCGCAGATTGACAGCAAATGTCACCGTTTCCTACTCTAGGGTTATACGATACGATACGATACGATAGTGTCAGTAGTACCATGGAATAACTACTAGATTACTACTAGATTCGGTCATTGTAACATGATCAGTGCATTGTAATACTAAATGTGATAGTTAGGCAGAAATCACCCTCTTTGGGTGGAGCCATCAAATAAAAAAATGTGATAGAATAAAGCCAAATTAGAATGTGATAGAATAAAGCCAAAATAAAAACAAATTTACATAATAAAAACAAAAACATACTTTTTGTCATTGCTTAAAAAATGTAACTGAAACTTCCGCCAGGTGTTTATTTAAAAAAAAAATAAGTTAACCTGCTGTGGGTTTAACGCATCTTTGAATGCCTACATCTCGCTTATTATTTGAGGCCGAATAAAGATTCGGAATCAGTCACGGGGTACCTTACTATCTAAATATTAAGTAAATATAAAGTCGAAGACTATCGCGGTTGTTTGAAATTATAAATAAGATGGAAACCATATCCTATTTATAATAAGTAATTAGTTGTATAAATGTCCAAATTTTAAACGTCAAAAATTAACATAAATGTAGGTATCGTGATTAGTGTCAAATGAAAGGCCTGTTTGGGGACCTACATTTCAAAAATATATATGTATCTATATGGATAACTTACATAAACCACAAATGTTTCATTAGGAAAAGAATAAAAAATAATTACAAATACAGAAGTTCACTTTTTATAACGGAATAAATGCAAAACCATGATCATTTCCTGGTCTCCACGACATGTACAAACCCCATATAACATCAACGGGCACAAGCTTTAACAAGTAGACACTGTTGATTTTACAAAAACGTTATGTTTTGTATCCTTGAAAATAAGTGTTGAAAGAAAAATGTTGTACTGACACAAAAACTTATATGCAGGAAGTTTATCCGTTCAAAAAAAAACCGAGATGGGAATCGATTTACAAAAGTTTAACCGAAAATGAAGACAGTGCAGGGTTTTAATCACTGCACATATAGATTTAGATTTGAAGCTCCAATGAAAATTTTTAATTAGTTAGGCAATTTCATAAAGAATGTATTTAGGCTGATACAATACTTATATTCAGATGCCACGAAATTACCAAAACAGAAGTCGAAATGTTGAAAATGTAGAATATGGACTTAGGTAGGTACCCAATTAAAGAAAAACAATACTGTTACATTTTTGATAAGCGTAATGCCAATTGATCTAAAATCTTTAATTATTAGCCCAGCGTATGGCCGCCGGACTAAATATTTTTATAATAACGAGTGGTTATTTAAAACTTTTCAGATGCGGGGGGGGGGGGGGGTAGTTTAGGGGGCGAACATGATACACACGTGACACGGCCCGGTGGCATAGTGGTTAGGTCGCCTGATCCAGGCGCGGATCCACGGGGGGGAAATTAGGGAAATTTCCCCCCCCAAAATCGACGTAGAAGAAAAAGACAGTGTGTCCGCGTCGCTTCTTGCTTCGAAATCGCTGTTAGGTTAAGCCAGTGGAAGAACAAGGATACAGCAGGAAAGGCATCGGTTTTAATTTCCGCTTTAAGTAACTTTGAATTCCTTATAGGACTCTTCTGCCTGGGTGATATATTATCACTTACCCAACCACTCAGCGTCATCTTACAAAAAGAAACCATTGATCTAGCAAAAGCATCGGAAATAGTAAAATCACTAATTGCAACACTAGAGCAGCGACGGCGTGAAGTAGATGAACATTTCAATGAAATATTTGAAAACGCAAAGCAAATGGCAGAAAAGTTAGACATTGACGTTAAAAGACCGAGGACGTGCGCGAGACAAACGAGACGGGAAAATTATGCACTAGAAGATTGTCAGGACTACTACAGGGTATCTACGTTCATACCGTTAATTGAAACAGTGACCGAGGATTTAAAAGTGCGTTTTTCCAAAGAGGTACTAGATTCCTTTAATTTGACATTACTGATTCCGGATAAAGTTATACTACAAACTTTTAATCAAACTAAAGAACTGATCAAATCTCTTATCTCAAGATTTGGAAACTTGCTCGAAGGTAACAAAGAGATACAAGTTTTAAAACTGAAAGCAGAAGTTCAACACTGGCAGCAACTATGGTCTACAAAAAAAACATCCGGTGACGGTCTACCACTACCAGCTTCATCATTTGATGCACTTAAATCCTGCGATGAAGACGTATACCCAATAATACACAAACTACTTCAGATTTTCTGCACACTACCTGTAACGAATGCTAGTGCTGAACGATCGTTCTCATCTTTACGTTGCATCAAAACTTGGCTTAGAACTACCATACTAGAAAAAAGATTATGTGGCTTGGCGTTACTCCACATCCACTATGACATTGATATAAAACCAGAAGAAGTAGTGGAACGCTTTTCAAAAATAGGGCAACACAGAATTTTGATATAAAATTGTGTGGTCACATTTTTATTTAGATTTATATAATTTTGAAATTTTGACATTAGGCGAAACTCTCTTTATGTCTTTATTCTGTCTTAGTATGTCTTTATCTCTTTATTTCTTTTTATGTAATAAATGAGTATTTTACACACCAAAGTCTAATAATTCCCCCCCAAAATGGCTCTCTGGATCCGCCACTGCCTGATCTTACATTGTAAGGTCCCGGGTTCGATTCCCGGCTGGGTCACCATTTTCCGTTGGAATAAAATTAAAGGAATTGGATTTTCAGTTCTGTCGATCGAATGCAATAACAAGATTACAAGACTAACAAACATGTTACACGCACACATGATGTCCTCCTCATCGTGATCCGACAACGGCGACCTCTTGGTTGACAGGACTTCTTCGAATATGCGCGCGGAAGTGACTCGTGAATCCCAGTTTGTTTTTGAAGGTCCGATTACAACGACTACAGTAGAGTTCACCGCAGTCGTTGTAAGTGTATGTGTAATTAGACTTCAGACGAGTTTTGCGCTGTTGGCGGTTCGAGTCGAGGTTTTCAAGCCGGGCTTTCTCAAACTCTTTAATTTTTGTGGTCACCGTGGAGCGCCACTCGCTGCGTTTGTGAGCAGCCCTCTCCCAGCTCCCAGGTAGAATACCACTGGCGGTTAGGTGCCTTTTTAACACAACTTTATAGCGTAGGTGCTGTCCGCCGACTTTCTTGCTCCGCGCATTAGCGGTGGACTCCGGACTAACGACCTACCTATAAGACAGCTGTCTTGCCACATGCGAGCGTACACTTCACTACCCACTCACTACCCCTTTATTTATCAGGTCGAAATTTATATTTACGCCCATTAAATTTCCTAATTTATTTTAAGTTAAATTGTGTATCGCTGTAATTTTTCTGAGAGTTGTATATTTTTCTGTTCTAAATAAATAATTTTAAATCATAATATTTCTTTTACTATTTTTTTTAATGTTATACGATACGATTCTGAATTTATATTCCTTAATTTTGTTAATGTAGTTTTCGATGTTTCCTCCGTACGGTATATTTGGTCGCTCGCAGTATCATCCCTACCATATCCCTACTACAATGATCGATCGCTGCCGACGCTCTGATGAAGAAGAAGAAGAAGAAGAATCGCTTCTCGGCTGTCAAAATGCGTCGAGCCGCGATTTTCGTGTTTGCATCTGACGCAAACGAAATTGGATTTTTCGACGTTTTCATTTGCCGGAAAAGCCAATGTAACCACAACACCCTCCTATCCGCGAAGAAAATTAGCGGGAACCCGGAATTTTCGACTCGGTAAGTACTCCTTTTTGTTATGTAGCCACGTACACGCGCATAACCTCACTTTTCTTGACTACGCCGTGCAACTATGTTTTTTTCTAGTATTCGTTCCAAACGCCTAATAAGGGTTCCTACCAGCTTATGCTAGGACAGCAGAAACTTCGCGAATAACGGCCGTCTTTAAAATCGATTATACAAACGACGCTTGCATTTAAAAGCTTTTATCACTGTCAGCCATATCATTGACTTTTGTCACCGCGACAAAAACTTTTTTGTCGCGGTGACAAAAGTCAACCGTGCGCGCTATCCATAAGTGCAGATTTACATTGAGTCAGTTACAGGCGTCAGTGGGCGCTGAGAACTGACTCACACTGTTTACGTAGTCAATCAGCCATAGTTACTTCTATAGGTTAGGTACGTTTGTTATTAGTCAGTGGGAAAAAATGCATTATTTTCGCTAGTTAAAACGCTACAAAACAGTGCCAGTGACTGACTAACTACTGACTTTAGACAAGGTCAGGCGAGTTTAGACAAGGGCTGAAGGGGCAAACACATTATCGGACGCGTCCGTCAGCCGCGGCTTATGAACGCGATCTGTGTAGTGAATTTCTATTGAGCCGTGCACATTATCGGACGTCTGTCGCGAACAACTGTGCATACGTTCGTACGCCGCGCCTTACGGACGCGTCCGATAATGTGTTTGCTCCTTGACTTCAAAATATATAGCAGGAATATTGAAGTCAGCTCTGGAGCGACAGCTCTGTACTGACTTAAAATCAATTTACACGATGGCAGTACCGGGTCAGCACTGACTTGTTTTAGGTTTGATGTCAGTAACTGACTCAATGTTCGTCAGCCTTAATACTGTAACCTCACTATCAGATTTGATAGTGCGCAATTCAAGAATACATTGGATCAAATGAACAAAGCCCACCTCGCGGTAGTGCGGCCGCAGACCGCACACCGCCATAGTAAAATAAGATAAGTATATCGAGAATCTGCCATCTGTCAGTTGTGGCACACGAGTAGACACGGAACAGAGACAAAGCTTCATACAACCGCGATTTGGTAGGTACACTACTACAAGCGTGAGACGCGTGCGTGTATGGCAACCGGCCGCTTCGTACGTACGCGGAGAAAGGTTGACAAACCTCAGGGCCCCCAGCCGCGGCGGACGTACACATCTCACCTGTTGTTTATTTTTCTCCTTACGTTTGATTCAATAAGTGTTTTAACATAAACAAGTGTAAATATGGTTTACTGCAGCGTGTGTTTGAACGATTCTAGAATTATTAAAAACATTATCATTTTTCAATTACCCCAAAGATTTCATTAGGTATGTACAGTAAATAAATAGATTATAATTTATTATTACTTTCCTGTCAGGAAAGTATTGTGGACGCACTTCTGTGTCTGGCTGTGTGTATTATCCGACGATAGCGCCGAAACGTTTCATCCGATTGAGCTGAAATTTGGCATGCAGGTATCAGTTGGTCATCATGTTATGAGATGAAAAGATTATGGTTGAAATCCATCCACCCTGGGTTGGACCCCGATGAGGGAACTCCTCAACAGTCATTAGCAGAGACCCAAAATTTTGTATACGCAGTAAATTATGATAGCCCCTTCCAAGTTCTACCATGACATCGCTGATGTACCCTGGATTGGCTCCCGATGACTCCTCAACGGTCAACAGCAGAGACCCAAAATTTTGTATACGCATTCAATTACGATAGACCTTCCATGTTCCACCATGACATGGCTGATGAACCCTGGGTTGACTCCCAATGAGGGAACTCCTCAACGGTCAACAGCAGAGACTCAAAATTTTGTATACGCATTCAATTACGATAGACCTTCCATGTTCCACCATGACATGGCTGATGAACCCTGGGTTGACTCCCGATGAGGGAGCTCCTCAACGGTCAACAGCAGAGACCCAAAATTTTGTATACGCATTCAATTACGATAGACCTTCCATGTTCCACCATGACATCGCTGATGAACCCTGGTTTGGCTCCCGATGAGGGAACTCCTCAACGGTCAACAGCAGAGACCCAAAATTTTGTATACGCATTCAATTACGATAGACCTTCCATGTTCCACAATGACATGGCTGATGAACCCTGGGTTGACTCCCGATGAGGGAACTCCTCAACGGTCAACAGCAGAGACCCAAAATTTTGTATACGCATTCAATTACGATAGACCTTCCATGTTCCACCATGACATGGCTGATGAACCCTGGGTTGACTCCCGATGAGGGAACTCCTCAACGGCCAACAGCAGAGACCCAAAATTTTGTATACGCCGTTTTTTTATGTGGTGGAAAGATATACCTATTAGCATTGATTTTATAGTGTAATAGATAGCACCATCTCATACAAGAAAATGGCAGCATATTTCTCGACGTCACTACGCAGATGGCACTGGTAGTGCTGACGTCGAAAAGTATAGGAATTTATTTGGATATCTATATTAACATTGATAATTAAGTTTTAATTATAAAGGATCGATTGATTCTAAAAACCCAATAATTCAAGCAGTTTCAACGAAATTAGCATTCAATTATTAGCGCTATCTATTGCATTTCCTTCTACGCTACAAATCACATGTTCAATGAAGATAATAATAGATGGCGTGCTATTTCAGGCATTGCCTTTCCAACAATTAGCGCGCGCTTCAGACGGGTCGCTTGGAGCCGAAAGCAGACAGGTGTGCTATAGATGTTTATACCGTATATTGATGGAGATGCGAGAAATAGGGAGTGACCACGCGCTCGCCAATCGACTAGTCGATTACGGATAGCACTCACTCGACTCGACATTGTAAATTGTTGTACATTGTAATTGTTGACATTGTAACAGTTTACTGACATACACGCTCAATTACGTCGTCTTCTCGTAAGGATGTCAACCAACGTCGCTCCGCCTCCCATAATTTCTTGCTCAGGAAAGAGAAGATATGAGTGCTGTGCGGCGATGCTGTATTTTGCCATCTCATAGATGAATAAAAACACTCCCTGTCAGTGGCGGCGACAAAAATCTAGTGTAGTAAAGAGAAGCTTAAAATTATTTTTTAAAACATAAGAAATATATATACATTTATAAAAATGTTTATTGGTTTGTAACCATTTGACCCCAATATGCCATAAAGGTAAGAAATAAAAAAAATAGTTCATGATGTTTTAAACGTGTTTATTTTAATCACATTTTAGAATATCTACAAAATAATATTCTAATTAAGGCTCTTATAAGGCCGCCATTATTTTTTTGTCGAAAATTATTCAAATCAACAAATTATATCTACTCGATCTTCAGTGTTCACGATAAAATAGGACAAGCAATGTAGTTTTATATGATTGGATGTATGCCTAAGGTTTATTTTAGTGGAAAATACAAAGGTACAGGAAGATGTAATTTTGATAACAGAAATACAATTCTGTTCTCAAAAATTACAGCTTCCATTGAGCAATAATAACTAAAACCTCAGACGTAGGTAGAATCATAGAATCTGGTCTAAGCGCAGTCAGCTAGTATTCGACTAGACTGTATTCAGATCGCCCGCTTGGAGGATCCAAACCCTTAAGTATCCGTTATTGCCCTTTTAAAAGAGTGAGCTTGTTGTATAGTTGCCTCTTGGTTTGTTTTACATTTGACTTACAAACTAAATATTTTATCCGTATATCGACATATTTTTGGATAACGGCCCTTAGCAGATGAAGCAAATGATTACTGCACGGTTCCTGCTCAAATAAATGGGCATGAAGGATCGTGAAAATATCGGATCCGATGAATAATTTTAACGTTTTTGTAACCATATTTATAGGATCGCGATCGGATTTATTACTTTTGTCAAAATTAACCCTTACTACTGATTCTGCGGCATTACAAATTCGGATTACATCATTTGATGGATAGATAAGTCTACTTCTGTCTTTAAACACAATAAATAAATGAGCTTGTTTAGGTGTGTTTGCGACTAATGCTCCCAAGCAATCAGTGCAATTTAGTCTAGATAGTAAATATCTAACAACATACCCGGCAACGTATGCCACAACATGTTGTGAAAATACTGAATGGAAACCGGCAGGTAAACTCAGATCTTCCTCCTTCAAATTGCTCATGAATTGTTCGTCGACCATATCCACTTGTGATCCTGATCTATAACCCTTCGTTGTCAAGTTAATATGCTCAGTTGACGACGAACATGTTAACAAAGTTATGTGTTCCAGAGGAGCACAGTTTCCCCTGAAATTCTCTTTTAACTCCATGTGAACCAAGAGCTTTTTGTAAGTTGCCATAAATTGCAGGGCCGATGGATTATTGTTGAACCCGCCGTGGGACCGTACTACTGAAAAAAATATCTCTAAGTGGTCTTGGCTTAACTTGTACATTGGTAAAAAATCCAATGTTTTTTCTTGTTTAACGAGCTCGTTGTACAATCCTTTCATGCTGTCTATGCACACGCACAATCCAAGGAAACCTACTTTATTTCTGGTATTCATGATCGGTGTTTCATTGTCCATCAAAACTAGATGTTCCAAATAAGTTTTTGCATTATCCATGAACGTTAGATACTTCGTTTCGTTTTTCTCATTGATTGGTGCTTTAAAGTCAATGCCAGGAAACTTTCTTGAATTAAGAATGTCAGTCAGATTGTTCATTGTGTTGATGAAATTCACTGTTGGTTGTGAGTGAGCAAAATTAAGTATACGTAATTTTTTGTCGCAAAATTCAATAGCGTTCGCAACACTGGCACTTAACAGCTGTACTGCTAGCTTTACTTTCATTATTTGATTTTGAAAGTTGATGTGTTGTGTCGATAATTTATTTCCCTAGTGAAAATTTTCATTTAGTTGGAGCGTGTTTAATTCTTCAAAATATTGCCATTTGATTAGGCCGCCGTTATTATCTCTAAGAACCTTTTTACTTTGTAATGTATTTCTGACCAGTTTCACCATGTGACATGGGTCAAAAAATACAAAAACTGGTTCTTTTGTTGCAGGATGTTCGAAATAGGTTTTTAGTTGACGTTGGTAGTTAAACGAACAGCCAAGCTCTTGAGCCATGGCTATATTTGCTGGGCAACCATCAAATGTCATAGATACAACTACCACGCCTACATCGTGGCAATTAGAAAGGCATATCCTTACTAGATTGGCTCTTTGCTCACCTGTTACGCCGATTACCAGAAAATATCCTACTGGAATTTTCCACTGCTCGTTAATGGCAACTAAAAGGAACACCAGAGCTTGTTTGCATGGTGCATTGAAACTCCGGTAACATCAAACCCAGCACCAAAATCTACATATCCTTGGACTGCATTACCGTCAAATTCCTTTAATTGTCGAATCGACATCTCGTCTATTACCAAATTGCATAGAATTTTCTTGTCAGAAGACTTGACCTTTTGATCAAGTGCTTTAAAAGCTTCTGCAGTGAAACCTGGCGTGGCGTTTATGCATTGGTACCATTTTCTTATGGTGCTTGTATGTGGTAGACATGTGTTAAAGGTACTACGTACGTAAGAGTAGGCCTTTGGAGAATAGAAATGGAGGGTTAGCGCAAATGTACGCAGTTCAGGTGGATATTCTCTCCCTTTATGAGTCATCCTTTTCAAAAAAAACTGCTGTAGAAAGCCGGCACACTTCCAGAATATCCACTTGTTCTTGGTTGATCAGTCTTTTTTGCTTCAGTTCTTTTAATACCTTAGATAAATTGTCAACTTTCTTTTTCAAACGCCGATTAGCAGCGTGTAGTGCCTTGCCCCGCATACGTCGGCGTTTTGCAATGTCTTTTAAACGGATAATTTCTGTTTTTAACTTTCGTTTCCTTGGAGTGTCGTGTACCAGTCCTGAATTGGAAAGCCCTGCAACCTCCGACTGTTGACCGGAAAATGGAGATTGTTGTAGAAAAAGCGAAGGTACAGCGTCGTTTGTTAATCTACGGATTCCATTTTTGGTTTCATACATGTTTGAATCCGGAAAATGTACTGAACAGATTCTACTCCAAAAGTTTGATCCCAATTGGTCTTCTTTACAGCATCAATCTACTTCATCATATTTGTTTTGTCTTTTGGAAACCTAGTTAATAATAATAACATTATTAAAATTATTTTTTGGTCGGTTTTTAATATAACGTATTCGCACCACCGTATCACGTCGAATCCAACGACACCTCATACTTACGTCAAAACCCGTCAAGACGTTCGTTCTCTACGTTCAGACACTCATACATGCATAATATCAGCATATAAAGGTACGCCCTAAAAACATCTACGCTCCATCTGAAGCAATTGGATAAACCTATGTGAGTGGTCCAAAAAGGAATCCCTTATTGGCCTTATTATGCATTATTTATCATATTCCATATATACTCTATACTTATATTAACATAAGATTTTTTTACCATTACTACCTATAATTAAAAAAAGTGATTTGTCAATTTTTATAAAAAAATATTATCGATTATCGATTTCGCTTTTAAAATATCTCGATTCTCGATTAGTGAACACCAATTGCGACCGATTGCGGTCGAGCAAGACGAAGGGTGGGGCAGTGTGTTCCTCATCCGCTTTGCATCCGCTTACGTCGCGCTCCTCGCTTCACCCCCGTAATGGATAACTTTTATTTGGTTGAAAAGTAATTCAAAATTGCTTATCGATGATATGTGACACTAGATTTGTGTTTTGTGTGTTTTCTAGTATCATTTTTACAATGATCGATTGCACATTTAACCATCTTTCTTCTTAAAAACAATAAAAATGCTCTACAAATTCCCAACTATATCACTTCACAAGCGCTCGCGAACGACTGCGGGCCTTAGCCGGGCGGTCGATGAATTGTTCACACCCGTGTCTACTGTTCACGCTCGCGCGCTCGCGCTCTATTTTATTATTAATACTCTTAACGGCACGCGCTTAGGGGCAAACAAAGGGGCAAACACATTATTGGACGCGTCCGTCAGCCGCGGCTTATGCCTGTGGCTTATGCACGCGATCTGTGTAATGAATTTCTATTGAGCGGTGCACATTATAGGACGTCAGTCGCGGACGACTAGGCACACGTTCGTAAGCCGCGGCTTACGGACGCGTCCGATATAATGTTTGAACGCCATCTATCGGCCAAATATTGGTTTATTGAAGATGGAAGCGCATTAAATCGAGTTTGAAAACTACGATGGCCATCTACCTGCCGTTTTTTGTATTAAATTGCGACTTCCATTTTGCAGTATGGAATGGCGTTATCTATTACACTATAAAATCAATGCTATTAGTAATTAGGTATTAATGCATTAAAGGAACCTATTTTACATTATTGATTTTGTAACATCACCCGACTATATTGACCACGCTGGTTCCGAATCTGTAATAATCTTTATTCGGTTTCTATAAATAAGAGAGATATAGGTATTCCAAAAAGGGTCAAACCCATACATTTCGGTAGGTTGTTAGTTATTTTTAATAATACATAAACACCTATTTGACGGTAGGTTAGATTAGTTTTTTAAGACAATCTTAAAAACTGAGTTTAAAAAAACTTTTTTTTGGTTTGTTTATTTGTTTTTAACTTTAAACCAAATTTGGTTGTTAATTTGTTAAAGCTTTTTTCTTTCACATTTAGCATTACAATGATCGAATCTAGTAGTATTTCATTATTTTTTCGATTTTTGAGAAAGGTCCCTATACTGCAGTAATTCCATTAACATCGAAAGATAACTCAACCCGGCGGTGCAAAAATCGTTTTGGTATATCGTAATTAGATAGTGTAACTAAAGGAGACTTTTTAAAATTGTGTATAATAAAAAGTTGACAAATGTTTAGTTTATTTAATTTTATTCTTCTGTGCCAACCCTAACAAAGTAGGTAAAAATTTTGCACGCTCTTCAGAAGCTTTGCCTCTGTTCGTGTTTACTCCTGTGGTTGTGGTGCATACATAGTGTGAACAAAATACTCTCCTAAACATACCAAACCTAAAATCCGTGCCCAAATTTACTCCTAAAGTGTAGTTTGAAGTGCAGACCAGCTGTGGAAGTGTGATCTCCTCTGGAAATCCATGAATTAGTATACAATTGCACAAAAATCATTTAATGTCAACATTGCACTACCCTCATTTAATGTACAGTGAATTCTAGACAAAATATAAATCAAAACGCTGAAATCAACTAAACCTAACTAGGAAAACCAATTAAAAAGACACAAAATGAATCCATCACCCAACCCCCAAAAGTGTACAAAGTGTAAAAAGATAATTAATGACAAAAAACCCGGAGTGAAGTGCGACTGCTGCAAAATCATTCTTTACCATTGAAGAACAACACGGCTTTGTGCAAAGACGCTACTGTAACTAACCTGCTCTCATGCTTAGATAAGTGGACAACAGAATGGAACAATCGACACCCTATAGACATAATATATCTAGACTATGAAGAAGCATTTGATAGAGTACCAATTAAACGGCTAGTTAAAAAACTGGAACATTTTGGTTTCCGGGGTAAGCTGTTGCTGTGGATCATAAACTTCTTGACAGGCAGAAAATTTCGTGTACGAGTCGGTGATGAGCTCTCGGAACCCCATCCTGTCCTAAGCGGAGTTCCCCAAGGATCAGTCCTTGGGCCTGCAGCATTTGGGATCTTCCTTACTGACTTAAAAGCGATCATAAACCTCGATTTCATGTTGTTCGCAGATGACACAAAGTTTTTTGCTGACCCCACGATCAGCTACGTAGAAATACAAGACAACCTCAATCGCATTGTCCAATGGACAAAAGACTGGCTCTTTCCGATCACAGTACAGCGCTGTCGCGTCAGAGCTGACTTCAATAACCTGCTATATTATTATATTTTTGTTGGTTGGTAGCCATTTATTGAACAGAAATGGAAACTGTCAACACGACACAGCGTTGCCAGATAGTAATTTATACTTAAGGCGCCACGTATGGGCGTAGGGTTGTACTATTTCAACACCCTCACTCATTTAAATATAAATTTAAGAACTTAATTATTTTACATAAATCTTTGATTAAATATTAAAAACAAACGATTTGGTTTAACATTTCATTGGTTTGATATTCCATCTAAATTTAATTTTAAATGCACAACCCCATATTTGACGCACAAAATGCAGCCTTTTGTCCAGATACAGCCTTTGTTAGGATGTCGGCCACCATGTCCTCTGTGGGTATATATATATATATATATACATTGTTTCTATCAGTCCATCATCGATCTTTTGTCTAATGAAATGGTGTCTCACATCAATATGTTTGGATCTAGCTTTAAAACAGTCCATTTTAGCAAGAACTAAGGCACTTTGATTGTCACACTTGATCCTGACTGATTTGGTCCTGATGTTATGGTCCAGATCTTGGCCGAATTGTTTCAGCCACAATGCTTCTTGCACAGCCGCTGACAATGCCATGTACTCGGCTTCTGTGCTTGATAATGCCACCGTCTTCTGTCTTTTGCTGGTCCATGATATTGCACCACCACTTAGGCCAAAAACGAAGCCCGTACATGACCGCCTCTTGTCCACATCTGATGCCCAGTCAGCGTCCGAGAATCCTTTTAGTCCTGACTGCTTCGACTCACGATAACATATCTTGAATCTAATTGTTCCTTTTAGATAGCGGAGGATCCTCTTTACTGCCATCCAGTGAGCCCTACCGTAATTGGAGTTGAATCGACTCACATCATTTACCGCAAATGCGATATCTGGTCTAGTGCCCTCTACTAGGTATAAAAGGCTGCCGACTGCTTCCTGATACCGTTTGTTTTCCATTTCTCGTTTTTCTTCGTCAATAGTAGGACACATACTCACGATTAGTTTTTAGTTTGTGTCACTTGTGGAGTGATAGCTGGTTTGCACTCGGCCATTCCAAATCGGTCGAGTATTTCTTCAATGTACTTGCTTTGCTCCAAACTGATAGTACCTGTACTATAAGTGATGCTTAGTCCGATGCAATTGGTTGCTTGTCCCATGTCCTTCATTTTGAATGATTAGCTAAGCGCCGTCTTGATCTTGTCACGAGTTGACTTGTGTTTCCGAAAGATAAGAATATCATCCACATAGATTGCAATGATGATCTCCATGTTGACTGTAAAATAGACACATGGGTCAGCCTTTGACTTGATTAGCCCGAATGAGCGCAGCATTCTGTCTGGCTTTCGGTTCCATTCATGACCACTTTGCTTCAGGCCATAGATTGCTTTCTTCAACTTGCAGACCCTCTCACTGCCATCATGGAATCCGACAGGTTGCTCAATGTAAATCTCCTCTCTGAGGTCCCCTTGGAGGAACGCAGTCACCGCGTTCATTTGATCAATATTGAACTGTGATTTTACTGCAAGTGCCACCAGATAATGTATCGAGGCATATCTGACTACTGGTGAGTATGTTTCCACGTAGTCGATTCCGTATTTTTGTGAGCAGCCTTTTGCTACTAATCGTGCCTTGTACCGCACGATGTCACCACTCACATCTCCCCTTTTTATTTTAAACACCCGTTTGGTCTTTATA